>CM059187.1:15146361-15707447 GCA_030323885.1 Branchipolynoe longqiensis
ATCATGATTAAGCTAACCACAGTTTTTATGATACATACTGCGTATTAGCTCGTATGTAGACTAAATTTGCAACCCAACGACACGTAATCCAGTCGTGAGTTGTATATGCTAATTGCTGGTACCTCACGTGCTTCCTTCTCCCTAGCCTGAGGCTGTATACCGAGGTAAAATATGTATATGTATGTATGTATGTATGTATGTATGTATGTATGTATGTATGTATGTATGTATGTATGTATGTATGTATGTATGTATGTATGTATGTATGTATGTATGTATGTATGTATGTATGTATGTATGTATGTATGTATGTATGTATGTAAAGATTCGATGATGTGCATACTTATTCCAGGAAAAACCTCACACACATGAATAGAGAAGGAAAGCAATCTTCCTGCAATACACTATTTTCACTGAAGTGCATAGAGTTGGGGCGGATAGAAGTGGGAGAGGGGTGGGGGGTCTCTAGGAGGCCCAACTAAGGGATTGCAGAATAAAATAAAATACATATTAGGCGATTTTGAAGATCAGTCCGCCCTCTGATGGCAGTCGCAAGAACGAATGTAGTATGTACAACTCACTGTACATGAGGCTAGGTGGAAAAGGGTGTGTAAGTACTTTCCACCACCAACATATCCTCTGGTGGCAGTGGCAAGAACTAATCTGGGTCACGCTCACTGTGTTATTCATTGCAGAAAAGGTATAATATGGAGATCCAAAACAACATCAGGAGATTAAGGATATCTGGAGGGGGTTGCATCTGAACATCAGTATACTTTGTACGGAGTATATATATGTTATCGAGGTTTATATCCTTCTGTACTGAAGCAGATGAATGTGTGTGGGTCGTCAGTAATTCCAAAATAAATGTGGCATACTTTAGGCGAGTTGACATCTGAATCTCAAATTGACACTTCTGTCCATATCTTACGTTATAAATATACTATGGGCTGAAACCGAATAAGCTTATGGGGTTTATTCACCATACATATATACATGCATGCACGTTAGGAAAGGCGGTGTTAATACAGGCGGTGTCTCACAACAAGCATATGAGGTATCCGTAGATTAGTTATTACAATAGATGCCTCCAGGCAGGTCTCCCATGTCCCCAGGTATACAGACAACATATATGATGCCGCCACCTTGCATCTTGCATGCGTATGACTAACATTTAGTAACAAGATACAGCCACAGACACTATTATATGATTCTGAAAGTTGCCTAAATATATTTATTAACATCCATCATTATGTTCTCACTTTGGTGTAATAATAATAGAAACATATTTTATAATAATAATAATAATAATAGAAAGACATGACCTTAAAGCTGCATAGTCCGATGAAAATACCACATCTTCGAAATCAAAACACGTAACTAGATTTAACCACATATTGACCGTAGATACTGGTGGGCTTATTAAGTATTTGTTGCTACAGAGATCAATTTAATACTAAGTCAATTTAATACAACCTGTTACTGCAAAAGAATATTGTGTCCAACATTATAATGCACACATGTCAACATTTATTTGGTATGTTTTCACCTCAAATATCTTCAAAGCTACCTACCCATTTGTAATGAAACTTACTTTCAGTTAAATTACGGTAGATCATAATCATCAACTTAACATATTTATTTCATAATTTAATAGAAACCCAAAGCTGTCGGACGAGGCAAATTAAAATATGCGCATGCATATGCAAAATAAAACCACCAAATTAAAGTATTCAGTATTATAATAATTTATGTCGAACAAAGAGACTATTATATTAACCAGCATTAAATGGGTATCTGGGTATTACCCAGTCCTTTTATACCCTATTGTGCTTTTTTTTAAATTAGTGACTTATCTAGGCTGGATTAGCATTGAATAGCCCTGGAAAGGCAAGAACTGTGGGTTCGAAAACTGTTCCAGGCGCAATATTTCCCATGTTCACCACCACAATATCATTTGACGTAATTGAACAAGATAACCATTTTCATCTTCATATAAATTTATCCCCCCCCCCCATCTCTTCAATTTGTTAAAATTTTATAAATGTGTGAGAACACCATACGTCTCGGAAAGCGTCTATTTTAAAAGAATTTAAAAAAATGAAAATGAACAAAAATATGGCAAAATTATTAAAATATTTTGTTTCAATGCTAGAAAGCATGGACAAGGAATTGAGTCATATCTTCAAATGATGTTGAGAACACAATATCATTCAGCCCGGAGACTAGCCGGACGTGGAAAGTTCGACACACTCACACTCTGAGAATGTTGTTTTGACTTGAGTAATATTGAAATCTTAGCTTCTCCCGATCAATATTGCTAACGTTTGCAAATTAACAGAAATTAGTGAACGTCTAGTCCACATCATATGAAGTTTAATTTCCTTCAGGGTGAAGAGAGAGGTGACATCAGCTTTACTATGGCCAATCTCAATCCCCATATCGGTTGAGAGGGGGTGGATTGACATCAGCTTTACACTATCAAATCCCCATCCCAATCCCCATCCACATATCGGCTAATGGGGTTGTCACATTACAACGTTTCTCGCCAACACGCGTCGACATGTGATTTTTTTTGCCGCAACGTCGGGATATGTCAGGAAGCGTTACGCGCGCATTGCTATTCGTTGATCTACGGCGACGGTCGGCGACACGCCTCAGGGTATCGACAAAGTTTTGTGCTTGCGCAAAACTTTCGACGTTCGACGACGCGCGGGTGCCAACGTTATGGCAAAGTTAGGGGGTCGTCGAGATACGTTAGAAGCGCGTTGGAGGTACGTATACTTTTTTTCCCACTGACGCCACGAGCAGGTATGGCTAGTTCCCACACGTTGCACCAAACGGTTGCCTTTTTTGTCTGTTGTTGTTTTACGTCCTACCAACATAACAGGTCATATCAGGATGGTGCACCAAACTTTTTGGGTTTTTTTTTCAGCACAACGTCGGCTGCATGTTACCAATACGTTGCCCTGACGCCAAAAAGCTTGATGTTTCTCGACGATTAAAAGTGATTTTGCGCATTGGCGGCGCGCTGGCGAGAAGCGTCGTAATGTGGCAGGGGTATTAGGGGGAGGTGTAGACATCAGCTTTACCTCACCCAATCCCAACCATCAATATCTGTAAGTTTTTTTATCTAACGACACCTCTAGGGCACATTGATTTTGATCAAACATATGGTCATTATGACATATTTCTTGGGATGAAACCTGCTGCCGCCACATAGATTACTCTTTCCGATAAGCAGCAAGGGGTCTTTTATATGCAATTTCCCACAGACATAACAGCAAATACCACAGCCTTTGATGAACCAGTTGTGGACCACTGGTTGGAACGGAAAATAGTAACCACCAATACCGGGCGATAACTATTTAATTTGTTTGGCACACAACAACATTAAGGGAACACAATTATAATTGTTATGGGGAAAGTGTGTAATATTCCTTCTGTAAAGAAAATTTCAATGATTAAAAAAATAAATACAAATAATAATAATAATCATCAAAAATTAAGATGGGATAATCCAAGCATTTGAACTGGGTATGAAGCACTGTCAAGGTCACTCTGTCTCTCACTAAAGACGATTTAACTGTCTCAGTATATACTCAAACTTTGGGGGATGAGTGAAGGGTCCCAGGTACCCAATACCCCCACTCCCTCCACACCGGCCCCTCCCTCTTCCTCTGCCTGGGTTTTCAGAGGAATCCAACCACAGACACCACAAGCAGGCCTTGACCATGTTCAATGTGCCGGTAACCCACCCCCCACCCCCACACACATTCCTGAGGCGCAGGGCAGTGAGCGGTAGGGGGCGATACGAGTACACACACACACATGATAGGGCAAAACCGCAGACCCCCATACTTCTCACCAAGCACGACACAACCACTACTGTGTGTGCGTACAGAAAAGTGCCCCTATTGTTTTAGCAAAACACACAAAACGCCTCGACTATTTCTCTCAGACGACCAAAGATTATGTTTTGCAGCTAAAGGAATGTACACATCACACAAAGCTGAAAAACGTGGTCCCTATGTTTACCCCATCCGTACGGAGATTATACGGATCGCTTGTTATAAATATGGAGTAAGAAATAAGGGGAGTGTGGACTATTCTGTTCTGCAACTTCAGCAGTAAATCTTGCAGATGCAGATAGACGTAGCAGTGACATTACATAGGTTATATTTTCCCGGATAGCGCATGTAACAAGTGTCAGTGGCAATGCTGGTTAGGGAAAGAATCCACTGCAGGATGGGATACACGAACACAATTTTTTTTTAAACCCGATTAATTAATATATGTAGTACCTAATTTGCTTAGATATCACTTACGAAATTATGAGTACAAATGTGCTAAATATATAACTGCTTACATCAAACTCATGGGCTGGTTTTGATGAGGGTTCTTGATTTGTTTATATATATATATATATATATATATATATATATATATATATATATATATATATATATATATATATATATCAGTATAGTTATATGAGTCTTACCTGGGTATAGATGATGGATAACTGTTGTTTTCCTGAGGTATAAGCCTCGGATAGACGTGGGCTAGGGAGAAGGAAGCACATCCGGGTCCAGCAATCTTTACCTACTTATTCAGGATAAAAAATGATCTTTAATACAATGGATACTATGATTTTCCCGTAATGGTACAATAACGGAATAGACGTGGTAGGGTGTGGTGGGCGGGCCCTAGCCCACGTCTATCCGAGGCTTATACCTCGGGAAAACAACAGTTATCCATCATCTATACCCAGGTAAGACTCGTATAACTATACTATACTATTTTACCTCGGTATACAGCCTCAGGCTAGGGAGACCTTTACATAATTCATTTTTATCCTTAATATCATTTTATTCTTATTATTAACATGTTTATGTGTCATTGTATTAGTAATTGTAACATTTAAAGTTTGTTGTTCTCACCTATTCTTGTTAGTTGGTGAGCAGGCGCTTTGCAATGCCGGTAGGATTTTCTAGTCGCTTGTTGTAATGTTTTGCAAACGACTTAGCCGTCTTCCAGCCTGCGTGCGCTAGGATTCTTTTGACAGAAATCCCTAGCAAGCGCGCCTTGGAAACCATGGCACCTCTGGTTGAGTGGGAAGAGTATTTACCCGTATCCACTCCAGCCTATTTTAACACGGTGATTGTCCATCTGGCCAGGGTGTCTCTTGAAATTGCATTATGTGGCTTTATGAAGCTCACTAACAGTTGTTGTGATGCACGTAAGTTCTTAGTCTTGGATATATATGCCCGGATGGCTGACACAACACATAATTTACGATCCTCTGGGAAATAGTCTAACTGAACCGTAGATAAAGGGTCACCTAATCTGTTCGACTTTAGCAGTTGTGCTAAATCAAACGTAGCTTTTTTCTTGTCTATTTCTAATCCATCTAATTTTAATGCAACAATTGTTTGTCCTCTGTGTCCCGTTACTAGGAGTAACAAGACAGCTACCTTAAACCCTAATTGTTTGATATCTAACAAGGAGTTGTGAGGCCAAGCCTTAAACAACTTAAATACTATAGAAACATCCCAAAAGCGATTATGGTTTTGGAGGATTTCTTTGATAAATTGACCGAAGTAAATAATGAAGGACATAATGTTTACCAACTGTATCTCCCTCAATTCTAGGTAAGACAATTGATAACGCGCATCTGGCTGCATTGACCGCCCCAAACCCTAGTCCTTCATCCTCTAGAGAACGAAGAAAACGGGCTACTTGTGCAATTGTTGGATTTGTTGGTTTGACTTTCATTAGCAAACAATGTACACCCCATTTTCTTAAGTATGTAGTGTACATTTTGACAGTTCCTGGCCTCCATGCATCGGCTACTATTCTGTCTTCAGTAATTTTATCCAATCCAAATTGCTGTAGTTGTTTCCTTGGAAAAGGAATGCCAATAGGGGTGTCGGTGACACGTCGCCGTGAACCGATAGCGGTCCGTGGTGCGTTAGGTTCCCGGCCTTTCTTGGGAATCGTATACGTTCTTTTGCCAGTTGTGAAACTGCTGGTAGCCAAGGTTGCGTGTCCCAATCTGGCACAATCAGTATGGCGTGTGTTCCCTCCAGGCTGATTTTTCTTACCACTCGGCTGATAATGCTAAACGGTGGGAAAATATAGAAATAATTATCTACCCAGGCAAAAGTAAATGCATCAACTTTCCAAGCATCCGGTTCGGGATGCCAGGAAACATAGCAGGGCAACTTGTTATTGTTTCGTGATGCAAACAAGTCAACTTCAGGTGTACCCCACTTTGCACAAATTAATTTAAACAGGGGTGTAGACAGGGACCATTCTAAATGGTCATGGAATTTTCTACTTTTATGGTCTGCAAGTGTATTTTGTGACCCTGGGATATGCGCTACAGTCAGCCAGACTTGTTGAGCCTGTGCCCAGTTCCAAATCAGTTCAGATAACTGATTGCAAGGCTTTGATTTTGTTCCACCCATGTTACGGACATATGCCATAGCAGTAGTGTTATCAGTTAGTATTCTAACTTGTGATTTAGGTATTTTTACTAAGCTACGTAAGCCTAGATAAATGGCACGCAATTCTAGCGCATTAATGTGGTCTGACCTTTCGTCATCTAGCCACCTACCTCCTGTTGCTACCCCATCTTGATGGGCTCCCCAACCCTCTAGAGAAGCATCAGTGGTAATTACAGTATTTGGTTCCGCCATACGGATTGGATTCGGTGAATTTGCTATATGTTGCATCCACCATCCAATATCCTGTAAACCCTCTTCGGAAATAAACATTTTTCGTTCAAAATTGCCTTTAGTTCGTGCTAACGCTAATTTTTTTTTATCTATTTCTAGAGATTTAATATGGGCTTTCCCATATAGAATAGCGGGTGCATAAGATATCATTATTCCGATAAGGACTGCGACCTGTCTAATCTTAGGTTTCGGTAACTTAAGAAGCTGTGTCGCTATTGTCAAAAACTTATTAAGTTTCTGTTCTGTTATCGACACTGTTAAGGATTGTGTATCCAAAATAAAGCCTAAACATTTTAGTTGTTTTGTTGGTTTTAGTACTGACTTATGTGGATGTACATAAAACCCTAATTTAGTGAGTAATGCACATAAATTCATAACTGCGTTAACGCAATCAATTTGTGTTGACGCCATTATAAAAGAATCATCTATGTAAGGAAACATTATGTGACCATTCCGAGCCATAACTTAAAAAAACGGCTTTAGCAGTTTAGTTTACAAACGAGGGGCACAAGCTAAACCATTTGGCATGCAGGTAAACTCATAGAGTTGGCCATTCCAAAGAAAACGGAGAAATTTCCGGTGTTCTTTCTCTATGGAAACTGTGTAATATGCATCTTGTAAGTCAACACTAGCCATCGAAGCATCTGGTGTAATCAGATCTCATGCGGTATCTAGAGAGAACATTTTAAAATGTCGATATTCGATCATTTTGTTAAGGGTTGTTAAATCCAGGATCATTCAAACGTCACCGTTAGGTTTTGGTCTCGAGAAGATATTTGAGATAAACTCGCCTGGGCAGTGTGTAACTTACTGGATAATTCCTTTATCAAAAAATTGTTGTACCTGTTCAGTTAGTGCCTCTCGTTCAATTTTATAGGGAAAAGGAACTCTCCCTTGTACCGGAATTTGTGTAAAGGGAATTCGAACACCATTAACTATATTTAAAATCTCTGGATCACTGGTAATTTTGTTCCATTCAAGCGCATGGTTATTAATATTGCCAGCCACAAAGTTGCTTACAGTTTGTGTGGTTTTAGAGGTCGCAGGGACTTGAAATGTCTGTGTTTGGGCCTCTACTTGGACCCGCCCCTGGGGAAGGGTCGTGGGGAGTTGAAGCCTCGGCCGAACGGCCGTGTGGTGTTGTCGGTCCAGCCTGGGCGGGCGGCCCGGCCCCGGAAAGACTGGCTGAAGTTTGAGCCCGGTCTGGTGCCTCTGCCCAGACGTCGTGGGCGAAAATCCCCGCGTGATCTTTTGAAGCGTGGGGCTTCCGGCTTCTTTTTTCCGTCCATGTTTCTGCCACTCTTGGCCGCGGTTTCCACCTCTTTAAAGAGGTACTGTAGTTGACCCCCGAACATTTTTGTTTTATCTAAAGGTTTCCCTTTGATCGGTTCTGGGGCCAGAAAGAGCGTATACTCTTTCCCATCATTGTCTGTGACCTTCTTTGAGCGGGCCACCTCTTTGCCGGCGTCTGTGCACACCGACTTGAAGACATTCTCGTATCTTCTGTACGACAGGTAATTACCTGCCGCCGTGAGCATCGCGATGCCTTTGTCCATGGTTTTGGCCAAGGACGAGAACTTATTCTCTCTTTGCATCCTATTTGCCACCGGAGTGATGGCCGTTAGGGTACCAAGCACCGCTTTATGCACAATGTGCAACACGCCTTCAAATCTTTTGCGGTCCTCCGTCATGTTTACATCGCGATCCATCTCTTTAATGATGGAGTTGGGGACACCTTTAATGCCCGTCAGTTCATCTCCTAGCTTGGAGATGACTTCCGCCGGTTTGAACGTGCGGAAATGACCATTAATGGTCTCGCGCATAAGCGTGGTGGTTTTCACCCGCTTAGCTTTAGGTTTCTCAACCTTTTTTGACACTTTGCCCCCAATGGCCGTGTACACACCTTCGTATTGTGTGTCTGAGTCTGATTCCGTTGATGTGGAATCTGGGGAAGAATCTGACGAAGAATCTTTCTTCTTCTTCTTCTTTGACTTGGGCTTACGCTTTTTGCGTAGTCCTGACTTGTTCCTCTCTTTGGTGAAGTCGTCACCTGAAGAACTGACTTGTTTCTTTTTCTTCCTCCGTTTAGGAGGAGGAGCCTTAGGCTCAATCGCTGAGTCTGTTTCTGAGAAATCTTCCCAGTCCGACTCATCTTGGAACCCCGGCATAGGCAAATGCCGTTTCCGAGGCAACGGTGGTTGGAGAGACAGTATATGGCTCTTCATAGCCGCCCACCGAGTCTCCCAATCTGGCGCTGTCGGGCCCGCAGGCCGTGTCTCCTCTTCCGCGTCGGAAAGGATATGCGCCCCGGGCTGTGGTGAAGGCATAGCCGACAACACCGGTGAGGAGTCATACTCCTCGTCCGAGCCTCAAGGAGCGCGTCCCTCAGCCGCTGCTGCAACTCGCTTACTCTGCTTCGTGGCCATCGGGATCTGAAACAAAATTAATGGTCAGTCCCGGTATTTCTAAATGTCACAATCTTGTTGTTTATAACGTAATTGGACATCTAGTGGTGTTAGAGAACGTGTTTATACCGTTCTAACACAGGCGTAATAAGCTAAATTTTTGGCGTAGATTGTGGGTCAAGCCCAAATCTCACGCGGGGTCGGGACCAGTGTATCGGCTCGCCCATCCCTCTGTTCCGCACACTTCTCCCTCCTGCGACTATTGCGCCAGCAGGTTGGAGAAAATGCTACGAAACTCGGAGAAACGCCTGAAAAAGGTTTGTGGGGAGTCTATAAAAGAAACCCAGGAGCATCTCCAACAACACCCTCTATTAGAGTCCGAGAGAATTTCCACAGGAGATGAGGCAGAGCCCACATCTCTACCCATGTCACACGGGTGTTGATAGAACCGCTAAGAATCGGTTTCGTTCCTTAGACAAAGGAATCTAGAGCGTTCTATCCTTGGTTTTTTATAACCGAATAAACTAGTCCAAAATGGACCAAAGAAAGTTCTGAACTTTCCATATTGATGCTATACTGCATCATAAGTAAGCTAACCACAGTTATTAATATACTTACTGCGTATTAGCTTGTTTGTAGACTAAATTGCGGGAGCAACTCAACGAAACGTAATCCAATCGTGAGTTGTTTATGCTAATTGCTGGACCCGGATGTGCTTCCTTCTCCCTAGCCTGAGGCTAGCCTGAGGCTGTATACCGAGGTAATATATATATATATATTATAAGCCATGCCGGTATGTGATGAATTCAAGTCTTCTTCGCCTCAATACACAAATTACCAAAGCAGGAAATCACCATTTCATACTTCGTTGAAATTGAACAGTTATATATATATATATATATATAAAAGATAGCATGTGTGACAAAATGCACTAGCGCTGAACACAATCAGCGAACTTATTGTCAACTTGATATGTGCATGATAGTTGTTCGCACACCCACGCTGGAATCGAAGTATATGAGTAAACAGACAACGGGGTGTCTGAATAACAAAGTGCACCTCTCGGAATTATGTAGGACCTGACCCAAGACCAAATCGCGGACCAGGGTCCGGAGTTCAATTGTGGAGGTTCAGAATATTAAGGGGTTTGAGCAAAGGATTAACACGATACTGGAGGGATCAAGATACTGTATATAATTATGAAGCGACTGCGAGGTCATGTCACACACACCAGGCTAACAATAACATCTCTCCAGATTCATCACACAACCATCTAGATACACAAGTCTAAGGATATCGTCCAGTTAAAGCTGCATAGTCACATTTTCAAAACCAAAACACTTATCCAGATTTATTTCTATAAATCTAACTAGTACACTTATTAAGCAGTTGTTGCTGCACAGAAGAGAATATTAAGACAATTTAATAGAAACTGCTGCTGCTGATGCCCATGGTGTCAGAGTTTTGACGTGGGCGCCAACATTAATTTTAGATGTTTGAACCTCAATTATATCCAAAGTTGGCCACATAAAATAAAAGTTACTTCAAATTAAAGTAAGGTATATTACAAAGACTGCCCTAATATATATATATATATATTTTGTTAATGGTAGAAACTATAAAAAAAAGCGTCGGACTGTGCAATTTTAAAGAATCAGCAATTTAAACTGAGGCTGGGTTATACCGCCAACTGCTGTCTGTTAGGTTACATGCCTGTATAAAGGCCTTCACAGCAGGCTGCTCTCTACCAGTCCTTCAGTACAGACACTCAGTTGGAGAGTGGAAGTACCGTGATATGTGTCTAAGTAGGACATCCTGGGCAGAAATGCGCCGTACGGACGACATGGAGGTGGTGTCCGGCCCGGGGCCGCCCCCGCCTTCACCACCCCGTACCGCCGTTGGACTGGGGCCAGGTCAGTAACAGGATCCAAGCGGATCTTACCGCCTTGCGACACATGACTATGGGTCATCCAATCAAACTCCACATAAACTAGGCTATCTATTCACAACCGTTTTTCATTTACCTGTGCCATATTTTGAAGTGGATGTGGATGTTAGAGAGGTAGCATTAGGTTTTCACTTAAAGTCAAAATACACAAGGCTATCTATAATTCACCACCGTTTCTCATTTAACTGTGCCATATTTGGATATGGCTGGCTAAGAGGTAGCATTAGGTTTTCACTCACACTACAAGCAAACTATGCGATCTATTCGATACCGCTATTCATTTACACATGCCATACTTGGATGCGACTGATAGAGAGGTTGCATTACGTTTTCACTCAAACTCCACATAAGCTAGGTTATTTATTCGATACCGTTATCCGCACCATGTTTGGATGTGACCAGTGAAGAAGTCACATTAGTTTTTACTAGGCGCTCACTATTTTTAACTGGCTTTGTCAGTCTAGCAGTGTGAGTGGCAACTAATAAATATGCAAGGAAGGAAAAGAAAGAACGACCTACTTTGACTCATATCAGAACAGTGAGGCCGGACGTAAGCTTTCTCCCACAATGACGCATACAGTAAAGGGCCTGTCCCACTACGACGTATAGCCTTAGCGTATGCCGACGTTATGTGATTTTCGACCAACATGTCGGCGTACGCCATCATACATTGGGCATACGTCGGGTACGTTCCGGATACGTCGTTATACGTCGCCGTACGTCGAGGCTCCGAAAAATGGTTGCGCATGCTCAAAATGTCCAACGTGTCGATGTGTGGCTCATACGTCGAACGTACGCTATGTGTACGTTCCGGATATGTCAGCGTACATTAGGGATACGTTGCTACACATTAGCACACAAGCCTGCATCCGTCCTGATATGACTTCAGATGTTATTGGGACGTAAAACCCCAACTACATTTATAATTAATTGGCAACTTTAGTCATTTATTAATGATTATAGCGCACACCAAGGGAGTTCGCTGATTTGGCTAGACCCCCCCCTCCCCCACAACACACTTGCATGCGCGCGTGCGTGTGCGTGTGCGTGTGCGTGTGCGTGTGCGTGTGTGTGCGTGCGCGCGTGTATATATGTGAGTGTTATATGCCATTCACACTAAAGGGCGCATTCCTTACACGCGGTATGCGAATGCGACAAAAATCGAAACGCCTTGAAGCCTATGGGCTACATTCCTTACACACGGCATGCGTCAACTCGATCGGTCCCTGTAGCGATCGGTGCGGCATGCGGCACGCGGTTTGCGAATAGAAACATCAGTCGCACTTGTCCATTAGTTTTAGACAAGGAGAGGCGACTGAGCATTACGGAACTGTCACACACAAGGGTGCTGAGGGGAAACATATGGTAGTGGTGGTGGTGGTGGTTCGGGTTGGGAAAATTGCTACCAGAGCCACAAAAATATGAATACTTATCTATAATTTGGTAATTATAAAGGTAGGTACCCCCATGTGATGTACTAAGAGGTACATAGATATAAATGCAATATTAGGTCATATACAGTGCAGTATTGAGTATACTTGTTTATTTTTATTTTTTAAATATAGCCAGTCGTGTGCCGCATGCCGGGTGTAAGGAATCATGCCATTCGCATACCGCATACCGCGTGTAAGGAATACGCCCTTAAGTGACACTACCTCCCCCCACTGCTATGCATAATTGGCCCTATTAAAAATCAAACAAAACTAAACATGGTAATGTACAAGGAACTGATATAGAATTACACTAACCATTATTAGAACTAAACTAACTAGTTACACATGTGGGCCCCCACTAACTATTCTATGAGGAGTCCTCACACAGTGTCGCAGTGAAACATAAGTAGCCGAGTTCAGTGTCACCGTTCACCATGATACCAATGCGAACATGATTTGCGTGCTGGGTTGGTCGAGACACAAGTTTCAAAATAGGGAAATATGGATCTTCCTGGCAAAATCAATGAAAGCAAAACCTAATTCCCCAGCGTAGGGTGTTAATCAATTTCGTGTTGAGCTGTATGTTACAGTGAGGAACGTAGCGATGGCGCTTTAGCATAATTGATCACGACATCATATGGTGCGAAATGGGGAAATTATATGAAAAAAACGGGGAATGGAAATTGTGGGTGTTTAAAATTGTTTATGAATCATTAGATAATGTCAAAAGTCCTCTAAATAAATAACACATGAATTGTGTGTGTGGCTATTACTGCTAATTCTACCGTGGGAGGTGTTGCAACAAACAGGAATATCTCAGTGAGTGAGTGAGTGAGTGAGTGAGTGAGTGAGTGAGTGAGTAAGTGAGTGAGTGAGTGAGAGAGATAGAGAGATTTCACCTGGGAAGGCACCTTCCTACAATAATGGTAATAAATAGGAATATCATCCCCAGATGGGAATTCAAGCCCACATTTCGCTCGTCGGGTAACAAAGTTCACACAAATGAATGGGATTATGTAGACGGAGACATTTTCACATTGGACAACCTCATTTAACAAAAATACCGTGTCTGTATATTTTTGTGACTAAAACTCTCGCTACACAAGCAAGCCTGTCAGTAACCCCCCCCCCCCCCCCCCCCCACACACACACACTCCTTCCGCCCCTCCCCATGCCAGCGAGAGGTTGTGGTTGTCGATGACCACTTCAGTACCCGTGTGTATTAGAGGGTATGCCAGCCACCAGCACACCACCGCTCACCTAAACGCCTCCCGATCTCCAGTCAGCTGTGTTACCAGCAGATGACCATTCACGTACACCACAGTAACAACCCAACCAAACATATGCAACGTAATGCACAGCGAAGTACACCCGTAGCCACAGGTTGTTGCTGTGAACTGAACCTCGTGGTGAACATTATAACATATGAACTCGCCACTTCAGCTTTGGTCCCTAGGTGTCTCTACTTTATATATATATATATATATAGACTCGGGTTATTACTGACATGGTAGTGAACCACGCCCACGGTCTGTTTATAAACAGGGTTCACTCACGAGCCATACACACTAGTTGGAGGTGGTGAACGCTGACGTGTAACCTGGTGTTAGTGGGCGAAGTGAACCCACGTCCTATCTATACCTTCCTGACAAATTGATGTTAACCTACACTGCTGACCGGTGTGCGTGTGTGAATGTTTTATGTATACATATACATATATGAAATGTATATACATATATATATATATATATATGTCAGATATATATATATATATATATATAGTATAGTTATACGAATCTTACCTGGGTATAGATGATGGATAACTGTTGTTTTCCCGAGGTAGAAGCCTCGGGTAGACGTGGGCTAGGGAGAAGGAAGCACGTGAGGTACCAGCAATTTTAACCTACTTATTCAGGATAAAAATGAACTTTCAATACAATGGATACTATGATTTTCCCCTAACGGTACACCAACGGGATAGACGTGGCAGGGCGTGGTGGGTGGGCCCTAGCCCACGTCTACCCGAGGCTTCTACCTCGGGAAAACAACAGTTATCCATCATCTATACCCAGGTAAGATTCGTATAACTATACTATTTTACCTCGGTATACAGCCTCAGGCTAGCCTCAGGCTAGGGAGACCTTTACATAATTCATTTTTATCCTTAATATCATCCATTCTTATATAATATTCAACGTTTTTGTTCTCACCTATTCTTGTTAGTTGGCGAGCAGGCGCTTTGCAATGCCGGTAGGCTTTTCTAGTCGCTTGTTGTAATGTTTTGCAAACGACTTAGCCGTCTTCCAGCCTGCATGCGCTAGTATTCTTTTCACAGAAACACCTAGCAACCGTGCCTTGGAGACCATGGCACCTCTAGTTGAGTGGGATGAGTATTTGCTCGTATCCACTCCAGCCAATTTCAACACCGTAATTGTCCATCTGGCAAGGGTGTCTCGTGAAATTGCTTTATGTGGCCTTATAAAGCTCACTAATAGTTGTTGTGATGCACGTAAATCCTTTGTCTTAGATATATAAGCCCGTATGGCTGACACAACACATAATTTCTGATCACTCGGAAAACAGTCTAAGTGAACCGTAGATAAAGGGTCACCTAACGTGTTCGATTTAAGCAATTGTGCTAAATCAAACGTAGCTTGTTTCTTGTCTATTTCTAATCCAGTTAAAGACAAAGCAACAATCGTCTGTCCTCTGTGTCCGGTTACTAATAATAACAGGACAGCGACCTTAAAACCTAATTGTTTTAAATCTAACCACGAGTTGTGAGGCCAAGCCTGAAACAACTTAAATACTACAGACACATCCCAAAACCGACTATACTTTGGTTTTGGAGGATTCCTTTGATAAATTGAACGAAGTAAATATCCAAGAACATAATGTTTTCCAACTGTTTCACCATCAATTCTCGGTAATATGATTGATAACGCACATCTTGCCGCATTAATCGACCCAAAGGATAGTCCCCCATCCTCTAGAGAACGAAGAAAACGAGCTACTTGTGAAATTGTTGGATTTGTTGGCTTAACTTTCATTAACAAACAATGTACACCCCATTTCTTTAAATAGGATGTGTACATTTTGACAGTTCCTGGCCTCCAGGCATCAGCTACTATCCTATTCTCAGTAATTTTGTCCAATCCAAATTGGCGCAGCTGGTTCCTTAGAAAAGGAATGCCAATAGGGGCGTCGTTGACACGTCGCCGTGAACCACTAACGGTCCGTGGTGTGTCAGATTCCCGAGTTTTCTTGGGAATCGTATATGTTCTTTTGCCAGTTGTGAAACTGCTGGCAGCCAAGGTTGCGTGTCCCAATCGGGCACCACCAGTATCGCATGTGTCCTTTCCAGACCGATTTTCCTGACAACTCGGCTGATAATGCTAAACGGTGGGAAAATATAAAAATAATTATTTTCCCAGGTAATAGCAAATGCATCTACCTTCCAAGCCTCCGGTTCAGGATGCCAAGAAACATAACAAGGTAATTTGTTATTATTTCGTGATGCAAATAAGTCAACTTCAGGTGTACCCCATTTTTCACAAATGAAATTAAACAAAGGTGTAGAGAGAGACCATTCTAAATGGTCATGGAAATTTCTACTTTTATAGTCTGCAAGTGTATTTTGTGACCCTGGAATATGCGCTACAGTCAGCCAAACTTGTTGAGCCTGTGCCCAGTTCCAAATCAGTTTAGACAACTGATTGCAAGGCTTTGATTTTGTTCCACCCATGTTACGAATATATGCCATGGCAGTAGTATTATCAGTTAGTATTCTAACTTGTGATTTATGTATCTTTACTAAACTACATAAGCCCAGATAAATAGCACGCAGTTCTAGTACATTAATATGGTCTGATTTTTCATCATCAAGCCATCTACCTCCTGTTGTGACCCCATCTCGATGAGCTCCCCAACCTTCTAACGAAGCATCAGTAGTAATTACCGTATTAGGTTCCGCCATGCGGATTGGATTTGGTGAACTTGCTATGTGTTGCATCCACCATCCAATATCCTGTAGCCCTTCTTGCGAAATAAACATCTTTCGCTCAAAATTCCCTTTAGTTCGTGTTAACGCTAAATTTTTATCTATTTCTAGAGATTTAATATGGGCCTTCCCGTATAGAATAGCGGGTGCATACGATATCATTATCCCAATAAGGACTGCGACCTGTCTAATTTTAGGTTTTGGTAACTTAATAAGCTGGGTCGCTGTATTCATAAACTTAATTAGTTTTTGTTCTGTTATCGACACTGTAAGAGACTGTGTATCCAGAATAAACCCTAAACATTTGAGTTGTTTTGTTGGTTTAAACACTGACTTTTGTGGATGTACATAAAACCCCAATTTAGTAAGTAATGCACATAAATCGAACACTGCATTCTCACAATCAATTTGTGTTGATGCAATAATAAAGGAATCATCTATGTATGGAAACATTATATGACCCTTCCGCGCCATTACTGAAAAAACAGGTTTAAGCAGTTTAGTGAATAAACGAGGGGCACAAGCTAAACCATTCGGCATGCAAGTAAACTCATAGAGTTGGTTATCCCAAAGAAACCGAAGAAATTTCCGGTCTTTTCCTCTTATGGGAAGCGTATAATATTCATCTTGTAAATCAACACTAGCCATCCACGCATCTGGCGTAATCAGATCGCGTGCTGTATCTAGCGAGAACATTTTAAAATGTCGATATTCAACCATTTTATTAAGGATTGTTAAATCCAGGATCATTCGAACCTCACCATTAGGCTTTGGTCTCGAGAAGATGTTTGAAATAAACTCTCCTGAACAGTATGTCACTTTTTGTATAATTCCTTTCTCAAAGAATTTTTGTACCTGTTTAGTTAGTGCCTCTCGTTCAACCGGTTCAATGTTATAAGGAAAAGGTATCCTGCCTTGTACCGGAAATTGTGTGAAGGGAATATGTACACCCCTAACTATTTGTAAAATTTCTTGGTCACTAGTAATTTTGTGCCACTCAGAAATATGATTATTAATATTACCAGCCACAAAGTTGCTTACAGTTTGTGTGGTTTTAGAGGCTGGAAGGACTTGTAACGTTTGTGTTTCAACCTCTACTTGGACCCGCCCCTGGGGAAGGGTCTCGGCGAGTTGACACCTCGGCCTAGTGGCCGTGCGGGGTTGTCGGTCCAGCCTGAGCGAGCGCCCCGGCCCCGAAAACCTTGACCGAAGTTTGAACCCGATCTGGTTCCCCTGGTGAACCGCCGTGGACGAAAATCCCCTCGTGACCTTTTGAAACGAGGAGTTTCCTGTTTCTTCTTACCATCCATGTTTTTGCCACTCTTGGCTGCAGTTTCTACCTCTTTATAGAGGTATTGTAGTTGACCGCCAAACATTTTCGTGTTATCTAAAGGTTTCCCTTTAATCGGCTCTGGAGCAAGAAAGAGCGTAAACTCTTTCCCATCATTATCAGTAACCTTCTTTGAGCGAGCCACTTCTTTGCCAGCATCTGTGCAAACTGACTTGAAAACATTTTCATATCTTCGATACGACAGGTAATTACCTGCCGCCGCCAACAATGCAATACCTTTGTCCATCGTCTTAGCCAAAGACGAGAACTTGTTTTCTTGTTGCATTCTGTTTGCTACAGGAGCAATAGCTGTTAAGGTACCAAGCACCGCCTTATGCACTATGTGCAACACACCCTCAAATCTCTTACGGTCCTCCGTCATATTGACATCTCGATCCATCTCCTTAATGATGGAGTTGGGAACACCTTTAATGCCTGTTAACTCATCTGATAATTTAGCAATAATCTCCGCCGGCTTAAACGTGCGGAAATGGCCATTAATGTTCTCACGCATAAGCGTAGTGGTTTTCACCCGCTTAGCCCTTGGCTTCTCGACTTTCTTAGCCACTTTGCCTCCAATGGCAGCATAGACACACCTTCATATTGCGTGTCTGAGTCCGATTCCGTAGACGTGGAATCCGTGGACGAGTCAGAAGAAGAAGAAACTTTCCTCTTCTTCGTCTTCTTCTTGGACTTGGTCTTGCGCTTTTTGCGAAGCCCAGTCTTCCCCCTCTCCTTGGTGAACTCATCACCCGAAGAAACAATGTGTTTCTTCTTCTTTTCTTCGTTTAGGAGAAGGAGGAGGAGCCCTAAGCTCCATCTCTGAGTCTGTGTCGGAGAAATCCTCCACAGAAGACTCTTCTTGCACACTCCGTTTACGAGACACCGGTGGTTTGAGAGCCATTATGTGACTCTCCATCGCCGCAAACCGCGTCTCACAATTTTGAGGCGCGGCGCCGCCAGGCACTATGTCCTCCTCGGAGAGAATATGCGCCCCGGGCTGTGTCGCAGGCGCTGCCGACAACACGGGTGAGGAGTCGTACTCCTCGTCCTCGCCACTCGGAACACGCCCCTCGGCTGCTGCTACACCGCGCTTACTCCGCTTCGTGGCCATCGAGAGCTGAAACAAAATTGTTGATCAGTCCCGGTATATATATATATGTCACAACATGGTTGTTTAAAACTCATTTGGACATCTATTGGTGTTAGAGAACGTGTTTATACCGTTATAACACAGGCGTAATAAGCTAAATTTGTGCGTGGGTTGTGGGTCAAACCCAAACCTTACGCAGGGTCGGGACCAGTGTATCGGCCCGCCCATCCCTCTGTCACGCACACTTCTCCCACCTGTGACTACAACGTCAACAAGTTGGAGAAAATGCTACGAAACTCGGAGAAACGCCTGAAAAAATGTTGTGGGGAGTCTATAAAAGAAACCCAGGAGCATCTCCAACATTACTCTCTATTAGAGTACGAGAGAATTTCCACAGGAGACGAGGCAGAGCCCACATCTCTACCCATAATCACACGGTGACTCGGGTGTTGACAGAACCGCTAATGACCGGTTTCAATCCTTCGAGAAGGAATTCTATCCTTGGTTTTTATAACCAAATAACTCGTCCAAAATGGACCAAAGAAAGTCTAAACTTTCCATAATGATGCTCTAATGCATCATGATTAAGCTAACCACAGTTTTTATGATACTTACTGCGTATTAGCTTGTATGTAGACTAAATTTGCCGGAGCAACCCAACGACACGTAATCCAGTCGTGAGTTGTATATGCTAATTGCTGGTACCTCACGTGCTTCCTTCTCCCTAGCCTGAGGCTAGCCTGAGGCTGTACACCGAGGTAAAATATATATATATCTGACATATATATATATATATATATATACATATACATGTCATATATATACAATAATATAATATATATATATATATTGATGAAAGTGGCCTCCGGCAAAAAAAATCGGAAATCAAACTGAGATTATTACACCGACGGCAAATTTCCACGATACAGCGGATTTTCTCCCATAGACTTAGCACTGTGAGGGAATCGCCGAAAAATTGCTTGGGTTTCATGTTCTAGCAAAATTGAAGCTCATAAGAATGGGAATGGAACAAACCAACTGTTGTTATATACATCCTAATTCCTTGGCATTTTGTTTAACATTAATCGGTCAATATCAAAAATCGCGGAAATCCGCGAAATCGCGGAGAAGTTTCATTCCTGGTTTTAACCATAGTCTGCTAAAGTCGGGGTAATATTCCATCTGTATGCTGTGATTAATAATAATAATAATAATAATAATAATAATAATGTAGAATATCCAGGAACACTATTGAAAATGTCGAAAGTGCTGGATGCTTCAGTTCATCATCCATGGTTAGCAGTTCAATATCATAAATTTAAAACAAATATCACATTTCCATGATAGATTTTCATTGATGACGTTCGATTTGGAAACACCCGTTTCAGGTCATTGCCTAAAACCAGTATACATTATTTATGAAGAATGTGACAAATGTTTTCAAGAAATTATTTAAAAGACAAACACATTATATACTGTCATATCTACTTATTTCCCGAGGACCAATTCAGTCAGAGAAAGTTGATAATGGACTGTCTCCAGTCATAAATAAGGTTTCGGGTATTGTCCGCGTCAGTTATATGTTGAAAACACATCGCTATTTCATCTTGTTTACGAATCAAATTTCAAAAGGTTAAAAGTTAAGCTCATACACTAAACACTATATCACCCCAACATGGGGTTTATTCGCTCAGAACTCAAACTGCATAGTGAACATAATTATATTAAGCTCAATATAACATAATTATATTATACAACTATTGCCAGATATGAGGTTTCAGCACGAAGGCCCCTACAACGTATACTAGCCGAGGTGTAGCTGACAGTGGCATTATAAAGATCTGAGGGCATCAAACCCCAAATAGGGATGGTAGGCCTTTTTATTCGTCGAACTCAATTCACTTTGAGTAGTAGAAACTGAACTTTCTAAAAGCAACCTGAATCTATAAACAAACAACAAAAAAGGGAAAAAAAGTGACTATCCAGCCCCCCCTGATACAATCACCCTTTCCATGTTTACCTGTCTGTGTGGCTCCTTGGATGAGGTCAGTGAATACTGCTACAATATTATCAATATCAATGGGAGTGCGTGATCAATACCATTTAGGCCTTTAATAAATACACACATATCCATGCTCAACGGTGCTTGTTAAACTGCTCACTGGATGAGGCAGTGGAAATTGGACCATACATTACAGTGCTCACATATCTATCAACCAGCTCTATTCAGCTAGAAACCCACAATCAATTCTGAATTTAAACAAATTAGAATTTAAGCGCAACCTGAACTGAGCTGTTTTCGTCACTATCGACCACATTAATAACCAACAGAATGCCTATAAATTGAAACTATCTTTTATGCTTAGTTGATTATAGCAAGGGTAATACTACAACACTAAGATAGGTCATATGCCGATTTCAGTGTGGCTGACCAAGTCAAATAGACAATGTTTATACATGTACTGACTAACCAATTTTGTTTTTACCAATAACAATGTTTTCCACCATCCAACAACACAAGCAGAGGATTTGTATATGATGTGCTTACAATAACCACTGAATCCTAAGTAATTAACCAAAAATATAACATTTAAAACAAATCCGATTAAAGTAAGAATGCCAAAATATACTATGTGAATTGAGAAGACAACGAGCGCTAGTTCAATTAGACTAGATTTAATTAATATATCAAATTATTTAATGCATAGATTATTCTAATTCAAAAGTAACCATAAAAAATACGTATAAATGTAGATCAACGTATGGTCTCAATATTGTTTTTGTTTATTGGGGTTTTACGTCCTATGATAATATCAGGACGGTAGATCTCAATGTAAAATATATATGCAAAATATGACAGGATAACAGTCGACTCAACTGGAGTTCAATCAAATTCTATATGCCAAGGTAGTCCTAAGCTTGAGGTTCAAGATAGTGCATTGTGGACACGTATTCATAATTTTACGTCTCCCAAATCCTTGTCCATGTAACCAATACTGACACTGTGATATCTTCAGCCCTTGTTGGTGAGGCAGCATCTGAGAAATTGGATATGGTGGCACCATTTGGCGATAAGAGCAGGGGTGCAGCTTAGAGGAAGCAGATAAGAGGAAACTATTTCACTGTGGGTTGTCCAAACTCATTGCCAAAATTCCCAGTTTTCGGTGTTACCGGAAAATGATTTTAATCATCGCTACAAAGGTACCTAACAATCACATTCCACATTTCGCAACGGAGGGTTACAACGAATGCCAAATGATGGAAATGGTCCTTATATGGACATTTGATACGGTATGACGTCACGGTGCACACACTTCACTACTCATCTCAGGCATGCGAAGACTCAAGAATGCACTTCAAAAGTATGCAAATAGTCCGCAATGCATTGTAAATGAAATTCCAACCTAATTAAATTGTGACCGGCAATGTCAAAATCAGTAACTTCCCCACATTTATATGTTCTTACATCTGAAGGAATGCGTACAGCACTCCTATAATCCATACTGCGTAATCTTATGAGTGTCTAGGCGTGAATCTCTTAATTTTATATAATGGGCTCCAAACACTATGTGTGTACAATATTATGCACATGCACGCCATAGCACAAGTGGCACTTATGTATATTGGATAATAGCAGAATTCTTCCCATTTTACCCGAGGGAATCTACTTTCGCCATCATAAGCATGCAAACATGAAAAGGCGGTCTCAAGATTTCCCTTTTGAATTAATGCAAGAAAGGAGACAAAAGATATTTAACGTTGCAGTATGACGGGTTTAAATTTCTGAAGTTTTTTTAAATATAGATTTTTTTAAATTATGTTGATCATTATAACTTTACTTTAATTTGAAGTAACCTTTATTTTAAATGGTCAAATTTGGTGATATTTGAATTGAAGGCATGACAAATTAATTTTCGGGAGACATTTGAAGTGAAAAATGCTAAATTAGTTTTGGTATGAAACTATGCATCCTGAAATTCTGGAGAGAACATGCTTCAAAAGGTATTCCTTCCAGTAAATTGGTCCTACTAAATGCTTAATGAGCAAACAAATGTGACCAATGTCTGTGTTGAATGCAAATATCAAATCTGGGTAAATGTTTGGATTTAAAAAATGTGATATCTTCATTGGACTATGCAGCTTTAATCGTAAGGTTTGTTCCCATAAATGGGGTTTTCTAAATGTAATATGGTCAATAGTCCATTTTACATGAAACTGATGAAATTCAGGTGAAAATAATGATAAACGAAGACTTCTGACGGACGAAATCACAAGTGTTAAAATTAATAATAGAAGCATATAATTAAAGCTGCATAGTCTGATGAAAGCATCACATTACCCAGATTTGATCCTACATAATCAACTTAGACATTGCCTTTCTCATTAAGCATTTAACAAAACCAATAGCTTTTGAAGCTTATTATGACCAGAATTTCAGGACGCAACGACAAAACTAATTTAGCACATTATCACCAATTTTTTTAAAGATTTCTTCATAAAGATAATAGTATTCCCTTTGAAGTTTGATTTGTTTTTAACTAATGTTATTGCAAGGTCGGGATAATGCAGATTTTGAATTGACTTAAATTAACATGGTGCAACCATACCAATTTTGATATTTCACGAAACAAGAATATCTTTATATCCACTCTTGTAGAGAGGGTTGCCTAAATGTCCCTCTGAGTTAAAAGTGTCCAGTTCCGACAGACAAAGCGTGTGTGGCTACGGCTAGAGTGTGAAGAGCGACTGTACGTATGTGGGCAGGGGAGGGAAGGGGATGGGATGGGAGGTGAGGGGAGGGAAGGGGAGAGGAGGGGAGAGGAGGGGAGAGGAGGGGAGAGGAGGGGAGAGGAGGGGAGAGGAGGGGAGAGGAGGGGAGAGGAGGGGAGAGGAGGGGAGAGGAGGGGAGAGGAGGGGAGAGGAGGGGAGAGGGGCCGGCATTAGCCACCGCCCAGTAATGTTTCATACCAATTACCATGCTGCATGTAACAACACAATGAACCAGGATATAAGACCCCATCATCCCTTCAGCACACCCACCAGGATGTATTGGGTATCACCGCACTGCACACATGCACGACCCACATGAGAAGCACGGAGCTCCATGTCATGCTATGCCATTGATGCGCATACCATCCCAAATATGATGAAATTGAGTGACGACGTAATAGCGCCTAATCAGGTAATGGCGGTCATCAACGTGGCCACCGAATGCCATCACAGATGCTCGCAGCTCGATGCGTTATATCAGAACCGGCTCAACTCCTGACCCGCCCGTCTTTATTTAATATAACGGAAGGGATGATAAATTGGCACGTTGCTATTGGGCAGCGCTCATATGTCGGCGTCCATTCATCACCTGGTGGTGGACAGGACAAATAACGTCCACTGTGACAAGCGGGGCACTGGACGACTGGGACGCTGCGCCGTGACATGCCATTTCCGGTTGTGGTAGCCGGCAGCGTTCCCGACAGAACTCAATGTCAACGATGACATGCTTTTGTGGTGAGGAGGCTCGAAAATTCGCCAAACGGGGTCGCTTTCAAAACCTGAGCCATTCTCACAAACTATATATCTGATGTAACTTCTGGGTTTATAATTATAAGTAACATGGGAAATAGTTTTGATATGATTAAATAAAACAATAATATGTATATATCTGATTTAACGTATATGGTTATTAACAATCGTTTATTATAGGGAATTTGGCAAATGTCTTTAAAGTAGCAGATCATTAGGCTGTGCATGAGGGTGACTACGTTGATATACAGTGTGGCTTTTCAGTGTGTTTAAATATCTAATTAACAGAACGAAGGGAGAACGGGAAATATAAAAGGAGAAATTATGCTAATAACATCCACTGGGCTTCATGCAGTGGGATCCCTTGGAAAGAACATTGCATTCTAAAATATCGATGGATCTGTTTATTAATCATTTAATCAATCCCTGTCAGTGGAGCTGGTTATGATAATTCGGTTTGCCAACAGTATTGACGCGTGCCAAGTAATATTTGTATCAGACATAAGTATAAAAAGAATCCCCATGTTCACACAGACCATGCCTCATGCCATCTTTGTCTATTGCACACAATGTGCGACTAGCTATCACAGCAATAATATAGAATATCAGGAGAGTACTCATACATGGACAGGCGTTGTCAAATTTTGCAATAACTTGTCTTTTTAAATTAATCAAACATTTACAAATTACTGTGTTAAAACTGCAGGGAGAAGTTTTATTGTGGAAATGTACCAGCAACTTAGGCGAGCTACTTAGTTTATTCTTAAGCGTGCACCACAACACAATCCACTGTAAACATAACACCCTTTCGACCCCCCCCCCCCCCCCCCCCCACATCCTCTTGTCAGTTCATGCATCTGGGCCAACGCGCTATAATTCGGTGATGTATAGCTCTATAATTTAGTGCACAAAAATTAGATTTTCCTGTAAGATTAGGAAAAGTGGGCGATATTATCACACATTTGTAATCCAATGGCACATGTGATATCCGCATAGAAAACGCGTACCTGTATGTCGTTAATAAACAGGCGCACAGATCTCTGGTTGACACTCCACAACAAACAACACATCTGAAATAAGTTTGTTGACGTGGTTGCGTTGAGGGAGTAAAACCACTCACTCCACGGATCTCGCTAACGTTGTACACAATGCTGAAGCCTAAGATAATGGTCCCACCCAACTGATCCGGAACCAGGATTCTTAATTTGTAACACGCAGTGCCACTTAAAGCTGCATAGTCCTGTGATTTTGAGTTTCTCATTCAACAATTTTAAAAAAAAGAGAAGATAAATGCATTGGTATATTAGGTCAATCGTTATAATCAAATAACTTTTATTATAAATGGCTAAAGTTGTAGATATTTTATTTGAAGTGAAAACATACTAGGTTAAATTCATGTCGAAATTCTGATACAAGTGGCTTCAGCAATAACAGGTTCTATTAAATTACCTCAGTGTCCCCTTCTATTCAGCAACACATGCTTGATAAGTGCAGATCATTGGGCTAGTGTAATGCTAATAGTGTATGCCCTATTCGGTTAAAATGCCATTAGGCTTGGCACAAATCTAGGTAAGTGTTTTGGTTTTGAAAATCTGATGCTGTCACCAAACTCTGCAGTTTTAAGTGAAAACAGTCAACCCACATCATATGGAAAGTGTTATTGCAATAGTTAAATAGTTCAGTTTAGTATTAGGCATATCTCAGCGCAAGCACTGCCTGTGTACATTGTGCTCACTCTTGCCTGTCGGGGAAAAGACTTGGTATGTTTGTTCTCAGTATTACTATTAGGTCTTTACTGAAATCCTTTGAATACGGCTCAAATCATCCCTGTCTAATTCCAGGGAGGGGTAAATCTACAGATTAAAACCACCTCGAATTCTTTGTGACACAATGTGGATTAACACTTTGATGGTTAACTAATCATGTTATGGGTAACTTAGCTACGCGCCTGTTTGGAACTAACCCCAGATGGTCAGAATGATCTACCATCAAATTCCCATTAGCCTGTCGTACTTGGTGACCTGTATAGAGTCCATTCTTATGAAGATATTATACATCTAGTGGTGCTGCGTGATGAAACTGTGGTGCCATGACCCAACATCCCTTTCAGTCACATTATCCTGAGACTGAGCAAACCAGTCTAGCCCTATCCTATTAATGGCAAGCAACATGTTACTATTGTTAGGTAGCAACAAATATCAATTTTGTATGTCATTGGTTTGTCTCGGCTGGGATTCAAATGTCAAAGCTTCCATACGGGAAGACAGCCAGCACTCATACCAACTCGATTCGGCAACTAGGTCCGGTGGCACCACACACCAGTGCAATATGGAAAAGTACTTGTATGTGAACAGGTTCTGCTCTAGTAGCTCCAGCTGGCCACATACACATACGTGTGCCACAGATATTTTCTACCAGTCATAATCTCACCCAAAAGTCTACAGTCAAACTCAAAACAAAGGTTTGTACCTAGAAACTAAAGAGGCTGGATGCCGGTTTCACATTAGGCACTTCTTTCCGACAATACGTATATTCTAAGGACAGTGGAAAACTTCTCAGACACATCCAATATTCAGTGTATCACCGACACTGCTGGTGCAGAACAAACTCCTCCCTCCGTCATCTTTGCCACAATACTATCTTAGATCATAATACTCATTTTAGTCCCCATTTTGTTCTTCGCCAACAGGTGGGTATGGCCTCTTTCTTGCATATGTTTTTCAACAGCAACACATTGAGTGAAGTCAGCATTTGTCAGTCTGGGTGCCGGTTTACAGCACTCAATGGCAGATTTGAAACAAGGCAATTTAGAGTAAGTGAATCTTGGACGATATAAAGTCTGCATTGACATTATAGAAGCCGAAGAACCATCAGAATACCAATCAAGCCTCGTGCAATCTTTTTCACCCTGTGATGTATGGATATGGTCCTATGTGTAACCTATTAGCTGGTTTGTAGCGACATGTCTAGACACATGGCTAACAGCTGCCCCTCAGGTTAGAGGTGCACTGACAGCTATCCTAACAGTGGTTATTCCCAGATGATTTGGGTTGTACAAGAAGTCAACTGTCCAACTAGCAGCGTTCACTCAGCAAAGTCAGTGGTCATTTCGACCAAAATAAGATCACTTGCCTTCCATTCTTTGCAACTAAATCTATCCCCCCGCCTTACATTCTTTTAGCATGGACACCATCAATAGTCCCAGATCAAGTTTTGCATGTGCCTGTGGTGCAATATTTGATTAAATGTGTGAATGGCATTTTACCCGAATATGGCCTGCTCTATGAGCATTACACTGGCCCAATGATCTGCTCGTCCAATATTACCCGACCATCGAACAGGTTGTGGCTATTGGAATTTGTTGTGATCAGTTATGTGCACTAAAATTCTAAATAATATCACGCGGGACTTGAAATAGTTGAGATTTCAAGGTTAATTAATGCCCGAATATTATATTTGGCCAATACAGGTGCAAGTCGTGCTTGTCAATCTAAACTTTGCACTGGATCTCAAGGTATTATTATATTTAAAGCCCATTTCGGATAATGTGTCATCATTACTCACGGAGAACTTAACTCACTAGATTGACAGTTAGTAGAACAGGCATATTACAGACATGACTTAGTACCCACACTACCAGCATTGTAGCATTGACTAAACACTAAAACCTGCATAGCTACTCACTGTCTGAGAACCATAGACGCAAACTTCACAGGGCGCCACCAGGCTCGCACATATCGAAAACTGTCAAGCTATATATAGAGGAATAAATAGCTAGCAGGCGTGACATTATATGTCAAATGAACATGTATTATTAGTGAGTGGGATGGACACGTTAGTTATTTTCTTAGTTAGTTATTTTCTTAGTTATTTAGTTAGTTACTTAGTTAGTTACTTAGTTGTTCTTTAGCGCCGTGTACACGAGGACATCAATCAGAGTGAGGGCGGTGGAACTAATTTGGGGAGGTTAAAGTCCGAGGGTTTTGAGCTTCTTGGGGTTTTTTCTTTCCTTTCTTTTCTATGCATGCAGCAACAAATGCTAAACAAGTGCACCAGTTGGATTGTTGTTTGTTTGTTGTTTTACGTCCTAGCAACATCTATGGTCATATCAGGACGGGTACCAGTTGGATGTGCATGATCTAATCTACGTCAACGTCATTGGCTCGAAAAGGGTGATGCTTTCGTCGGACTACGCAGCTTTAAATTTGTTGGATTATGGGGAAATTTCAATCGCGGACAATTGGCCTTCCTCATAAACTACAACAGTAATGCCAAGCGACAGGCTCGGTAGCAACAAGTATCAATTAAGTCATGGCTTGACTTGAGAGTGGGATTCGAACCCACAGTTCGAATCCCACAACCTGTTACAACGGAAAGCGAATGCTCAACTTATTTGGTAATCCTGTCTTGTCTACCACATTTGACCATCCCATCACAAATATCCCTCTTTCTGATCTTCTTAGAGAGTGATTGAAATTTCCCCATAATCCAACAAATTTAAAGCTGCGTCCTCAAATTTCAAATTCTATTCTGAACATCTAGTTTGCTTTTCATTACCTTCTACCAACAACAATGATTTTGTGCTCTGGTGCTCAAGGATAGAAGTTATATCAGAGAAAAGGCGGATATCGACGATGGGGTGGACAGGATAAAAGGATCGACACAAACCAGCACATTAACACACAAAAACCAGCACATTATCAAATTATATATCCTTGTTATCTTGTAAAATTTCAGTCTAACTTTGTGTCAAGCTGCCAGGTACCTCGATGTTATGTGGTATACAATGTACATAACAGGATTTCGGGTTTAGCTTTGTTTTAACAATAAATGGAGCTTCCTTTCCCTAATTATTACCACATATCAATTTGTTGTTGTCCAGATTGGATGATCATTATCACTGGTCGAGTCAAAACAATGACTTAAAAATTGATACTTGTCCCTTCCTAGCCAGACGCTCGGCATTACTAGGACAGGGCAAGGAGCAGTGGAATGAGGAAGACCAGATTTAGCTAATTGCTTTGGATTAGAAAATTATGATTTCACCGACTTAGATTTAACCTACAATAGAATATATTCACAGTGGACAGGCTTGAATTATTCACAGTCTATCAGAACAGCACAACATCGGGACAAGTGGAGAACCATTGCATCCAACCCTCGACTAGAGGATGGAACTATTGATTGATTGAGAATATATTTGTTTTCTGGAAATTAATACATCTAGGCAAACGAAAATATACTCACTCTTCAACTTGTTTCACGGAGCAGGATGACTTCTTTTCAAAGTCTAATATTTAATTGTCAATGCGAAGAAAACCGGGATGAACAACAAGTTAGTTATCCTTCAATGAATAAAACAAATGCATGTATGCTCAGACCCTACTTTTCCCATCATATAGGTATCTATTTAACTATACGCCAACAGCAAGTGAATAAGTCGCTTTTTTTAAAGTAAAGAAAAGAACACCAATACTATCGGCCATTAAAAGAAAGCAGTTGACTCTGTGTTACACAATCAGGTCTACTCCCCACAGTAGTTACAACAGGGTAACCACATTAACATGGGTTTTTAGTCCATGAATCGGACATCGTTGAAAAAAAACCTTTAAACGGTAATATAATGAGGTGGCCTGGTTTTTCAGTTCTATTATGTATGAAGGCTGGGAGGCCTTTTACTCAGAGGACACCTGTCACTCATTGATGAAGGTACGGAGGGGGAAGGAATGTTTTGATTCAGCAGATTAAGCAATGAATTTTAACACGCAAACCAGCACATTATCAGATTATATATCCTTGTTATCTTGTCAAATTTCAGTCTAACTATGTGTCAAGCTGCCATGTACCTCGATGTTATGTGGTATACAATGTACATAATAGGATTTGGGGTTTAGCTTTGTTGTTGCTTTGTTTTAACAATAAATGGAGCTTCCTTTCCCTAATTATCACCACATAGTTAATCCAGATTGGATGATCACTATCACTTTTATTATTTATAAAAGACTATATTCATCCAATGTAATGAAGTAGAACATTCTTATGAGTAGATCTCTACTTTCAGTGCTCACTACCATAATTTTGTGTCAGTCATAAAATCGAACCATGTCGGTAGAAGGAATTTCAAAAGGCCAAAATAGAGGGATCTATCTAGATCGAAGTTTAGATCATCACCCCATCAATGCATCATATCATTCCTTGACATTATCAATATCAAATGTCGCGTGCCTGCAGTCAGGACAAGCATGTTGTGATATATCATTCCAGATTGAATTCATGTGATTCTCACTGTAAAATGGAATGGTTGTGAGATCAGACGACAAAAGGCTATTCTGACTCATGATGGTCAGCAGTGACAATGGGCACTTCCCATTGTTGACATCCTAGACCTCGGCGTGTGTGTGCTGTGTTTGGCGTGGGACAGTGACGCCAATCAGTCAACCCACACCGACAGTCTGGGTTTCGAAATCTCGAAAGTTATTGAACCAAAACAGTAACCAAATAATCAAAACACGCCGTACACAACACCCTTCATAATACATGTTACGGACATGAAGCATTTATACCAGTTGTTCATAGTTTTAGACAAATCAGTGCATATGGGAACTCGTAGTTGTTCCTCAATCGTGTCGGTTTTGGTCAGTGACAGCGGCGGCCGTCACTGACACCTCAAACCCAATGTTTACATTTTTAACTGATCGCCGAATCGCGTTTGTGAACGGCTTAGCTGTGGCCCTTTCACATAGCATGTGAATATGTCGTTCGTGTGTAGAGGTCACACACCCATACTTACACCATCTCATGTGTGATTGCTCAACTACTATCGCTTAGGCCGATAGTCCTACCACGAAAAGGCAGCGTTAATAGTTTGGAGGCCCCCTACTCGCTGACTCGGTGAGTCGGTAGCAGTCAGCGGGCCATGTTCACCGAGCCAAGACTGGCCGCTAACCTACTGAATCCCGTTTCTTCTGTCCGCATTAATCCAGCATCTGCATCTACTGGCAACTTATCTACGCCCATTTCCTTCTGAAAGTGTGTATGAGAAATGCATGTAAACTTACTGTAAAGTTCCGAGTTCCCCAACTTCTTTGGCACACCCTCAACTTGGGGAAGATGGCGGAGCAGAGCAGCAGACCTCGCAGGGACCGTCTACTCAAAACCGGAAGTGGTGCCCTGAATCTGTGTTTGCAAGTTGGCTCTTGGCGAAGTGCCCAACAAATTATCCAAAAAGTGTCTTTGGGCAGGCAAATGGCTCACATCGCGTGCGAAGTATTTGCTGCAAACGCGTTCGCTTTTTCTCCGCTGGAATTACGTGAGACGTTAATTGCTATCAGATATGTGATCACAATTCATGAACAATATTGGTATTCAGTGGTATTTGCTTGTAAACTAAGGTGAAAGCTATTGGCAAGTATTGCGGATCTATGTGGTATGAATGGCATATAGCATAGGCCTACATGTATGTGAGTGCTTATCTCTGTGTATTGTGTAAAAGTAAAACATGCTTATTTACTGCACTCAAACAAAAATGAGAGACAAATAAAGCCGTGTTCACACGGGCAAAATGTGAGGCGAATCAGGCAAATCGAATCAGGTGAGGCGAATTAGGCGCCCGTTCACACGGGCACTGCGTGAGGCGGGAGTGGATATCTGCGCATGAGCAAGTCCAGACTAACCAGCGCCAGTTTGGGTTCGTCGACGTCGGCCGAGAGAGTGTGGGTTCGACCTAGATATGTATTTAATGAATCTTATTGGTTTGGAACGATCAAAGCTTCTGCGGGGCAGTGAAACCCTAAAAATAAATGATGAAAAAAATATCTGTGCGTAGATAGTGGTTTCATTAATTAAATTATATAATATGCGCTTTTGATCGACCGGAAAGTCAACAAACTAAGGTCGACTGCGCATGCGTGTGAGGTGCTTAAACCGCCTCAGTGCGTCCACACGGGCAAAATAAATCGAATCAGAGAAATCGCCTCACGTAAACTACCTCGCTTAGGTGGTTTACAGGATCCGCATCACGTGAATCGAATCAGCCCTAATCCGCCTGAGACGTCCGTTCACACGGGAAATGTGAGGCGAACTAGGCAAGTCACTTTCTACGAATGGATTTACATTGCCCGTGTGAACACGGCTTAAGTGTGCACAATTCCTGTCTACCATTCGCTATTTCGCTATTTCGTAAGTGTTGTGGTATATATCATATATACAGTAAAACCTCTCTAAATCGACCGACCTTGGGACTGACTTTAAGTGGTCCATTTAGAGAGGTGGTCGGTTTAGGGAGTTAGAATATAGTTACAATGATATTGTTGGGACCAAAATAAAGCGATCGATATGGAGGAGTCGTCGATCTGTGGAGGTGGTCAGTTAGAGAGGTTTTACTGTACATACATACGTGTGTGTATATAAACTGGCGATATAATAATATAGGTGTATATATATATGTGTATATATATATATATATATATATATATGTATACATACATGCATGCATACATGCATACATACATATATACTTACATACATATATACTTACATACATATATACGCGTACCCGTGCGCTAGGTTGTGGGTTCGAACCCATGTCAAAGCAGTGACATACAAAATTGATATCAGTCGCTACCTAGCCTGGCGCTCAGCATGAATAGGATAGGGCAAGTACTTGTTTGCTCAGTATTAGGATAATGTAACTGAGTCATGGTGCTGGTGGTCTGGTCGTCCAGTTGTGCAGCACTATAAAGTCATCATGAGTGTACACCGTCGGTATCCATCTTGATATGATTTTACATGTTGGCAGGACATAAAACGACAGCAAACCATATATATGATTATATATATTCTTTTTTACCTCGGTAGTACCTGTGATATATGCGTAATAGACGTCTAGACCTGTGGGTAATATATGTTAACGATATGCAGAGTTGGGGACAAAGAGATATGCAAATGAGATGACGTCATGGAAAGTTTAGCCGGCGGGTCAAGCGTGCCCTACGCCGTGAATAAACCATTCAGTAACCAGAAGTCAAAGTGTTCAGACGTTGTACTTTCACATGGTGTCAGATGAGGAAGAATGCCGCCGCAAATACTTTGCCGGGTTTGCGGCCGCCTGGTCAGCTTGTCCTCAGCAACAACGCAAGATCGAACTGGAAAACATGGATCAGAGCATATGATATATACGCCACTGCGGCAGGTGTCATATTAAAAGGAGAACGAGTGCAATGCTGCATCTTCCTTCACGTTGCTGGCGAGGAAGCGCAAAAGGTATTTGCCAATATGACTTTTGCGTTCGTCGATCAAGACAAGATCAAGCCGTTAACTGAAGCATTTCAGGTTTATTGTGTCGGTAAGAGCAGTATAATTATCACACGATACAAATTCAATTCGCATAATCAAGCGTCAGAAAATATGGCGACGTACATCACAGCGTTAAGGGACAAAGTCAAGGACTGTGAATACGGAGTGGTGGAGGAGTCGCTTTTGCGCGATCGAATTGTGGCTGGCGTGAAAAATGTGAATTTGCGGAACAAATTGCTTCAAACTACTGAGTTAACATTGACAAAGTGCATAAGTATGTGCGAAATGAGTGAGTTCAGTTCAGATCTGTTGGAGGACACCAAATCAGACGTGGAAAGTAGAGACATAGATTTCATTCGGAATTATGCTAATGTGCGTACCGGTGCACCGGCGGTCCGGTCAGCGGCGATGCCATCTTGGAAATCGCCATCTTGGATTGCCGGCGGCGCCGGTGCAGGAGATTTCAAGATCCGCTGCCAGAACTGTGGATATGAACACCCCCGGGGAGTCTGCCCAGCGAAAGGAAAGGCTTGCATTGCCTGTAAGAAGACCAGACCACCAGCACCATGACTCGGGAAGGTCTGTAGGAGCAGGCTTGGGAGAGTCAACGAGCTTCACGTCGAAGCGCCCGACCCTCACAATGCTGAGCAAGACCCGGATCCAGCGGAAGTCAATGTACTGGCAACGGATCTGTTTGTGGGCGCCGTCGATCGCGGTGCTGGTCGGGATGCCGAGCTGTGGCATGCAATCGTTCGGGTGAACGGTTGTCCTGTCAAGTTTAAGCTTGACACTGGATCGGAGGCAAACGTGCTTCCGAGGTTTGTGTTCGACAGAGTCGCTCCGGGGAGGCTGGCGAACACCAGATTTCGTTGGTGACGTTCTCCGGTCACCGGATCACGCCGGATGGAGAGGCACTGCTTGACGTCAACGACAGTGTGCTTCGGTTCCAGGTGGTGCCGGATTGCCAGCCCATCCTGGGCAAGCAGGCTTGTGTGACGTTGAACCTGCTGGCATGTGTGGATGAGGTGCGCAGCTCTGTGCCGACGAACATGGCCAAACCGACGAACATTGGCAAACCGGCGAACATTTCCACACCAACGAACAGTTCCAGCGCTGGGGCAGAGAAGCTGGTAAGCGAATACAAAGACGTATTTCAGGGTTTGGGGTTGATCAAAGCAAAGGCTATCATTCATGTCGATAAGTCTATTCAACCTGTCATAGATCCGCCTAGACGGATTCCGTTTGCCTTTCAGGGTAAAGTACGCAGTGAGCTTGATCGTATGGTAGAGTTAGGTGTCATAGTGGAACAGGATGATCCTACTGAGTGGGTTAATTCTATTACGATCGTAAAAAAAACAAATAAAATTAGAATTTGTCTGGATCTGACTAAGTTGAACAAAGCGATAAAAAGAGGGCCATTCCCAACCAAAACTATTTATGAGATTATTGCCAAAACGTCTGATGCAAATATTTTTCAGTTTTGGATGCAAAGACAGGGTATTGGCAGATAGAATTGGATGAGGAAAGTTCACGTTTGTGCACGTTCAATACTCCGTCGGGCCGGTACAGGTACACACACTTGCCTTTTGGCATCAAAACAGCCAGGGACATTTTTATTCAGGAGATGCACCGTGTCATGGGCGACATACCCGGTATCGGGATAGTCACGGACGAAATTTTGGTATATGGGTCAACGGTTGAGGAGCATAACGAGCGGCTCCGAGCTGTTTTGGACCGAGCCAGGTTGGTTAATCTAAAGTTAAATGATGCTAAATCGTTGCTATGTAAGACTACAGTAAAGTATGTAGGTCATCAACTTACCCAGCAGGGTGTAAAGCCTGATCCAGACAGAATACAAGCAATAGTAGACATGCCAGAGCCGCGTGACAAACAAAGCGTCCAAAGGTTCCTGGGCATGGTAGGATATGTACACAAGTTCATATCCAACAAGTCCGAGATAGCCAAACCACTACGCACGCTCCTAGCCAAGGACGTGGCGTGGCACTGGCAAGCCGAACAGCAAGGTGCGTTCGATAAATTGAAAGAGAAGTTAAGAACTGCTCCTGTATTGACATATTACAATGTTAAGAAACCCATTGTGATTCAGGTGGATGCTTGTCAGTCAGGTTTGGGAGCCGTGTTGATGCAAGATGGTAAACCAATCGCACTCGCATCTCGTGCGCTTAATGCAGCACAGTGTGGATATGCCACTATTGAAAAAGAAATGCTCGCCATATGTTTCGGATGCCAACGGTTTCATGAGTATATATTTGGCAAGGAAGTTCAAATTCAGACAGACCACAAGCCGTTGGTAGCCATAATGCAAAAACCAATACATGAGCTGTCGACTAAAATGCAAAGAATGCGAATGCGATTGCAGAATTACATGTGAAGGGCTCTTTGTGAAGGGCTCTTTGATGTTTTTTGCAGACACGTTGTCGAGGGCGCATACCGCCAAAGTAGGTCATAATAGCCTGTTCGATGACACGTTCTGCGTTGCTGCAGTGGACATGCAGTCGTCGAGTCTGTTGAGTAAAATTGTAACTGAATATGAAAAAGATGTATCTATGTCTATGTTGATCTCACACATTGAAGATGGGTGGGACACTACACGTATACAGACACCACCGTGTCTGAGACAGTACATTCCGTACAAGCATGAGTTGACAGTTGAAAATAATCTTGTAATGAACGGCAATCGGGTGGTGGTTCCTCCAGCTCTTCGTGGTGAAATGATAGAGGCGTTGCATGAGACGCATTTGGGGGTGACTAAGTCCAAGCAGTTGGCGCGGGACGGTATGTTTTGGCCAAATATTAACAAGCAAATCGAGGACAAAGTCAGTCGGTGTGACACTTGTCAAAACAACCGGAAAAATTTGCATAACGAGCCATTGATAAATCACCCGATCGCCTGTCAACCATATGATAAAGTGGGGGCCGATTTATTTGAGTTAAATCATAAGAATTACCTGATAACTGTAGATTACTACACCAAGTTTCCAGAGGTAACGCTTTTGGGCGATACGTCGTCTGTCACTGTTATTGAAGCGTTAAAAGACAACTTTGCAAGGCACGTATTCCTAGTCAGGTAATGTCAGATAATGGTCCACAGTTTAAGAGCAATACAGGAGTGGGAGTTTGCACTGCATTACGGGTTCAAGGCCATGTATTCCAGTCCACAGTATCCGCGTAGCAATGGTCAGGTTGAGCGGTTCGTACAAACAGTTAAGGACATGTTAAAGAAGTGTGAGAAAACTGGAGCTGATTTTCAGTTAGCATTGCTGAATTATCGCAATACTCTATTGCCTGTCCTGAACGTATCTCCAGCGCAGTTGCTCATGAGCAGAAGGTTGAGAGGCAGATTACCTATGGCAAAGGGTATTTTGGTGCCTGAAACGCAGGATCCTAAGAAAAGGCAAACAGCTCAGCGGCAGAGTAGTCAGAAAGCGTTTCATGACCGGAAGTGCGGTAAGGCGCACAAGCCCATGAAAGTTGGAGATAAGATAAAGTACAAAAATAATGCTGGGGAATGGAAAAAAGGTGTTATTTTGGGACGGACTGGGGTGTCCGGTAGAGAATATCAGATTTTAAACGAGTCGGGCAACATGTTGTATCGTAACCGAGTACAAATGAATGGAGCGCCTGTGGAGGGGCGGCCCGAGTTAGTAGTGCAGACGCATCTGGGTCAGCGTCAGCGCCGAATGTAAACAGTACGGTTAATCTAAGTAGGTCAGGTCGGCTGATAAGGCCGGCGAGCAGGTTAGATCTATAGTACGTCAGTGTGCTTCCGACGGTTGCACGGTTAACATGTGCATGTACAGTTAAGTTTATTTCAGCTTTTGTGTTTACTGTTGATACATATGGACAATATGAGATGTCAGGCATTACGGCCGGAGTGTTGAGGACTTATGTGCATTGTGCACTCAGACATTTGCAAGTTAAGTGCGCATATATTTGATACTGTATATTTTATGTTTCTTCATTGTTATTTTGTAACATTTCATGTTTCAGAAATACTTTGAGGGGGGGGATGTGATATATGCGTAATAGACGTCTAGACCTGTGGGTAATATATGTTAACGATATGCAGAGTTGGGGACAAAGAGATATGCAAATGAGATGACGTCATGGAAAGTTTAGCCGGCGGATCAAGCGTGCCCTACGCCGTGAATAAACCATTCAGTAACCAGAAGTCAAAGTGTTCAGACGTTGTACTTTCACAGTACCCTCTGGCTACTCATAGTCCAGGAAGAAGGAAGCACATCCAGGACCAGCAATGAGCATAATCAACTCACAACGGGAGGACGCTTGTGAGTAGCTCATGCAGTTTTCTACATTAACTACAAAACCAACCAGGTTACTATCTTATTGACTGGATATGTGGGTTCAGTTCATGTTAGCATTCGTGTACAAACAGTTTTGAAACTTTTCCATAAGTTATTACTGTTTTACAGCCTAATTATGATTGAATTATGTAAGATCGTTAGAACAATACAGCCTTTGTTTGTTATTGATAAAGCTGCCCGTTGCCAAATAGAGAGATGTTTGGCAGAAGCCATTTACATCGATAGGATTTATTCCTGGATTTCTTTAAGATTCCCCAATTAAGTATTCAATAAGGTGTACCTCCGAGTCCTATAGTATTTTCTTCAACTTGTTGGCGAAGAAAGCCACAGGTGAGTGAAGTTTATAGGACAGAGCGTGTGGGAGGTGACCGCTACACTAGTCCCTACCCCTCGTTTGGTTTGGTTGGTTGTCCATACCATTATCCTATGACTGTCTAGTAACCACACAGCTGTGTTTAAAATGGTTTAAATACAGTTTTAAAGCCATGATACACAACTAGTATAATTATACTCTAATTATCTGTGTGATATTCAGCCCGAATAATGCCTAACCATTGTTTTTTTGGGTGTTTTACACACTCCGAGCTATGGCTACGAAGCAGAGTAAGGCAGGGGCACCTCAAGCGCTCAGTGAAGATGAAGAATCTTAACCACTGGTACAGGTGCAAAGGTCGCCGGAACAAAGAGATTCCGATGACGCGGGGGGGGGGGGTTATATTTGGGTTTGGGTGGGTTTCTTCCATACATCGATCTAATGAACCAGTGTACCAACTGATGTTTTCCAATCGTTTGTCCATCTATTCTTGGTAGAATAATTGAAAGCACACATCTTGCTGCATTAATTGCACCAAATCCTAATCCTTCATCTTCTAGGATTCTTAGAAATCTTAATATTTGGGCTATTGTAGGTTTTAATGGTTTGACTCCTTTGAGAAGGCAATGAAGTTCCCATTCCTTTAAATAACTTGTGTATAATTTCACCGTTCCTTTCCTACAGGCATGTGAAATAAGTCTTTCTTTCATAATTTTGTCTAAACCATATTGCTGTAAATGTTTTCTTAAAAGAGGAATGCCAAAAGGGGTGTTGTCGACACGTCTCTGTGGACTGTTAGTGGTCCTTGATGTTGTAGGTTGTTCCTTTCTCTTGGGAATCTGACCATGTCTTTTGCTGCTGAAGTTATTGCCGCTAGCCATGGTTGTGATTCCCATGCTGGTACTATCAGTATTGTGTGTGTGTGATCCATCTTGATCTTCCTGACCACTCTGCTGATAATGCTGAATGGTGGAAATATGTAATAGAATTTATTATTCCAAATTAAAAAGAATGTGCCTACTCTCCAGGCTTCTGCCTCTGGATGCCAAGAAACCTATTTAGGTAACTTTTTGTTATTGCATGATGCGACTAAGTCAATTTCTGGTTTTCTCCATTTGTGACAAATGTGGTCGAAATATCCTGATTCAGTGACCATTCTAAATGATCATGAAAGTGTCGGCTTTTCTTGTAAGCCCAAGCATTTTGACTGTCTGGAATATGTGCTACTGTTAACCATATTTTGTGTTTCTCTGCCCAGTCCCAAATGAGTTTAGCCATATAATTACATAGTTTGGACCGAGTGCCTCCCATATTATGTATAAGCCATAGCTGTTGTGTTATCTGTTAAAACTCTTACATGATTTTTAGGGATGTGAATCAGGCTATGTAGTCCTAGGTAAATAGTTCTAAGCTCTAATACATTGATGTGATTGGAGATTTCATCTTCCATCCAATGATTACCTGTTGCCTGTTGGTCTCTATGAGCCCCCAGCCTTCTAATGAAGCATCTGTTGTAACTGTAGTGTTGGGATCTCCCATTCTAATGGGGTTGGATGATTTGTTAATGTGTCAAAGCCACCAAATTATATCATCTTTGCCTTCTGTCGAAATTGTCATGGGCCGCTCAAAGTTTCCTTTTGTGCATACCAATGCCAAGTTATCTATCTCTAGCAATTTAATATGAGCCTTGCCATAAAGAATGCCTGGTGCATATGCTATCATAATTCCTATCAATACTGCGACTTGTCGTATCTTTGGTTTGGTCAATTTTAATAATTGATTTGCTGTTGTTGTAAATTTATAAACTTTTTGATCTGTTAATTTGTCTACTGCTGCCTGGCATTGTTGTTGTGTTTGTGCAACAATAAATGAATCATCAATATATGGAAATATGCTATGTCCTTCCCTAGCCATCTTGGAAAGAATTGGTTTAAGTAACCGTGTGAAAATGTGTGGACAGCAAGCCAGTCCATTCGGCATACACATGAACTCATAGAGTTTGCCGTTCCAACAAAATTTGAGATATTTCCGATCAAGTTTATAGATAGGTACTGTGTAGTATGCATCTTTAAGATCCACACTGGCTAGCCAGGCACATTGCGTTACTAAATCTCTTGCTCTGTCTAAGGAAAACATTTAAAAATGTTTATATTCTACAAATTTGTTAAATAATGTTAGATCTAAAATTAGTCTTACATCTCCATTTGGTTTGGGTTGCAAGAAAATATTGGTGCTGGTTCTATAATGCCGTTTTCATAAAATTTAAGGACTTGATTGTCTAACGCTTTGCGTTCTGAACCGTGAAATCGGTAAGGGAAAGGTATACTATTTTGCTATTCTATTCCGGTAGGCAGTTATTAAGGTTACCAGCTTGAAATATGCTTACTGGTGTTTGCGTTGCCACTTCTATTTGTTCACTGGGCAGGGGAACGCCTTCTGGGCGTTGAACTCCCTCTTGAAGGGTCTGTTCCCATCTTTCCAGCCAAACGACTGCCTCTGGCCCCTTCCCCTGGCATGGAAGCTGCAGTATGTCCTGAACCGGCCTTCTCGTTGGCCGGTTCGTTGGCTTCGAAAATCCTGCCTCATCTTCTTGAAGCGGTAAGGATTCGCATCTACAGACTTCTTCTTGTCCTTTTCCATGTGTTTGCCGCACTTGGAACCCGTCTCCACTTGTTTAAACAAGTACTGGAGCTGACCACTGAACATTTTCGTTTTTCAAGTGGTTTCCCCTTAATCGGCTTGGGTGCAAGGAATAATGTATATTCCTTCCCATCATTGTCTGTGCTTTTCTTGGACCTGGCTACCTCCTTGCCCACATCTGTGCAGACAGCCTTGAACACATTCTCAAACCTCCTATATGAGAGGAAGTTGCTTGTAGCCATCAGCAATGCAATCCCCCCATTCATCTCGTCACACAGCGACAAGACTTGTTCTCGGGCATCATCTTATTAGCTATGGGCGCGATGGCTGTGAGGGCCGAGAGTACCCCTTTGTGTACTGTATGTAGTGCAGCCTCAAATGTTTTGCGCTCCTTGCTGAGCTTCACTTCTGGATCCATTTCCTTAATGGTGGATTCCGGGATCCCTTTGATCCCCGTGAATTTCTCGGCAATTTTAATTATCACTTCGGCCAGCTTAAAGGTGTTGAAGTGCCCCTGGATCGTCTTCCTCATAAGTGTTATGTGGACTTTCTTGCGCCATTGCACCTTGCACTTTTTGGTTTCCTTTCCACAGGATTTTGCTTATTTCCCTGCGTGCTTTGTGTCCAAGTCAAAGCTTGTTGAAGACGAGTCTGACGAAGAGTCAGAGGAAGAGGATTTGTGTTTCCTCCTTTTCTTTGACTTTTTCTTGCTCTTCTTCACGAGAGGTTTCTTCTTGTTCACTGAGCGCATGAGATGCCTCTGCCCTACTCCGCTTCGTAGCCATGGCTCGCAGACTGTGAGTAAAACAAAAACCAATGGTTGGGCATTGTTTAGGGCTGAATATCACATTGATAATTAGAGCATAATTATATTAGGTGTGTATTATGGCGCTAAAACAGTTTTTAACGGAGGTGTGTGGCTAATAGACAGTCACAGGATGACGGTATGGGAACCCAACCCATCCAAACGAGGGGTAGGGACCAGTGTAGCGGTACCCTCCCACACTCTAAGTACCTATAAACTTCTCCCACCTGTGGCTTTCTTCGCCAACAAGTTGGAGAAAATACTATAGGACTCGGAGGTACGCCTACTGAACCAACATGTCGATTTTGAAAGATACTAACCTCGTTGTTTTTTTAGTTAATGTAGAAAAACTGCCAGAGCTGCTCACAAAAATCCTCCTGCTGTGAGCTAATTATACTAATTGCTGGACAGGGTTGTGCTTCCTTCTCCCTGGGCTACGAGTAGCCAGAGGCGTAGTACCGAGGTAAAATATATGTATATATATATAGTAAGTCCAAAGACCCAATATATACCTGCATAAAAACTGCTCCAAACTATGTGATGAACTGAAGATATTAACACAAACTTCATTGTCAATGATCTAGGTACAAAGTGCGCTTCTCAGATGATAGACTAGACCTGAAAACCCGGGTATATAGTCATGTTTTGACATGTTTATGTGAATTTATTCATTGTGGTGTATTGTTTCAAGAAAATTCGTTATTATATTACAAGAAAAGGCTATGACACAAAAAAGATTTGTAAATAATTAGGATGTTGTGGTTAATAGTTCCTGTGATACAACCATGACAACCTATTAGAAAATATTAATTATTTTCAATGGCTTTTGTACTAAATAATGTTTTAAGGTAACCATTTACAGTGGTGTCGTTTTAGGGGGTTGGTGGTTTTTTTTAAGAGCCAAAGATATGCTTCTAATGATAGAATGTACAAGTTTTGAATGTAGGCGTACACATACCAAAGCTGGACGCCCCACCCCAAAAACAAAACAAATAAAAAACAGCCAGGATGGATTACTAATTGCTCAATTAATCCAGGAAAGAAGTTATCATTGTAAGACCTATATGACACAATTTTACCACACAGATTATATGACAGGGATATTAATAAACAGTGTCGCAAGTTATATGCTCAGGGAAATATGCTCATCAGGAAATTGCATATGTGTACAGCTGATGTCAAGGTAAATTTATTTAGAACTTTCTGTACTCCCTTGTATACTGCCCAGATTTGGTGGAACTATAGAATGTATAGCATTAGAAAACTGAATGTAGCATATAATGACATTATGAGGTTATTACTCCGTCTACCTAGGTATCACAGTGCTAGTCAGCTGTTTGCCAATATTGATCTGCCAGCCTTCCAGGTTGTTATCAGGAATGTAATATTCAAATTTATTACTAGACTTGCCAAGTCAGAAAATGTTATAATACAGGCACTTGTAAAAATAGAAGAGAGTGATCTCAGATTTACATCTGCCATATGGAGGCATTGGTACAAACTACTGTATGTAGATCAACATTTTGGTTTTGGTTAGTATGGTAGTATTCATACTATTACTTATATCCTATTCACATTAATTTTTATATCTACCTACTATGAACCAAATTAGGCAACTACCATAATCCTGAGTCTGAAAAAAAGAATTGAATTGAATATATGTAGTCCGCAAATATGCTATACATCAACTTCGGAATAGCTCCAATGCATCGAGCATTGGAAGATAGGCAGTTAGATGTTGCAAAATAGTTGGGAACTTTACTTGAGAAGCATGACATCAGTTTGATGTTGTAAAATGATCGAAAGTTTCACATTGGATTTCTGATGTCGCGAAAATGTTGTAACATAGACATAACCATGACATCAGAAGTCCAAAATTGGGTAGATGTAAAATTATCAGAAATCTTTACATCAGAACTCAGCTGGTGGCATCACCAGTCTATCCACATCCCTGAATTCAAATGCCTGCATTGAAATTGACACGAAATTCCGAAATGATCATATCCATCTAAAATGTTAACGAAGACCATCTTTGAGGCAATTTGAAGTAGTTATATTTGTATAAACTAGCAGAGCAATCTAACTCACAAAAAGATATTTTAAAATAAAGAAGATCGTGATTTACTATTAACATTAAGAAAGCATGCAATGTGCCGTAAAGAGAATAGCAGTTATTAAATGTGTACCTTTATTCCCACGTGACCAACATTAACGCTAATCCAAACACATAGCGTTTCTGAATGGCTACAACAATAAAACTTAAAAGGCCACCAACAAAAACCAAAAATAAATTTTCTTCTTTTTTTTTTTTCTTTTTGTGACAAGTTTTTTATTCTGCCCATAACGTATAAGCTCCCGTGAGGGTGCTTGTTTTCAATGCTGGACAGCTGTGATACTGGATTGGTCTGGTCCCACACTCAGGAGTCTTTACCTGGTCTTTCTCGGGCCAACCTTTGCGGTTTTGGGTGTTAGTAGTTTCTATATTAATTTTTTTTTTTAATTTTCAAGTTTTTTCCTAACCTGTATATGATAACTTAGCCTACTATGTACATCTACGCAGATGACATACAGGCCTGTGGGAGAAGATCCCATCCCATTGTGGTTTGTTGCAGCATCCTTTCACCCATGCCCTGTCCTTAGATAGTACACCAGTGTGCCAGAACTCCCCTGGACCCTTCAGGACTGCGACTAGGTGGAATGGCTGTGTTGTATGGTTAGCCATATTGTATTTCAGGTGATTCGGATGCATGGACGTGGCTGCCTTGTATCTCTTTGGTTTGTGCCATACACATACCCAGACGGACGCGCCCTATGTTGATGGTGATAGTCATTTCGAATTCCTTAGTACTTAGTAGGGCTAGTTTCCGTATTTGTAATATCTACCATCTTTTCTGGCCGGTCTTTTGCTTTTTGTGCCAGAACACAGCAAGCGGTGACTGCGCCCAAGATCAGGTGAGATATTGTTTCTTCAGTAGGTGGTTGAGTATTATGTTTTCTTTAAGGACCTTTTATAGTGGTCCATGCTTTTCGATTGCCCGTTGTCGTGTGGGTTGATTATTCTAGGCATGTGCCGCCATGGCCAGTACACTTCTCTCATAAATTTTGGTGTTACTTATTGCTGTCAGGAGCACTGGGGCTGCCATTTGCCTGGTGTCCCTACGGGGGGTTGCTGTGTAGCCTGGTTTTGTGGTGTAATGGTGAACCAGTATTTTGAGGTGCGTTTCCCTTCTACTCGTTAGTAGTGTTGCATTGCATTTTTTGTGTAATTCGATTGTGGGATATCTTTTGTTCACCTGAAGGCATACTTTGAGGGCTCTATTTTGTAGCACTTGTAGTTTGTTTAATAGTTTTGTATTTCCTCCCATGTATACTACATCGTCAAAGTAGGGGAGGATCATGCCTTTATATATTTTTATTGCCATGCTTTCAGTCATGTAGGATCTCAGTTTAGCCAGTAGCCATATTTTATGGTTTACTTTTTTGATAGTATTTGTTATGCAGAGGTCATAATTTAGGTGTCTGTCTAGATCCACTCCCAGATATCGGTAGTTGTCTACTTGTTCTAGTTCGGTGTTTCCCAGAAGACACTTTATTTTCTCGTTTCTTGTTAGCCTGGTACCAAATAGTACTGTTTTTGACTTGCTGTTGTTTATGGTTATCCTATTTAGTTGGCACCACTCGATTAGTTTTGTTAGTGTTAGATTCAGTTTTGTTTCTATTTCTTCGGTTGTTTTGCCTGCAGCATATACCACAGTGTCATCTGCATATAGTTGGATGTTTTCAATTTCTAGCCAGTTGTTTAGATCGTTAATATATATGAGGAAGAGAAGTGGCCCCAGGACTGACCCTTGGGGTACTCCGCAAGTTATCCTTTCCTCATTGGATATGGATCCATTTACTGTGGTGCATTGCTTTCTGTTTTCTAGATAGCTCGCTAGCCATTTTCCTGTTACTCCCGTTATTCCCATTTGGGTTAGTTTGCTCCTTAGGATAGGGTGGTCAACCGTGTCAAACGCTTTGCTGAAGTCTATGAACGCTGCACCCACTATGTTCTTTTTAATGATACTGTTTGCAATATCAGTTATTAGGTTAGCAATTGTTTTTATTGTTGAGTGGTATTTTCTGAAACCGCCCTTTTACTGTTTAATATTTTGTGTTCGTTTAGGTGGTCCATAATATGTCTATGCATTATTTTTTCCATTAGTTTACCAGGCAGTGGGAGTATGGAGATCGGTCTATAGTTTCCCAGTACCTGTTTATCCCCTCCTTTGTGGAGCGGTGTTACTTTGGCTAGTTTCCAGCAGTCCCACATAAGTACCTTCTGTGAACGATTTGTTGTATAGCTCACATATAACATCTGGGATGCATCCGAATGCATCTTTCAATACTATACTCGAGGTATTTTCAATGCCCGAAGGCTTGTTGCAATCAATTGATTTTATGAGCTCACTTATCTCTTTTATTGTGGTTGTGCAATCTCCAATGTCTGTGTTTAATTGTTGTGCTTTCGTGGTCCAGTTTGTGTTGAACTGTTTGGATAGTTTATTCCCTATGGTAGAAAAATGTTTGTTCATTATATTAGCAGTATCGTTGTTGCTGATTTCGATCCCCTCGTTGTTGTAAAGGGTAATCCATTCTTTATTTTTATTATTTGGTATTAGTATTTTCACATTGTTCCAGAATTTGTGTGAGTTTTTTCCCCATTGCTGGTCTTGTTTGACAATGTACCGTCTTTTGGCTTTTCTCACTGATTTCTGGCTACGATTTCTTGCTTTGTGGTAGTTTTCTATGTCTAGTAGTCGCTCGCTTGCTTTGGCTAATTTGTCTGTTTTATATTTGTCCATAATTAGGTTGATTAATTCTGGGGTTACCCATGGGTCTTGGTTGTTTTTGATTTTAAGTTTTTTTATTGGGCAGGTAGTGTCCAGATGCTTTCTGACTTCCCCAATGATGTAGTTCCATTGGTCATTTACACCTATCTCAGTTGGAAATGGCAATTTAATTTTCTCTTTCAGATGAGTTTCTAGTGCCTCTTTTGTGTAGTTTTTGTATGATCTACCCATACGGGGAGTAGTTTTGTTTTTTGTTTTTATTTTCTTTCTAGTAACATGTATCAATTCATGATCGCTAATGCCCCAGTTTCTTGTTCCTGAGGCGTGGGTATGATTTGAGTCTGTTATTATTAGGTCTATTATCGAGCTGTTTTCTCCAAGCCTTGTTAGCTCACTCATTAGCATTTCGTGTTGCAGACAAATCGATGAGAGACTTTAATTGTTGTTTGAACAGCATAAATTACTCCTCAGCCGACAGGGTATTTTGGTAATGGTGTGCTGTTATATAAGATTCAATTTTAGTTAGGCATGTGCGTCACTCCACAAACACCGACACATGCGCATTACTACTACTAAAAATGGAATGTGATTGAAAGGTACATTTAGAATGGCATGCTCTCTTTCTGAGTCAGTCACGCTCTGCAACTATTTTGTTGAGTAAGATACGTTATTCCGCTCTCTTTCTGTATTCAGTTTGAAAAGTTCATAGATACAGATTGCAAAAACAATGTGACTTTTAATTGGCTTGCGGTAATCAGTGAATTATGATAGCATTGTAAGCGGTAATGTTCACAAAATAGCAATTATATGAATAAAGGTTCTTATCAAGTATGTGCAGTCTGAGTATGAGGTTAGCTTGCTGTGAAAATAATGACAAAGGCGACAATGTCACATCTGTTAGTTCACTTGGGAGGGGATTGAGTGTGTCCGGGTCGATGGATGAGTGGCCCACCTGCGCAGAGTGGTGAACAGGTAAACTTGTGGCGCCATCTACCCCTCAGAGAACGAACTGCTTTGTTATCAGAGGATAATTTGATTGGATGCTGACTGAAAGCCCTAAATGTCAATCATAACAAATACTATGATTATTATTGCTCTTTTATCACAAAAACACATCAAAACCATTCAGAGTAGAAATGCGTTCAATTGTACGAACTGCACAATTAGTAAAGCTAATAGCATTAATAGTTAAACTTGCCAATGGTTTTGAGTTTCTGCTATTCTTTTGGGATAAATATATTCGGTTGATGGTTATAATCTATTTGACTTTAGACCTAACGCAGTGGGGAAATTGATTAAGAGTGCTGGCTCCCGCGCGGAAGGTCGAGGGTTAAGATACCAGTCGAGTGAAAGTAATGACTTACATAGTTAACACCTGTCACCATCTAGCCTGGTGCCTGGCACTAATATAAATGGACAAGGACTGGTTAACTCTGTATCAAGATAATGCGACTGAGTGAGATATCAAGTCATTGTGCGGGTGTCACTATAATCTCACCATGAGTATGCACTGTCACAAGTCAGTACCCATTCTGATATAACCTGAGAAGTTGCTAAAATGTCATACCCAAACAAAGAAAGTTTAACTTAGTTTGAAGGAAGTTTCACTTTAAATTGCGAACTTTGGGAAATATTTTAAGTGCAAACATGCAATTTGTATTTTGGTATTCACATCAAACTAACATAAGATTCAGCATTGACAGATTCAATTAAATCGAGTTAGTATTCCGTTCTATACAGAAACAAATGCTTGAAGTTGCATTATAAAGGGGCTGTCACATTAGGGTTATTTGCGGGAGCGTACGGCGGCGTAGGCGCTTTACATCATATACGTCGGCATACGCCGGCATACACCGCCATACGCTACGCATACGCTCCGCGTACGCTCCGCATACGCCGTCATGTGCCGGCTTATGCTGGCCTATGCCGCTGTACGCCACCATACGCTTTCTCCCGTCCGTCCATCCAAATTCTGTTGTGCATGCTAAAAAAATCTCGACCTATGGGGGCGTATGGTTCTTACGCTACTCATACGCTTCTCATACAGCGGAATACGCTCCTCGTACGCTGGGGGTACGCCGGCGTATGCTAGGGGTACGCCGACGTACACTACTCGTACGCTCAACTTGCGTCATAGGCGTATCTCGGGCATATGCAGCGTACGCAGAACCTACGAGTTGCGTAAGGGAGCGTATTCATAGCGTATGAAAAGCGTATGAGTAGCGTATGGCGGCGTATGCCCGACCTATGGTCTCAGTATATAAAGGCTACCCACGCCATTCCTTCGGTCATTCCTGCTCTGCTGCTCATACAGGATGGATGCCCAGGGACTGCAAGTACAGTTCCAGCTTTTCTACAGAGTTGCCCTTTATCACCATGAGCTTACTCTATACCTCATAGTTCTTCTGGCGTCCCATATCGAGAGACGAAGGAGGAGGGAGCGGCGGCGACGATCAGTGTAGGTCAGACCCTGGATTGGGAGGCGGCCACAGTTTGGCTTGTTCGACAAGCTGATGGTCGAGCTCCGCAGCGAGGACACCGCATCGTTTGTGAACTCCATGCGGCTGCCTCCCCAGTTGTTTGACGAGATTGTGGCGCGAGTGCGACCGAGGATCGCCAAAAAACGGACCACATTCAGGGTGCCGCTCGAGCCGGCGCTGAAAATAGCACTTACTCTGCAGCACCTGTCATCTGGCACAAAATACTCCTCCATGAAGTTCGGGTGGAGGGTGCCCCACAACACACAGTCGCTGATAGTGCGTGAAGTCTGTAAGGCCATCGTCGACGAGTACATAGCCGAGGTCATGACGTGTCCGACGACTCCAGAAGTGTGGCGTGCCATCGCGGACCTCTTTGCCTGCCGGTGCCATCCAAAGAGTGGGTCGCTCTACTACAACTACAAGGGCTTTTTCTCTGTGGTCCTGTTGGCGCTTGTAGATGCAGATTACAAATTTATCTGGGCAGATATTGGCGGTTTGGGCTCCGCGTCCGATGCCCAGATTTACAACGCCTCCGAGCTGAAGGCGGGCACAGAAGGTGGTACCATCGGCTTTCCGAACCCTGAACCGCTCCTCGACGGCCAGAAGGATGTGCCATATTTTCTGATCGGTGATGACGCCTTTACCCTGCGGCCGACCATGATGAAGCCGTATGGCAAGAGGGGGCTTGACCAATGACGAGCGACTCTTCAACTACCGGCTTTCCCAAGCTACCAGAGTGGTGGAGAATGCCTTTGGCATTCTAGCCAACCGCTTCCAAGTGCTGCTGACGACTATGCAGCACCACCCCTCCAACGTGAAGATCATCGTCAAGGCGTGCATTGTTCTGCACAACCTCATGAGGACACGCTACCCAGCGCTACAGAACATGCAGCTGGATCGTCCCGAGACAGCCAACAACAACTTTGTGCCTATAGGTTGGTGAGAGGGCCACAACCTTCCTGACATTAACGTTATACCTGTTAACCCCAACACCGCATCCAAGCTAGGAAAGGAACAGCGCAATCTATTTAAAGACTGGGTCGTCTCACCCGCCGGAGCACTGTCATGGCAAGACAGGATGATCTGACAAAACATTTTATCAGTCTGTATGCGCTGTGTCTGTCTACTGTTTTTGCAAACATGTCTGTGATGTTGTGACAAGTCTCCTGTTATATGAGATGCTAATATGTTTATATGTCTAGTAAAATAAACGATATCATTTTATAGATATGAAAACACAATTTTACATGTCTGTTACCTTCTTTCGCTCCCTAATTTAAAGTCATCTAGTTAATGTAATTGTAATGAATCTCCTCTCTTTTTACATGAATTCATCTTTTACATACATACTAAGAACACAGGGAAAAATAGAGTGACACAGAGACAGAAAGGGGGAGACGAGTTAGAGGGAGGGAGGGAGGGAGAGGGAGAAGAGATAGAGGGAGGGAGGGAGGGAGGGAGAAGAGATAGAGGGAGGGAGTGAGGGAGGGGGAGAGAGAGGTAGAGAGAGGGAGGAGATGGAGGGAGGGGGAAGGGGGGGAGGGGGAGAAGAGATAGAGGGAAGGAGGGAGGGGGGAGAAGAGGATAGAGGGAAGGGAGGAGTGGGAGGGAGGGAGGAGATAGAGGAGGGAGGGAAGGGGATAGAGGGAGGGAGGGAGGGAGGGTAGGGAGAGAAGAGAGGGAGGGAGGGGAGTGGGAGGGAGGGAGGAGATAGGGGAGATAGAGGGAAGGGAGGAGGGAGGGAGAGAAGAGATAGAGGGAGGGAGAGGGAGGAGGAGGAGATAGAGGGAGGGAGGGAGGAAGAGAGAGAGAGGGAGGAAGAGAGATAGAGAGAGGGAGGAAGAGAGATAGAGAGAGGGAGGAAGAGAGATAGAGAGAGGGAGGAAGAGAGATAGAGAAGGAGGAAAGGGAGAAAGGGGAAGGAGAAACATTATTATAAATATGTTAAATTTAAAGTTTTTATTTATGTTTTAATTTTAATTTTAATTGTACTTTAATATATAACAATTAAATGATGGCATGCCTTTACTGAACAGGGACACAAAAATTAAAAGTGACAGTATATTTATTTATTTAAACATCTTGACATATAAATGTACAAACAATATATAAACATACAATATATATACATATATACATACAAATGTACAAAGATAAATAAAAACTAAGACTACATATATACACATATTACAATCACTTCTCTCCCTTGCCGTTGGCATACGCTGGCGACTGTGTGGCTGATGACGAGGCGAATAAGTCCAAATTGGCCCCCAACATGCCAGATATCCCGGATAACCCCGACAAGTTCAATAGTCCCTCCGGGCTGGCCGACTCAGACAAGTTCACTTGGGGGTCGCCGCATGTCGGAGTCGCGATGTCTGCGGCAGCGCAAGTCCCTGGCCATGCCGGACCCACAGTGGGAGGAGCACCCCCGCGCACCACAACTACGGGAGAGCCCCTCATGTGCGGCCTAATGGCCGTACTTGTGCGGTGTGTGGGGGTGACGGCCATACCAGCGGAGCTGCGGCCGCCTCCTGACCCACGGAGGTTGGAGGTAGAGGCTGAGGTGGAAGACTTGGCAGAGGCGGCTGTGGCTGTGGCTGTGGCTGATGATGAATGTGCGGCTGCCCCATATAGCGCTGCACATACTCGTGTGTCTGTGAAGCCCATGGTGATGCCGGTGGTGGCTGGTGAGTCCACTGGTGGGGTTGAGGCTGGTATGCCTCACTTGCAGACACACGAGCAGGTGCAGGAGCAGGTGCAGGAGCAGCCACACGAACCACCGGTGCCACAAATGTTCCTTCCTCCTCCTCCTCCAGATGGTGCGACACCATGCGGTTGAGTGCACCGCAAATGGACACAAACCGCTCCTCTGGCATCGTGAGGATCATGTCCCGCACATAGTTGGCGAATGCCACTCGCTTCGTCACCGTCGGTGGAGGTGGAGGAGGAGGCGGCTGCATCACCTTGAGGATGTCGGCAGACTCGTCGAACCTCTTGTGGATGGCAGCGAGGAGGTTGTTGTCGACTGGGGCAGATCGCTTCCCTCTCCCCTTTCCCCGCTCTTGGGATGTAGCGGGGGGAGTGGGTGGAAGATCCTCGTCCATCGCCACCTCCACATCGGTCGCGACATTCTCCTCCACGCTGAGATCGAGCTGCGGAGCCGCGACAGGAGTGGCCAACTGCAAGACAAAATCATAAAATAACATAAGTAACATGAATGCAAATCGATATTTCGACAAAAGACACGACAAGTCAACAGTAAATCAAAAATATATAAAGCAAAAATAATTAACGTTAAATGCAAACATGGATTTATAACGATTATATCACGATACATCTATTGTCAATATCTCGATTTAAGAACAACTACACAACAACTCAACATTAAAGAAATAAATAACATTTAACAAATAACTAGAATATTTACATAAATACAACAAAAGCATAACATAACAAACTTAGAATACGAGCGGTTTTACGAGAATACTAACGGCCGCACTTGTCAGAACGATAAAAGATTATGTACTTACACTCCTGCAGGGCTCCGGTCGGTGACGGACGACGGACCGCAGGAACCCGAACTTGCGCAGGATCCACTGCTCCCGCTCAGTCAGGTCAGCGGCTCCGTCCCCACTTTTTTTCTTGTGGAGCCGCGTGTTCGTGTCCCTGAGTGACTTGAACCACTTCTGGAGATGGACTGTTGTGGTCCCCAGAAGTGTCGCCTGGTCCTCCCACATCTTGGCCTTTCTGTCTGAGCGGCGGTAATCCGTGAGCTTCATGTTCCACATGATGGGGTTCTCCTGGAGGAAGTCCAACATTTGATCCTCCTTGAAGACCGACAGAGAACAGTCGCTCTTCTTGGCCCTCCGTCTCTTTGACGTGGAGATGCCACCGGTGCTGGTGGAGGTGGGAGGCGGCGGAGGCAGCAGACGACGCCCGTGAGCTGCCCCGAGAGGCAGGAGATGGCGAGCTGGAGCGCGGACGCCAGCGTTGCGTCGTCAACCTCTCCACTTCCATCTCCAGCTCCTCCAGTTGATAGTGGTGTTCTGGAGAGTGGTGTTCTGGAGAGTGGTGTTCGGGAGAGTGGTGTGGAGAGTGGCGAGGTGGTGAGGCAGGTGAGGAGGCTGGTGATGGAGAGCATTGTAAAGTCTCCTCCTGTAGTTACAGCAGCTCTGGAGGCTGGTGTAGTAGCAGTAGTACTAGTAGTAGTAGTAGCAGTAGCAGAAGCAGCAGCAGCAGTGATGTTCCTCTTAGCAGGCATGGTGGCAGAGTGAGGGGAGACTGTTGCTGCAGGCTATATATACCCAGGAGCCACCAGGTGGCGGACCGCGGAGAGATAACATAGGTCACGCATAGGTTTTGCATACGCTCCTTATACGCTCCTCATATGCTCCTCATACGCTCCTAAAATAATCATACGCTCCGCATACGCTCCTCATGCCAATCAAAACCGTCAAAAAATGTCGCAGCATGCTTCCATACGCTCCTCATAGGCTCCTCATACGCTCCTCATAGGTTCCACATACGCTCAAACCCACCCAAGAGGTCACCAAAGGTCATCATAGGCCGGCACCCGCAGGACATACATAGGTTTTCAATACGCTCCTGCCATACGCCATAATGTGACAGGGCCTTTAGATTCAGCATTGACAGATTCAATTAAATCGAGTTAGTATTCCGTTCTATACAGAAACAAATGCTTGAAGTTGCATTATTAGATTAATCATTACAACCTACTTCACTTCAGTTTGAAATAACCTTTATTTTGAACGGCTAGGTTTTCAAATATTTAAAGTGAAAAGATGACAACATTAATTTGGGCAAACATGTCAACATTCTGACACCATATGCTTCAACAGTTACAGGTTCTATTGAACTGGCTTAGTAATAGTATCCACTTCTATGAGGCAAACACATGCTTAATAAATGAACCCGTATCTAATTTACCCATGTAGGATAACATTTATGTAAATGCTTTTGTTTATGTAAATATTTCCATCCGCCTCTGCAACTTTAATTAGTGCACCAATATCTAAGTTTGATATGTAGAATCTAAATCATTACATTGGTTTGGAAAATATGATACTTTCATCGGACTATGCACCTTTAACGTTAGTTACAATGCACATCTAATCTATTATGGACGGCATTGTGAGAGAAAATTGATTTATCAATGAATAATGTTCTGGGTGGCTCCTGAGTTAGAAGTATGTGATTTAACTAAAAGAAATAATAATTATGCATGTATGCATAGAGGAATGCACATTCAAATATTGCATATACTAAAATATAAATAGGTGTCTATAGAGGGAATGCACGTGACATCATTACTTAGCAATCAGTGGTCAGCGGGCTGCCATCTTGTATTACGAGCACCCTCCCTAGCCATGTTGTGAATGCATGCAGATTCAGTAAACAGAGTGTTCTTGTGTTATGGGAGGTTCTGGGCAGTTTACCTCCAATGTTTCTACTTACAGCACTTTACCAACAACTTCTGAGGCCAAACTGCTCAAAACAGTGACAAATAAACCAACAAATCAGTAAATAACCACAGTGTAGGCAGCTGCAAGCCTTCTGTATGTCATCCAATATGGCCACCGAAAGTTGCCTTGTGACGTCATTACACCCCCTCTATAGTGAATACGTCATTGATCAATCAATCAATAGGATACAGCCATAATAGGCCTTGGACCTGTTAGCCGCTCTTAATTAATAGAAATGGAGACAGTTCTTCAGATGTGGTGGATCATAGCAACTGTCACTGTCTCCAAGATATATGCCACATGGCCAATGTATCTCTCCAAATCATCATAGTCAAAGCCTACATGTTTACCGCGCTTAATGCCCAAGATTAAGGCAGCATGGATCAGCTCCATAACCGATAGTTTTTTAAGGCGCTTCTCGTTCATAGTATATTTGTTTAACGCGAACTTACTGCGCCTATGCCTCCTCCTCCTCCTCCTGCCGGACCTCCCGGCATCACTGTCTGAGGCCGAGTCATAGTCGGAGCTGCTATCACTCGGAGAATCGTCTGGCTCGGCAGACGACTCTCCTACCTTTTTCCCGGACGATTTCTTTTTTGTCGTCCGAGCCACCACCGTCACTGCGTCTTCCTCCAGCGATCCAGCGTCTAGTACCGCGCGCAGCGCCTTCTTCCACCGCTCCCGCGCTTTTGCCGCCACCAGCCGTCGGAGCTCCCGCTCCTCCTCGGAGTCTTCCATTCTTTCACCCACGTGCCGGGCAGATTTACCGGCCGTTAGCTCCGCCTGACCAGTGGTCTCCTCACCAGACGATGTTGTTTCCACCTTCACTGACCGTTTGGCTGTCCTCGTCCTTTTACACTTGCTGCCCCGGGGAGGATCATGCTCCTCCCCACACGTTGCACAGATATCGACCGGCATCTTGCTGGTCTGCTCAAATAGGTGCAGGGGCACGTCCACTACAAGCTAGAACTCGGATTCGAATGGGCCGATATACAGGAGAACCGTTGGGAGCTGGAGGCATGCGCATGCGCCTGACACATTTCCCCCTAGACTTGCCTCGGTCCGCCTGGACGCTCGGAGGCTTGGCGCATGCGCCCGACACCTAGCAGGTGTAGACATGCCTCAGCCCCCCTAAGCTGGCCGTTCCGCAGGACCAGTAGCGCAAGGTGGGGGTAGCGGGTTCGAATCTGCCCCACCGACAACAATATCAACAGGTTCCATCCAGAATAATATTTGTATAAATGCTTTATACTACACATAAATATACTAGGAGTAAACTCAAAGTACACATTCCAGTTGGAGATTTGAGGCGGGATGATGGGACCATTGCACAAAAGGATATTGACAAAGCTGATACGTTGAACACCAGATTCACAAGTGTCTTCACACAAGAAGACCTATCATACATACCAATGTTTGAGGACCGACTCTTTCGTGCCCCCCTGACCAACATAAATATTGCACCATCTGATCTCAAGAAAAGATTATACAATCTTAATGCATCTAAGGCAGCAGGTCCTGACAGAATATACCCGCGTATATTGAAGGAGCTACACAACGAGCTTGTTGATCCACTTAGACACATTTTCCAAAAATCACTAAACTAAAGAAAACTTCCTCACCGATGCAAGGATGACATGTGACTCCCATCTTCAAAAAGGGTAACAGAAGTGATCCTGGAAACTATAGGCCAATCAGTCTAACAGCTGTAGTGTGTAGGTTGCTGGAATCAATAATAAGAGATTCTATCATGGCTCATCTTATCAAAAACAACCTCCTATCAACACAGCAGCATGGCTTTGTGCAAGGAAGATCTTGTATGACCCAACTATTAGCATGTATGGATGAGTGGACCCGTTTTATTGATGACTTTGGAGATCTGGATGCTATTTATCTAGATTTCCAAAAAGCATTCGACACTGTTCCACACCAGCGACTGCTAAAAGAATTGCATGGCTATGGCATAAGAGGAGATGTCCTACCTCTGGATAAAGGATTTTTCGAGTCACAGAAGAGAGCGAGTCATTGTAAATGGCAAACCATCAGGATGGTGCTTGGTGAAAAGCAGAATACCTCAGGGCAGCGTGCTTGGACCAGTCTTATTTGTGATATATATCAATGACTTACCAGAAGTTGTACATTCTCCGAGTGATAGCAGCTCCGACTATGACTCGGCCTCAGACAGTGATGCCGGGAGGTCCGGCAGGAGGAGGAGGAGGCGTAGGCGCAGTAAATTCGCGTTAAACAAATATACTATGAACGAGAAGCGCCTTAAAAAACTATCGGTTATGGAGCTGATCCATGCTGCCTTAATCTTGGGCATTAAGCGCGGTAAACATGTAGGCTTTGACTATGATGATTTGGAGAGATACATTGGCCATGTGGCATATATGTGTATGCACGCCTCTACGGCAACCTACATGGATCAGGCATATCGTGGCTATGATAAGGCCATCAGGTACAAAGTGAAGGAGAAAAGGCTAAAAGCATTTGTCATGGGAGATCACGAGATCTCTCTGCTCCATTTCAACCTTGAGAACACACGTAGTAGCAGGGACGCCCGGCGGCCTGCGCGTTTGGGATATGCCGGAAAAACATATGATAATTCGAGGAAGCTTTGTTATGCTTATAGCTATAAGAAAGAGGGGTGCACCATGTGTCGTTGTGAATATGAGCATAAGTGCTTAAATTGCAAATCGGGTTCTCACCCTTCAAATGAATGCAAAAGTAAGCGAAATTGACTTGTGTGTGAGCCTGTAACAATGGAGGGTGCGGCGACGGTTGACCTAGTTGAATTTGAATTTCGCGCCACAACGGGCGGTTTCCAAGATGGCGGCCAAGACAAGGACGCAAACATGGCATCCACCGACTATAGGTGTGAGGTGACTGAGGACAATGGAGCCAATATGGCTTCGCCGAACTGTGTATGTGAGGTGGTTGATGATCAGTATTGTGTAATAAATCACCATTGTGACTACATTGTTCAAGATGACCATAATTATGATGACTGTGATGCCGTGCATTGTGATGTTTCAGGTGATGCAAATTTATTAAGCGCTGTGCCTTGTACTAATCCTTCAGGTGAAATGTATGTTGCTGGGATTGTGAGTTGTGATGATGCTAATGTTGTCCGTGCCTGTACTACAAATGGTGACGTTGGGGAAAATCAGGTGGCGGCTCCGAGACGCAGGGAGGCAGCCGAGGTGGCTGCAGAGGAGTTGGCGAGCGCTGGCAATAGGCGTGCGGAATCTCGCCATGATGGGGGTGAGGGCGACCTGCCATGAGGGGTTGTCGGCGCTGAGGCGGGGAGTAGCCAGTACTTAACCCACCCGGGGCTGGGCAATGAAAATGGGGACTGGCTTAGGATAGTCGGCCCAGACCATTCTTGGCCAGAGCATGATGAGCTGTACTGCTCGATGTGGGTAGTTGACCAATGTGGTGACGAGCGCATGGAAAAATGTATCGATGTTTATACGGCTTTTCTGCTAGGCATGTGTAAGTGCAGGTATGAGGTATCTGGCGCTGCAGCCCAGATCAAACCGTGTCGTATTTTCGCTGAGGCGATGTGCCACGGCGACACCGACCCCGACTGGGAGTATATCCTCAGGGAGGCCTGTTTTGGTTATCGGGTAATCGACCCAGACTGTGTGAGCACCTACTTTCAAGGGAATTACTCGTCCATAACTAAAGGTATGACGGGGGAGTTGATGAGCAATAGGCTCCGTGATGAGATAGCTACGGGTCTAGTGTGTGTCGTAGATGAACCTTGTATATATGTACACCCATTAGGGGCGGTGCCCAAGGGCCATGATGACTTCAGGGCTATTGTGGACTGCTCGAGTCCAACCGGCTTTTGTGTGAACGAGCACACTCGGGCTTTCAGGACTAATTTTAGCTATAATTCTGTTGAGACTGTCACTAAATTACTGCAGGAAGGGGACCATATCGAACACCTATAGGGCAATTAATATAGTCAGCCGGAAGCGCCAAGGTCTAAGCTGGGACTTTGGGGAGGGCCCTATTAATCTGCGGGATAATAGGCTGTGCATGGGACTGAGCAGTAGCCCCTTTGTATTCTCAAAAATCAGTGATTTTATTGTCAGATGTATGGTTAGAGAGGGATATGAAGAGTGCATCAACTATCTGGACGATTTTTGTGTCGTAGGCCGGACAGTGGAAGGGTGTACGGAGGCACAACGGGCTCTGGTAGCAATTCTACACAGGTTGGGCTTTTATGTCAGTTTTCAAAAACTTACTCCACCAGCAAAGATAACTAGATTCCTGGGAATAGACATAGACTCGGTAGCCATGGAACTGTGACTGCCAGATGACAAATTAGCTAAACTAGTAGCACAGCTTAGATTATTCCTACGGAAACGGAAGGCGACGAGACTTGAGTTGGAGGGGCTCGGGGGGGTCCTCACCCACTGCTGTAAGGTCGTGCATGGGGGGAGGACCTTCTCGAGGAGAGTATATGATCTTATAGCTTCCGCCAAGAAGGCCAACCACAAGGTTCGATTGAATGAGGATTTCAGACTGGACCTGATATGGTGGCTGGAATTTGCCTCTAAGTTCAATGGGAAAGCGAGTATCATTCCGTCGGCGGAACCAGTGATCTCTGTTTACAGTGACTCTTCCAAATTCGGGTTCGGTGCATTACATGGTGGGGACTGGGTGGCAGGCGCATTTGAATCTGGTGCGGCCAAGGAGCTCCAAAAATGGCTGGGCCATCACTTTGGCAGTGCAGAGGACAAGGGTTGCAGATCAGAAAATATAAATGTGTTGGAGATGTGGCCGGTGCTGATGGGGGTCAGGCGTTGGGGCCCGACATGGAAGAACAAGACGGTGGTGTTTATCACTGACAACACACAGGTAATGGCCGCACTATACTCCGGCCGTAGCAGAAATAAAATAATGATGAGCTGGTTGCGCCTCATATTCTGGGCGTCCATAACCTTTAACTTTGATGTCCAATCGGTCTATATAAACACTAGGTGTAACGTGATATGTGACAGCTTAAGCTGTCTAGATAAGTTTCAGAGTATTGCACGCATCAGGGATGCGGACCTTATTGACGGAATGTGTGCCACAATATCTTTACCTGCTACTTTCGCTTCAGGTTGGGAAAAGCTACTGGAAGAGCGGCGTAATTATGATAGGAACCACTATGCAAGTTCTACTTTCGAGGTTCGCTCCGTGCAGGTCAATGCATACATTGCCTTTTGTGAGGTATTCAGAGACCATATATGTCCTTATCCATGTGACTCTGACCAGGTGTGTCTCTACATGTCTTATTTAGCTAGGCATCTGTGCTACTCATCCATCAGGAACTACCTGAGTGGACTAAATAACCATCTAAAATATCTGGGTTGCCCGTCTATAAACTATACCGACCACCATATCAAGAAGTGCTTGGCCGGGATATGCAGGTTGAAGGGTTGTGAGGTAAAACAAGCAGCCCCTCTCCTGCCGTAAGATTTAATTAAGTTGTTTGCTGGTTTGTTCCCCTCCAGGGGTCACATGGCAGTTAGGGCAGCCATGCTGTTGTCATTCAGAGCCCTGTTATCGAAGGCACACATCACCTTGTCAGATGCATCATTGTTGAGAGGAGACCTAGAGTTCTATCCCTGGGGGATGCTAGTGTGCGTGAGAAAATCGAAAACTAACCAGTTCAGGGAACGTGTTCATAGAATACCGGTGGCCAAGGTGGCTAATAAAGAGCTATGCGCTGTGTTCTGGGTGAAAAGGCATATCGAGCAGTGTCTGGCGCCACTGGATGCCAAGGCATTTAGGATACCTAGAGCAGGACACTTGGTTCCGCTCACCTATGCTCTCTACCCGGCAGTACTAAAGGCGGCGTGTGCCGCAGCGGGTTTGCCGGCAGGGGACTTCTCGTCCCACAGCCTCAGGCGAGGGGTGCGACGTTTTCTCAGGCTGTCGGGTGCGTCTGAGGAACAAATCAAGGAGAGAGGCGACTGGCGGTCAGACTGCGTCAGGCAATATCTGAAGGCCTCACTCACTGAGCGTCTTACACTCGACATGCGGGTGTCAGTCATGTTGGGCATGATAAACTAGCTAGCAGCGACACTCACGTAGATCCTTCTGGTTGGGGTGGTTTGGGTCTTTTGTGGCCAGCCAGAGTACCTACTCAATCCAGTTATGTTTCCTGTTATGTGTAATGACTAATAATGTGTAGTATAAAGCACTTATACAAATATTATTCTGGATGGAACCTGTTGATATTATTGTCGGTGGGGCAGATTTGAACCCGCTACCCCCTGCCTTGCGCTACTGGGCCTGCGGAACGGCCAGCTTAGGGGGGCTGAGGTACGTCTACACCTGCTAGGTGTCGGGCGCATGCGCCAAGTCTCCGAGCGTCCAGGCGGCAAGTCTAGGCGGAAATGTGTCAGGCGCATGCGCACGCCTCCAGCTCCCAACGGTTCTCCTGTATATCGGCCCATTCGAATCCGAGTTCTAGCTTTATTTGGATAATTTTGGATGATGTTTGATTATTGATTGATTTTGATTATTTTTTATTTTGATTATTTTGATTTGATTGATTATTTATTGATTATTGTTTGACTTATGTTTGATGTGAATAAAACGGTAGGTACCTACTCAATCCAGTTATGTTTCCTGTTATGTGTAATGACTAATAATAGAAGGCTTTTGGGTTCTCTTTGCATCCGTTTGGCATTGCATGCATCCGTTAGAAATTTGTCAGTTACCTTGTATATAAAAGGAAAACTTTTTTTGGTTTTTGAATGTAAAAAGGAGTGAACCATATGGAGTGAGATATGTGCATTTAAAAGTTTTTGACTTTCAGATCTTTTGTATTAGCTAATGCAGCAGCCATTCCATGCTGGCCAGATCAACCGGGCCTAAGCATTGATAGTTTGATGGGATCCACCGCAAATACACAGGTTTCCGGTTTTAATGCTATGATGGCAGCAGCCGTTCTGCTTGTGCCTATGCATTATCATTTGGATGGGATCCATCGCAAATGCACCAGGTTCGGCACTTAATGCTATGATGGCAGCAGCCATATTCTATGATCCAGCTGGAGCTGAGCGTTAATGGCTTGACAGAATCCGCTGCAAATGCGCAGATTTCCAGGTTTAATACTACTGTTCTGATCATGCGTCATCGGTTGGACGGGATCCATCACAAATGCGCTACGTTCTGGGCTTAAAGCTATGATGGCAGCAGCCATTCTGCAGTGTATGTGCTGGTTGTTATGTATCATAGGGAGTTGTCAAGGTGAGTCCCGACGAGGGGCATGCTGGGAACCGAGGAGTGAAATAAACAGTTCCATCACATAACTCAAGGTGTCGACACATCATTACATGGTGTCAGATGTTTACGGGGAAATACAAGTCATGGCTTTGACTGGATTGAGACCCCCAGGTCCACTAAATGTTGACGACAATATGGCTGTCGGTTGGAGGTCGTGGATCACCTCGTATGACTTTTACGCAGTTGCATCAGGTGCCGCATCAAAATCAGAGCGAGTACAGTGTTGCGTGTTTCTGCATGTGGCTGGCTCAGAGGTGCAGAAAATACACAAGACATTAAAGATTGATGAAAGTGACAAGGACAAAATTGGACCGTTAATAGCTGCTTTTCGACAATACTGTGAAGGCAAGTGTAATGTCACTGTGGTACGATATAAGTTTAATAGGTACAATCAAACTAATGAAACTATGGACGTTTACATTCGAGAGCTCAGATCGCATATTGCACATTGCCATTATGACGTCATCGAAGACTCGTTGCTGTGTGATCATATAGTATGCGGTGTCAAGGATAATTTATTACGGGATCGCTTGTTGCAGACCACTCAATTGTCATTGGAAAAGTGCGTACAAATGTGCAGATTGAGTGAACACAATTGTCGATTAACGGATCACAACATGAAGACAGTTTCGACAGTGTGGCGACAACTCCCGAACGTCAACGTGGTGATGTATCATTCAAGATGGACACAGGTTCGGAGGCGAACATTCTCCCGTTAGATGTATTCGACAAGCTAGATGTATTTGTCGAGGTGCCGATTAGTGACATACAACGGACAACGAATCAAGCCTGCAGGAGAGTTACGTTTAACCGTGAGGGGACACAAACTGTTGTTTCAAGTAACGGATGCGGGTAGTGCTATCCTTGGAAAAAGTGCTTGTGTGACTTTAGGACTGTTGGCCCGGATCGATAATATCGGATGTGACATTGTAGCGTCTACAGATTCGGCCAAAGACATGGTAAATAAATATTCTGACATGTTTTCTGGTTTAGGGTTAATAAAATTAAATGCCACCATTCACATTGATAATACCGTAAGCCCGGTTATTGATCCCCCACATCGTATCCCTATAGCTGTAAATGAGGAGGTTCAAAAAGAGTTGCAACGTATGTTAGATTTGGGAGTGATAGTTAGGGAGAATGAACCAACCCCGTGGGTTAGTTCAATAACAATCGTGAGAAAGCCTGGAAAAATTAGGGTTTGTTTAGATCCAACCAAGCTAAACAAAGCAATTTTACGAGGTCCTTATCCTGTATGTACAATTGAAGAGGTTGTAGCGAACATACACGGTGCAAAGTATTTTTCTGTATTAGATGCTAATAGCGGCTATTGGCAGATCCAACTGGATGAGGCCAGCTCGAAGCTTTGCACCTTCAACACCCCTTGGGGTCGTTTCAGATATACTAGACTCCCTTTTGGGATCAAAAGCAGTCTTGTCTCGTGCTAGAAGCATGCATCTTAAATTGAACCCGAAGAAATTAAAAATATGCCAAACCAGTGTGAATTACGTTGGCCATTTAATCACAGCTGATGGTCTTAAACCGAATAAGGACACCACTCTACAGGAAGGATGCTGAGTCAATTGAGAGGATCCAAAGAAGGGCAACGAAGCTTGTACATGGATTCGATGCAATACCCTATGAACAACGTATGCGTCGTTTGAAGATCCCAACCGGGCCCGACGGGATATGATTGAAGTATTCAAATATCTCCATGGTATCTACAAGACAGGCGGCCCCCTTATCAGAGACTCCAACACCAGGACCAGAAGGCACTCCCTGAAGTTGAGGAAGCGGTACTCCAGACTGGACCTGTGACACAACTTTTTCGGCTTTAGGGTGGTTGACCTGTGGAATGACCTGCCGGAGAGTGTCGTAGCAGCAGAGTCGGTGAACTGTTTCAAGTCCCGACTGGATGCATACTGGTCAAGCATTATATATCTTGGAGCCAGTGACAGTTGCTACGATCGACCACATCTGAAGAACTGTCTCCATTTCTATTAATTAAGAGCGGCTAACAAGTCCAAGGCCTATTATAGCTGTATCCTATTGATTGATTGATTGATTGAAGGAGAGGGTCCAGGCAATTTTGGATATGCCCGATCCCATTGATAAACCTGCTGTACAGAGGTTTTTAGGTATGATGGGATATGTGGGTAAATTCATACCAAACATGGCAGACATAACTAAACCATTGCGAACGGTGTTACAAAAAGATATAGCATGGCACTGGGATGAACCACAAATTGAGGCGTTTAAAATCCTGAAAGATTTGTTATCTACTGCACCTGTCCTAAAATTGTTCAATAGTAGGGAGGCAATAGTTTTGCAGGTTGACGCATCCAAGTATGGGTTGGGGGCAACCCTATTGCAGAATGACCAGCCTGTAGCCATGGCATCTAAAGCGTTGGACGCAACTCAAATTAGTTATGCCGTTATTGAAAAAGAACTCCTTGCTATTTGTTTCGGTTGTAAAAAGTTTCATGAGTATATATTTGGTAATGAAATCATTGTGTATACAGACCATAAGCCCTTAGTGTCGATTATGCTGAAACCCATTCACGAGTTATCGGCTAGAATGCAACGCATGCGTATGCATCTACAAAATTATAATTTAACAGTAATGTATGCTAAGGGGCCGACGCTCTATTTTGCAGATACACTATCAAGGGCCCACACCACGAGTGTTGAGCCGAACGATCTGTTCGATCAAGACGTGTCTGTAGCTGCACTGGGTATCGACAATGATATTGTAAACCGCATCAGAGGTGCGACTCAGACTGACGACACTTTGCAAGAAATAATTCAGTTCACTGTGAATGGTTGGCCAGACAATAACACACCTTTACGACCTGTTATAAAACCGTACTGCACTTACAGTCAAGACATTACCACAACAGAGGGTTTAGTATTGAAGGGTGATCAAATAGTAATTCCAAGTTCTATGCAATCGGATATGTTACACAAACTTCACCAGTCACATTACGGTATAGTCCGTTGTAAACAGCTAGCGAGAGACACAGTTTTTTGGCCTGGCATGACCAGACAGTTGGAGGATACTATTTCCAGATGTCCGATATGCCAAGAGTTTATGAATGCTCAACATAAAGAACCTCTAATCAATCATGAAATTATGGACATTCCCTTTTATAAAATAGGCATAGATCTCTTTCATGTCAACGGTAAAGAATACATTCTGTTAATAGATTATTATACAAAGTTCCCTGAGGTGATTGAATTGCATGAAACCACCAGCAAGGCTATAATACACACGCTTAAACAAACCTTTGCTCGGTATGGGATCCCACGTTACGTTGTATCTGATAATGGACCTCAGTTCAAAAGTATGGAATATAAAGATTTTGCTGTTGAGTATGACTTCACCCCTGTGTATACCAACCCGATGCATGTGCAGAGCAATGGGCAGGTTGAACGATTCGTACAAACGATTAAATTAATGATAAAAAAAGCCACCAGGGGTAACGGGGACATCCAACTGGGATTACTCAATTACAGGAATACCACCTTGCCGGGCATTGGTGCATCACCTGCCCAATTATTGATGTCCCGAAAGTTACGGACTAAACTACCCGTACTTGATTCTTGTCTTTTGCCACCTGTACAGGGTTCAAAATTACATATAATGCAACAAGCTCGCATACAACAGAAAAAGTACTTTGACATTCATGCAGGATCCGTGTTAACTCCCCTTAATGTAGGGGACAATATCAGGTATCGCAGTCATACCAACGAATGGAGGTCTGGGAAAATCATGGGAATGCATACACCTGGTACAAGGGATTACGAAATAATTAATGATGACAACCACGTTTTACGCCGTAATAGGAAATACATTTATAAATGTCCCAAGAATAGGTCGTATGACAGTAGAATAAACACACAACATAACACACACAGACAATGTAAGGAAACTTCTAATAGTGTTGACAGACGACCTACACCATATATCACACGGTATGGAAGAGAGGTCAGACAACTACACAGGTTGGGATATTCCCAAAAGACGGTATCACGATAGCGAATGTACAATAATTTTTTTTATAGTTATTAGCTTACATATAATGTTAGGCATAGCCTTGGAAATACAATTATATGCATAGAGTCCTTCTATGCTACATGTAATGAGGAATGGTTATCGTTACTTGTGGTTATGTACTTTTACATAATTATACATGGCCTTAAAAGAACAGTTGTATTCATCGTTTGTCAGTAATGCATGTACTTAAGAATACTTATTGTTACTTATATCACGGCTTTTGTTACTTATAAGTCACGCAGGCTAGAGCCTAAGGTTAGGCTTCATTAAGACGCTGTTCTATTCTGTATGTTACACCAATCGACTATGGACGAATATGTCTGGGTAAAGGTTACACATTTGTATGTCGATCACACGTTTATATGTTGTTCTCGAAAAATTCATGTAATATTTATTGATCATAATGTAATTGAATTTACTATATACGTCGTATTTATTCAGACATAGAGAAAGGAGGAAATAGGTAATGTTACTAGCTGTATAGTATTAAGACATAGAGATAATATATACATGTTCCATAATATAATATATATCTGTTCCATAATATAATATATGCATGTTCCATAATAGTACATGTTCCATAATAATACGTGACAAATGGAATAAAAATATGTAGTGTCACTAGTTATAAGGTTAGATATTTAAGGCCTTATTGATAATAATATAATGTCACTTTTAATATTTGGGATGGATAAATATCTATCCCATGTGTATGTAGATGTAAGTAGATAGCCTCATTATATTAGTTAATTAGAATATGAAAGGGAGATGTTATGTATCATAGGGAGTTGTCAAGGTGAGTCCCGACGAGGGGCATGCTGGGAACCGAGGAGTGAAATAAACAGTTCCATCACATAACTCAAGGTGTTGACACATCATTACACCGGTGGACAACTCTGGATCGCAGAATGTGCAGTTTGTCATAGATGAGTGTAGAAACTGATATGGTGCGACGACCCCAGGCTGTCCTCCGACGCATACGCTGTAGAACGGTGCATTTGTGATGGATCCCGTCCAAATGATAACATGACCAGAACGGCTGCTGCCATCATAGCATTAAACCCAGAAACCTGCGCAATTGCGACGGATCCCGTCAAACCATTAATGCTCAGGCCCAGCTGAATCATAGAATGTGCAGTTTGTCATAGGTGAGTGTAGAAACTAATATGGTTCTACTAGCCCGGGCATATATATATATATATATATATATATATATATATATATATATATGTATATATATATATATATTTGTATTGGCAGATCAATATATATATATTTTTTGGTCCATATATATATATTCACGTCCCCTGTATATACGTCAAATATATATTATTACGAGTGCACATATAAATGTATTTACTGCGTGGGCATCGTATGATGCCCTCACAATGCATACATTTGATTTATGACTAGTATATACATCATACATATGATATATACATGGTATATATATACACACATATACACAATCACACACCTTGTATATATGATGTCATATATACAAATAGCCTGAACTGAGATAAGTAACTATGTGCGGTCTCTGTGGCCTAGTGGTTGAGGTAATGAACTTACAATCTGAAGTTGTTTGGTGTTGTGGGTTCAAACCCCATGTAGTTCACTGCTTTTTACATTCAACAACAAATAAAGCTTTTTCCTTCTATATGTGTTTCTGATTGAATTATGCAAGGTACATACATAAATAAACAAACAAACATACACACACATATGCACACATACATAAATATTGTATATATGATGTTGTATATACAAATAACCTGAACTGAGACAGCCAATTATATTTGGCCTCTGTGGCCTAGTGGTTAGGGTGTTGAACTTGTAATCTGAAGTTGTTTGGTGGTGTGGGTTCAACCCCCCATACAGTCCAAAAACCTTTTTACATTCAACAACAACAAAATGTTTTCCTTCTATATGTGTTTCTGATTGAATTATGCAATGTAATTGTACTAACATATATTTTACATTAAAGCAAATATATTTCCTGATTGAACTACTCTAAAGAAAATTGAAAATACCCCAGTTTTATTCTCCCTTCTCTCCACTCACCCATCCATTTTCAAAACAACAGCTGTCAGCTACAGTCCAGCCTCAGACCCCCCACCCTGACCTCAGCACTGACCCAGTTCTGGTGAAATGGGTCCACTACCCTCCCCACACATATTTGGTTCTATAAACATAAAAACTAAACAAGGTTGTGATTGGAGAGCATTTGTCGGAGTACGGTTCCTGTCTCAGCAGCCTGTACCTTTTCCCTTACATAACTTGTGTATACCCAAATTCATTCAGTCCCATGTAAATTATCTTTGTCTCTTTCGAGTACCATCCTGATATTACCTTAGATGTTGCCAGGACGTAAAACTCCAATAGCAAAAAAAACCACAAAAAACTGTTGGTTCTTTAACCTACAATACAAATAAGAGTTCTTCACTGAAGGGGTCTTCTTCATTGTACATGTTGCCGGCAACATGCGTAATTCAAAACCCTGACTACGGGCTTGATATTATGAATACCATAGCTACCGTACGATCGACGTTGACTTCTGGTAGTAGATTCAAAGGCTAAAATCCATTCCCTACCTGGCCAGCGATGACGACGGATCGTTGGCATTCAATAGATAAATTTGAGCCGTGGATCTCAACAGCCATACAGCCTCATCATGCCCAAGGCAGCTCGAATTTGTAGTGAAGTCGGGAAGTACTCTCAAGAGTTGCTGGATTCTATGAATGTATCGTGCCGTTCTGCAACCTCTTCACAGGGATGGCGTGCAGTAGGTCGTCCTTCTTCATCCAGTCGCGTACGACTGGCTGATCTACAGTCTTCTTCGCCAGTGGTGCCTTCATGTTCTGATCGAGCAGCGTCGCTGGAGGATATATCCCAATTGCTCAATCAGAAACTAATGGCCGCACAAGAACTGCTGATTGCCAGGATTAATTCCTTAGAGATTTTTAATTTGTCATCTTCACCATTAGTAGGTCAGCTGCCGAGCGGGCCGGGCGGTCTGGCTGATGATGTCCTGGAAGTTGATGGTATGACCATTATGCACACCACTCCAAAGAGGACAATTTGCCCGGCTCACCAGTGCATTGGCTGCGGTATGACAGGTGGCATGAACACTATTCCAGGTAATACTATTTCTCCTATTTCTACTGTTGCTCCTAGCGTTGTCGCCGCCACTGAATCGTCTACGGTCTGTAAGTGCGGTGACACGCTTAAACGCACGACGGTTTGTCAACCGTTTCTTGACGACGGTTCTGATAGCGATGAGAGCATGATCCGTGACCTCATAAGAATTGCAGGAAAAAAGGCAAAATTGGCTGATAAAATCAAGTTACTTCCACATAAATATATTATCAGGAACGAGAAGAAGGGGAAGGTTGGCATGGGTGAAGCCAAGTGGTTTGAGTATTTGTCTGCTATATGTTGTATGGTTGAGCATGGCGATGTTCCAACTGAGTGGGTTCAGAAAATCGATAACCATGTGGATACGATCTTGGAAATGGCGCATAACTAAACTTGGCAGACTTGTTTAACCTATATCGAAAAGATTTTTAACATGATAGCAGATAGACGCCTCCCGGATGCCTGGGAAGATGAGGTTAAGATTGTCCAAATTCGTAGGAATGTTTGTGGGTTAGGTAAACGAGCGGAACAACTCACGACTAAATCTACTTGTGACTTTAGTGCTTCTGAATATAATAAAGGCGTTGATGCAAGACCGTGTGTAATATGGAACTGTGGGAAGTCATGCGGGTTCCTTAACGATCATGGTGATGGCAGTAGTAGGTTTATTCATGTCTGCTCGTATTGCGCATATAAGTTAAAGAAGAAACACGTACACAAAGAGGTAGAATGCAAGTCAAAGTTGCGTGCCAAGGAAGCACACCAAGATCTTGATGCCCGTACAAAGGTTTTTTAAGTTGCAGTTGGCTCGGGACTGATTCAAGTGACAAGACAGTGTGTATGGCCATTGAGGATTCAAAGTGTTGCAGCTAGGTTCCGCGAGGCGGCGACACCATTGTCAATAATTTTGTGAACCCAGGCAGTTAATGCTGTAACCAGGTCGGTACTTGTGTTTCTACGTTGTCGCATCCGTTGCCAAAATTACTGACATCTGTTTCCTCTCTTGTTGACAATGATAGTTCTACTTATGATATGGATGCACACACTGTCCCAGATAGGGTATGTGGTTTGCAGACCAGTAGTCCGTTGTCCTTGGTGCCCTGTTCAAAGTTTGGTACTGTAAGTTCTGATGATTTTGGGGAGAGACCACATACGTCGCCAACCATTTGTGGGGTTAATTCAAGTACCCCTTTAGTCCGTTCTGTGGTGCCACCAGTCCAAAATTATATATTGCAGGTCAACATTCACAAAGACGTACACAAAGAGGTAGAATGCAAGTCAAAGTTGCGTGCCAAGGAAGCACACCAAGATCTTGATGCCCGTACAAAGGTTTTTTAAGTTGCAGTTGGCTCGGGACTGATTCAAGTGACAAGACAGTGTGTATGGCCATTGAGGATTCAAAGTGTTGCAGCTAGGTTCCGCGAGGCGGCGACACCATTGTCAATAATTTTGTGAACCCAGGCAGTTAATGCTGTAACCAGGTCGGTACTTGTGTTTCTACGTTGTCGCATCCGTTGCCAAAATTACTGACATCTGTTTCCTCTCTTGTTGACAATGATAGTTCTACTTATGATATGGATGCACACACTGTCCCAGATAGGGTATGTGGTTTGCAGACCAGTAGTCCGTTGTCCTTGGTGCCCCGTTCAAAGTTTGGTACTGTAAGTTCTGATGATTTTGGGGAGAGACCACATACGTCGCCAACCATTTGTGGGGTTAATTCAAGTACTCCTTTAGTCCGTTCTGTGGTGCCACCAGTCCAAAATTATATATTGCAGGTCAACATTCACAAAGACGTACACAAAGAGGTAGAATGCAAGTCAAAGTTGCGTGCCAAGGAAGCACACCAAGATCTTGATGCCCGTACAAAGGTTTTTTAAGTTGCAGTTGGCTCGGGACTGATTCAAGTGACAAGACAGTGTGTATGGCCATTGAGGATTCAAAGTGTTGCAGCTAGGTTCCGCGAGGCGGCGACACCATTGTCAATAATTTTGTGAACCCAGGCAGTTAATGCTGTAACCAGGTCGGTACTTGTGTTTCTACGTTGTCGCATCCGTTGCCAAAATTACTGACATCTATTTCCTCTCTTGTTGACAATGATAGTTCTACTTATGATATGGATGCACACACTGTCCCAGATAGGGTATGTGGTTTGCAGACCAGTAGTCCGTTGTCCTTGGTGCCCTGTTCAAAGTTTGGTACTGTAAGTTCTGATGATTTTGGGGAGAGACCACATACGTCGCCAACCATTTATGGGGTTAATTCAAGTACCCCTTTAGTCCGTTCTGTGGTGCCACCAGTCCAAAATTATATATTGCAGGTCAACATTCATCAGTTTTACATGATTTTGATGTTATTGGAGGCACTGAATGCTTTAAATGGTTTAATAATAACATTAGGAAACTGGATCATAACTGTCAATCATATAAGAGAGAACTTTCCCAGATAGACGTAGATTTGAATTTGGATCCGCAACTGACACCACTGGTGACAACTAAGCATCCGGCTGGGTTCCATCGCCGCGGATGCTATGGTGGCGGAAAAACAATGCGCCCTCCACTGCTAGGGCTGGACAACATACACTCCTTTGATAATGCTTGTCAGCATTGTGGTTGCACTACCACCGGTGGGGACTGTTGTTTCCCCACCATGGATGGCTCTGTGCCTCCATACAACCCTACAGCTAGTCCTGCCACTAGCTTAATTAATGTTTTCCCTCTCAGTTCATTTCCATGCCAAGCGTCTGGGTTACACCGTCCTGTTGTATCTTTACATGATTTAGTTAACTTAGATATTCAAAAGTTGCATGGTGTGAACTCTACTTCTATTAGTCATTCTTCAGACTTTAAAAGTCCTCGTTGTGTTAGCAAGAACACCGGCGGTGGCTGTCATTCCATCGCCTGGGAGGCCACACTGGCTCCAAAATACTGTTTGAAAAATAGATTGGGTAGATCGAAAGGTATAGTCATACCCATTGATCAAGTCAGTTCTGAAAATGCAGTTTTATCTGGTTTAAAGTTGCCTGTTAGACCTTTCATAAATGTTACAAATGTTTCAAATGTTAAATTATTGTCTCAACATCACTGTTTAGAATTGGACACTTTCACTGACGATGACACATTAGATGGCAGACAGTTTTGTGAGAAGACACCGGTAGAATACAGAAGTCATGTCTTGAAAGTATGGCCAAACTTAACCGCTAATTGTAACTTATTCTTGGATTATGCAGACATCTATGCTAAAGTATGTGCGACTGCTCTTCCAAATTATTTATTAGCTAAGATTCCAGTTCCTTCGGGTTTAATTATTAGCAAATGGAAAGAATTATTACCAGAATACGAAGATAAGGATTTGATTAAATACTTGGAATTTGGATGGCCCTCAAATTTTACCGGCACCTTCATACCAACTGCATCTAACGGGAATCATACATGTAATGAGGAAGATTTGTTTTGGATTAATAAGTATGTAGTTACTGAATTATCCCACAAGGCAATATTGGGCACATTTAATGACTTACCTTTTTCTCCGTGGGCACAAATTAGTCCTATTATGACCCGACCAAATAAAAACACTAATAAACGTAGAATTATTGTAGATCTTAGTTTTCCAAAGGGTCGCAATGTTAATGCTGGGATAGTTAAAGGGTTTTACCAAGGGAAAAAATATAGTTATAATTTACCAACTATTATGACACTGGCTAAGGAGGTTACAAAATTGGGGAATAAATTCTATATGTGGTCAATAGACTTAGCAAGGGCGTACAGGCAGTTAAGGACCTGCCCCTTGAATGTGCCTTTATTTAGAATTAAGATGGATAGGAAATATTATTTTGATACCGACCCCCCCCCTTCGGTGGTAGATCATTTAGCATGGCTTGTGCCAGAACAACCTCAGCTGTGGTGTATTTAATGAGACAAAAAGGGTTTTTTGCTTTATGCTATTTGCATGATTTTGTAGGGGTTGAAAACAGCTTAGAGAAGGCACAACTAGCATATGATTATATCTTTGAATTGACAGGCCTTTTAAGCCTACAGCTCTCGATCAAAAAATGTATTTCTCCAATTACAAAATTAATCAGGTTAGGATATGAAATAGACTCAGTTAAGATGTTAGTTAGGATTCCTGATGAAAAATTATTAGATATTTTGTTGGAATGCAAAAAATAGATCATTGGTAGACAAGTTACGAGAACAAATATTAAAAGATTAGTGGGGCGCTTACAATTTATTTCTAAATGTGTAATTCCTTCTAGAATCTTTATGAATAGGATTTGGGATTTTCTTAGGTCATGTCCATTTGTAGGTAAGATAAGTGTTAGCCAGGACTTAATTAGGGACATAGCCTGGTTTTTACATTTTGCAGAAGGGACTAATAGACTAGTTTTATTAAAACATTTCCCGGAGAAAAAGTGGGTCATGGAGTGTGATTCTTCATTGCTGGGTGGGGGGGCATTTAGTATTAATTTTTTTTACTCTACCCTGTACTCTAACAATTTCCTAAATAATGAATTTCATATAGCTCAACTGGAGGCTATAAATTTGATCGTAACTTTGAAAACCTTATCCCCAATTGACCCCCAAAATTATCAAATTATTATCAATACTGATAATGCAGCTTCCCAACAGGTGTTGTCTTCTGGCGCTGGTAAAGACCCTGTCTTGTGTGCCTGTGCCCGGGAAATTTGGCTCTTTGCTGCGGTAAATAGCTGCGAGGTGCAGGTCATTCACAAGCCAGGGAAGGACCCGGTGTTGGCTAATGCCCTCAGTAGGTTGTTCTTTGATAATAAATCTAAATTAATTGCTGACGATTTAGGTCATAAAGAGCTTTTGACAGAAATACATGTTTCTCATACTTCTGATGTCCTTGATCTACTTCTTTAATTACTGCTAGTTTTTGGCTTTATCAACTTGCAGATAATAATCGCACAGTAGTGAATAGGCTTTGCGTGTATTTTAAAGCGGGACTGTTGGAGGGAATGTGGCAGAATAAGAGGGTACAATTTAGGGAATATTTCTGTGCAATCCTGCATTCAAGTATCATTATCATATGAATAATCCTAAGAAACCCAAACTTAAAACGGTAATGTTTTACGCTTTATATTTGAATGATAAATTAAGAACAGAAGGGGATATAAAGAATTATATTAATGGGGCAAGAACATGGGTGAGACTATTAAGGGGAAACACTGAGGCATGTGATTCTATGCACTGTCAGTAATTAAGTCCGGCATGTTCAAATTAAAATATAATACTGTAAATGGAGCATTTCCTCTGAAGACTGAGCACATAAGAATAATTGTATTAAAATTTAGAAAAATTGGTAAAGATGGATTGTTGTTGATTGCTACATTATTAATAGGTTTTCTATGTTTATTAAGGCAGTCAAACTTGTTTTATTCCGAGGTACTGGGGGATGACGGTCACATGCTGCTCGGAGGTGACATCAGGGCACACGAAACACACCTGACGGTAAGAGTCAGGAGCACAAAAACCACCTACAGATCAGAGGATGTCTACAGAATTCAGAATTGAGCTACACCGAGTACCCGGCGCTGAACTCTGCCCAGTGGATGCATGGACTAAGTACAGTCACCAGTTCCCAGTGCATGAGGGCGTGCCAGCATTCGTGCTGTTGAACGGGGGACCTCTGACTGGTCGAATATTTACCAAGTGCATGCAAATTGCATTAAAATCTGCTGGACTTCCCTGGTGGCCGTTGGTCACATGCCATATCCTACGTCGAGGGGGAGCTCAAGAATATGCAAGAGTGGGGATGTCGTTAGAGGGCATAAGAACACTGGGACGATGGAAATTAAACAGTGTGTTTAATAATATGTGTAAATAATGTGTGTAAATCAAAATATATTCAGGAAGGGACCATTAGGTCTCTTGTCCCAACTTGGCTGAGAGCTTATGGTCCCTATTATTCCCTATGCTAAATGTTGATGTGTGTACTGAAAGTGTGAATGTGTGTGTGTGTGCCGGATGTGAGTTGAGTATGTGACCATGATCCACCTTTAGCTGCTGCCTCATGTCTTCAATTTCAAGTCTCATCAAAGAATCCTGCATTCAAGTATCATTATCATATGAATATTATGATATGACTATCAACTATTGACCTGCACATAGGTAATGTTTAACTGCAATCATATTGCCTTACCAGGTTGTACTACCTGCAAAGAAAAAATTAGAGTAGTTAAAAGCTAAATAGTCTCAATTGTACTATTGAGAGGAGCTTCGATGACCATTGTTCTATAGTGATAGAAATATTAGGCTGTGTGAAATTGATTAAGCCTGATTAATAAATTGATTAGCCCAAAAAAGTGATTATCTGTGTCTGGTTTTGAATTGTACATGTTGCCGGCAACATGCGTAATTCAAAACCCTGACTACGGGCTTGATTGTATGAATACCATAGCTACCGTTCATAGCATGCATTGCTATGATCGAAGTTGACTTCCGGTAGTAGATTCAAAGGCTAAAATCCATTCCCTACCTGGCCAGTGACGACGACGTAAATTTGACCATCCCACCCTCCCTTTTGGCGATTACTATTGATAGGGCTGAGAACTTATGGTCCCTATTATTCCCTATGCTAAATGTTGATGTGTGTACTGAAAGTGTAAATGTGTGTGTGTGTGTGTGGTGGATGTGAGTTGAGTGTGTGACCATTATCCACCCTAAGCTGCTGCCTCATGTCTTCAATTTCAAGTATCATCAAAGAATCCTGCATTCAAGTATCATTATCATATGAATATTATGATATGACTATCAACTATTGACCTGCACATAAGTAATGTTTAACTGCAATCATATGGCCTTACCATGTTGTACTACCTGCGAAGAAAGAATTAGAGTAGTTAAAAGCTAAATAGTCTCAATTGTACTATTGAGAGGAGCTTTGATGACCATTGTTCCATAGTGATAGAAATATAAGGCTGTATGAAATTGATTAAGCCTGATTAATAAATTTATTAGTCCAAAAAAGTGATTATCTGTGTCTGGTTTTGAATTATATGAAGAAGATCCCTTCATATCGTAGGATTTTTTGGTGGGTTTTTGGCGGTATTTTGATAATTAACCCGATACTATTTGGATGAATGCAAGTGATAAAACATAGTTAAATGGATAGAAATGGTAGTGGTTAAATATGTATATCGTTACACTAGATTAATTATTGCTTGCTCTTGACACGCAATCAAGGCACGCAACCACAACGCGCACGTGCCAAATATCGGGCGGGAAATTACATTCAAGCACGCCGACCTTGAGAGGTCGCCGTTTTGACCAATCGGCCCCGAGGTCAACTGCTTGGCAACTACTTGATTACAAATGGCGACCACTTGGAGATTTGGACGTAAACAATTGCCGTGAATCTCAGTGGATCCTTCATGTTCCACGCGTTTAACGGGTCGAACTGCTCGTGCATTCACAGCAAACCGAGGGATCTAAGTGAGGTGTTGGCACGGATAGAATACAAAAGGAGTACCACGCGAAAGCAATGGTCCCGAGAGAGTTGAGGGATCGCTAGGGAGTACAGTCCACAGCCTGCACAGGGAAGCAAGTTTAACTACTACTAACGCACAGCGGGGAATACTGGCAAGTCGACCTGTCTACCGCAACTCGGCTAGGTATACAACAACTATTACTGCCGTGTGTTTGCGAAGCTGATCACACTCACGAAACAGGTGGCCACATGGAAGGAACAGTAATAGAGTAAGTGGCCAACACGCAGATACATAACCGTGATGCAGTTAGAGATCGGCAATGAGGGAAAACTCGCGCCGTCGGCGGCGACGAGCCCCCGGTCGCGCCGCGACACGGACAATCAGACGGTGACCGCAGACACGTTGGCGGTGACGAGCGAACACCGAGGTGTCGACACCGAGTCTAAAGCACCGACTACTTCAACAGACACAAAGGGAACGTACGTAATATTGCACACCTAACACTAAGAAAGACACCGTCACTACCCCCCCCCCCCCCCATACACACTCACACTCAATTATATATGGAGATCATCAGAACCACTAGCTAAAGTATTCACCCGGTACTCGCAGTCGCAGTACACGGGTGAATACCAACCCTATATAAAAACGGTCGAAAAAGCGGGTTACTGAATTGAGAGCCTAATTTCACAATCTAAGAAGCAACATTTATTCTTTACATATGTCTTATTGATAGCCCGCTACCTTTGAGTTGAAAAATATAATATAATATCTAGTTTATTAAGATTTAAAAGTGAAATCGACGGCATTCTATGGCTGCCATCTTGTCTTTTTGCATTCTCTCCCATTCCACCAACTCTGTGCCTATATTAGTAGCCATTTGATCATGGAGCCACAGTTTCTAGGTCATGTTCCATACTAAACCTATTTTCGCCCGTATTTACACTACGTTGTCCTTCACCCGTGTACTACAAGTACCGGGTGAATCTTTTATCTACAGAACCACATGATCGATCAGGGTCACCAATCATGTCCTATTCACACTATTCACGCGTGACCTAATTAGGCATCAGAACGAGTCTGATTAAGCATTGGTAATGGTATTGGAAATGGCCATAAGACACTACTGTGTGCCGATGTGTATGTACTACTACATAAATTAAAGTACTCAAATTTGAAGGTATTCACTTTTGAAACTATCATATTCATTTTTGCATACCATTTTTCTATTTATTGGTCAATTTTCATGAAGATTAAGTGATGATCAGATGCATTTCAGTAAGCAATGTCAACAAAGTCCCTCACCTTGGCTGCTAATCTTTTCTTAAATTCAAAATTGCTAACTCTCTTGATATATATATATTTAAAAAATATATTTTGACACTTCTAAAGCTTTTATTAATTTGTAATTACTAAGACTAGTTGTTTAACTGTGTTGCACAGATAACTACGCTGACAGTGCTGCATGGTACATGATACCACCATAACTATGCAGACTTGAAGTTGACAGTCACATTGTAGTTAAAGAATGGGAAAATCACCATGCAAGGGTTACCCAACTTTCGAGAGGTGTTGGTCGACAAAAAAGTATTCACATTACTTTTCATACAGCGGCGCCTCGCAGAAGCGTACGTGGCCTCGGTCTAGTTTCAACATGGCCACGGCGTGAATAGTGTGAATTGATGTGAACATTATGGTTATTATCAACATCGGGTTGGGCCATGGCAATTTCCCCCCAATAAATACATCTAGCATTAAAACCCAAACTTAACAATTTCGGCCTAGCTTTCTGTTAGTGGTAGATCTATATCTATACAAAACAACAACAAAAATAAAAAATCAAAGAATTCACAAAGAACGACCAATTGAATACGTTTACCATGTTAGTCCAATTTCTTTGGAATCTACACATACTGGTTGATTTGGAGATAATTTCTGTCAAGTTCCATTCAAGGCTTGGCACTGGTGAAGATATTAATTAAAAATAGATCGATATAAACTATAGATTTACCTTGTGAGATGAGTGGAAATAACTGCAATCGTCCCGCCTAGGATAATGTAATATGTTTACAATTGCAAATGTTCAGGCAGTATACTGACCCTACCCCATAGTAACAGCCTTAAAAATGTGTGTGTGTGGGTGTGTGTGATAAAAGTGGGATGTCCACTTGCCAAAAGCCAGTTGAATAGAAAAAGGTGGGGCAGCCCCAGCCACTCGATGTGTCCTTGTAACAATCGGTTTATTACGTAACACAATCAACACATTAAAGCCTAGGTCACACCTACCCGGATCAGGGGCCGGACGAGCCCCGACACGTGATCCGGCGTGGTCCGAACTCTTTCGTGGCTGGACCTTGTTGATCCTTGGTTGGTCTGGCCTCAACGGCCCCGGATGTTTAAAAAAGTTAAAAACATCTGGGGCGATCCGGGGAATATTGCAATCCGGGCTCGATCCGTTATCATCCGGATGTAATCTGGGGGTGGTCCGGGTAGTCCAGGGGTGGTCCAGGGGTAGTCCGTGTCCCGCCTGGGGCAGTCCAGGTCATTTTTAAACCGGAAGAGCCATGTTTTTACCCCCGGTTTAGCCCAGACTAGCCCCGGTTTAGCCCAAACTAGCCCCGACAGAGCCATGGACCACTCCCGGACAGGCCAGATGACCACGGATCGCCACGGATGACACTTATTACTCACAGACTACCCCAGGATGAGTCACGCATTTCAGGCTATCATCCGGGGGTCGTCCGGGGGTTGTCCGGGTAGTCCGGGGGTTGTCTGCGGCTCATCCGGGGTGATCTGGGCTTGTAGTCCGTGGCTCGTCCGGGTCGGTGTGAGAGCGAGGCAAAAATATAGATTTTATCCGGGGCTGTCCCGGGGTGTCGTCCGGGGGTGGTCCGGCTAAAAATCCAGGGCTCGTCCGGGTAGGTGTGACTTGGGCTTTACCAATCATACTGTGCTCAGCATGTGCATCATTCTGCACATCTAACACATTTCATGGAACAGCCCATGCAATATAAACAGTTCATAGGGAAAGAAAACAAAGCAGTAAATTACAACCTCTAATCCTTGTGATTTGTATTGCATTTGACCTTCACCTGCCATTGAGTTCTATGACTGCAGGATATATCAAACCTAAAGACTATACACAAGTGCGGACCTAAATATAGGCATATATACTTCACGATTTGTATCTTTGTATCGGTTGAAGAAACATCGACATGTTTTTTTCTGGTTAACGTGTGCTCTGTTCAATTATAAGGATAATGACTAATAGTCAATTGGCATTAAAACAACCTACCTAGGGGCAAGTCAGTGCCGACAAGATATGTATGGACATTTTGGAAGACGTATTGGTCTTAGTGCAGAAGGAAGTGATGAATCAACAAAGTTTCATGCATTTATCCAACATCTCACCCACGATGTTTATAATGTTATTTCTAAAATTATAAAACAATTATCAATATCTGCCCCAGCTTATTAATCAGAAGGTCTTTTAGGAGATGAACATTTATACAGAGGCACTTGTTAATTCACATGCCAACCTGATGAATGTCAACAATATTGAATTATGTACTGCCCAACTTGATAATCACTATCAAATATATATGGTAACATTAACTGTGTTATAATAAATAACACGTCACTAGTCGATCGAATGTGCATTACCGGGAAGAAAGTAATGTCATTTTTATATATTTGATTATTTTAAGATATTATTACTGCATATACTACACTGGGCTAGCACGACACTGTGCTACCATCTGCATTTGGTAATTTATGTTTAGCGCAGGTGATGCTCTAATTGGTAGACGTAACCACAGGAACACTGTCATATTGTGTGTAGCATGCACGATGTAAATTGAGATAGTAGAACTGCATTATTTCATAACTCACTTGAGTGTCACGAATGATAGACATGTGATACAATGGTTTAATTAGATCTCTTTTGTAAGCATTATTAGACACCCCACACTAAACACTCCATATCCAGAATACAGCAATTGCATTGATCATTGGATTATATGAAAAGAAAGTCCAGTTTCAGTAAACAATATTGCACTCAATTATATTACATATTACCCTGGCATTCTAGCTCGTTATTGAGATGATATATTGGGAACAGAATTACCCATGCAGTCAGCTGCATGGTTTAGGTGGTACATATATAATATTATACATACAATAATTTCCTTGTAGTACCCAGCCACCCTTAACCCTCATGCATTCCATTATAGTAATATGCTATAGACGACAGGTGCATTTGCTTTGTAATGGATTTGGCTACTTTAGAAACACAATACATTTAATGCAACATAGGAACCTCTATTGATACATAAGAAGGAGCTATTTGCATTTGTATGGTATTTAACACTCTAAATTATTTTAATTTGTTTACATTTAATTAAATATTTGGTATTACTTATATCAGCTTAACATTAACATTAAAGACATTTACATACCTCGTCCTGATATGACCTTAGATGTTGCTATGACGTAAAATAGCAACAACAAACAAACAGGTACATACTTTGGCAACATGCTACTCTCTGCAGTAAATTGTGAGAAGGTGCATATATAGTTGATATAAATACATTTTCAGCAAGAACCATATATATCTACTTCATGCATGAGAGCTATGGACAAGAGGACAATGTCTGATGTATTGTGAAATCTTGGATACATACATTCAGAAATTGATATACTTGATATAGATGACATTTATGCTGCTACCGTCTTCATCACCGACGAATATTATTAGTACACAATAAACCTCTGACGAGATTGGTATAAATCTATGCATACATGATAACATGTAAAGTATGATGCTGAACGTCGGTCTCGTTTCTTCTTCTGACATTCCATTTTAAACAGATTAATACGATGTAAGCTTCTACTTTATTATACATGGTGATTTTGGAAATATTGGAAGTGAAACGATACCAAATTAATTTTATCATGCACATCGAAATGTTGCACACCATAGGCTTCATCAGTAACTGGTTTTTATTTGTTGATTAAATTGACTTAGTATATAGACGTATCGTAATACATGCTTAATAAGTACACTAGTGTCTAAATTAGATATTGAAATCAAATTTGGGTTTGAAAGTGATGACTATCGGACTATGCAGGTGTAATCGTACAGGATAACAACTGAACAGTGGGTGCATGGGACATAATTAATTATGACCATAACCTAAAACTTATTGTTAAGCTCGATATTAACATTCAGATTTGACTATATATTGCCAGGCTTGAACTGCAGTATATTCAGACTGACTGACATTGGCGTACTCAGAATGTATGGAGTAATCCTCTTTCGATATATACAAAAGTAACTAAAGATTTATAGTCAAAAGAAAATCGCTGAGATTACTTATTGCGCTTTCTCCTCTGCCAACCCCTTTGTTAAACTACGTCATTATGGATAAAACTAAAACCCTGTTGTACTTATGTAAACAAATCCTTGCTGGGAAGCTACACATATTTTATGTAAGCTACCTAGATAATGTTAGTGCACTGCTACTGGCAGTAATAATACAAAGGAGACAGCAACGATGCCCGCCGGTTGAAATAAACTACACAGTGCATCTTACTATGGTGTTAGATTGCATGAGTTATTTTCGTCCATATACATGTCATAGTATGAAAAGTATTATTTGTCACCAGCAGACATTAGTGTGTGTTAGTGTATGAATTAATCTATGCGTATATCGCTAGTGATAATACTCATTATCAACCATAATACTTATGGGAGTGTTGTACGACAGTCCTGCCAGCCGGTGTGTCAGCTAATATCCGGGCTTCACGTATAACTCTAGTGTGCTACTGACACCTACCGGTCAAATTGCCACTCTCCACTACGCAGATTTTCTTTTTATATAAAGAGAGTGGAGATGGTGGTTTCGTCTACCAAACTAATACACTTCATTGTTCTTATCTTGCTTTTTGTTGTTGCTGACGTAATGTACATATAGATATATCTATGAAATTATATGCAGTATATATGAGACTGTCTCAAAAGGTGCTAAGCAATATGGGACAAAACTTTGTCCATTATAACAATCAACTTACTATATGCTTATGCATTTACTCAGGATAAACTGATTTGGTTTTATTACACAGTGTTTCATAATCCCAACAGAATATATATTGATTTGAAGCAAATGTCCTTGTGTTTTCAGTGTAACCATTTCTGTGCTGTTTTGTGTGTGCTGTTTTGTTATCACCTTCTGAGACAGACTCATATATATATATATATATATATATATATATATATATATATATATATATATATATATATATATATATATATTATATATAGTACATATTTGATGTATTGTATATAATATGTATTATAAATAGTCGGGTGCAGAATAAACTACAGAATACGCAACAGGGTTGAGTCAGGTTTATAGCATACTATGGCACAGACATAACCGCATGGACCTAATATAACAATGTTTTTGTGTGTGTGTCTTTTTAAACATGTCTACACTCGTGATCCGTATTTTATAGCTGCCACGGATGGCGCCATCGTAGATACAAATCTCACAGAACGACGCTTCGGGGATTCGAAGACCATACTGCCAACGATTGGTCAAATAACTACCACTGATATTATATATATACATAGTAGGCCTATATATGTATATATATGGCTATAATTGTTGGTGTTATTTGGTAATATCAATACGTCACATATCGACAAGATGCTCTCCAAGGACTGTATTGCTTTGTCACCACAAAGACAGTGCTTTACTACGATGATAATGGGTGATGTCACCACGGTTAAACTGTCAAGTCCCCAAATTATATTGTATTCAAATTGAACGAATTACCTGATAGTGATAGGTGCCTCTGTAAAAATATAGTTTGCTTCCCCTGACTTACGCACACCCCTGCCAGTGCCTTCTTCCGACTTTCCTTCCACTTAGATCTATCTAAATACCTTTTGCATCCCCAAAGGCCCATCGCTGCCAGACTATATTGCCTTAATAGGGTACATCTTATCTTCTTGATCTTATTTGGATACTGTTCCGACTCATTAAGTGGCAGAATTACCAACTAAAATCCATCGTTGAGACTTGTGTATCCAAATGTATAACTGTAAGCCTCTTCACAGTGAGGCCACATTTTCTCTGAGGGCACATTTTCTCTAGAAGAGAATTACATCGAGCATTGATTGCATCTTGCAGTGGAGACAATTTAGCGTTTTCAACCGACACCTGGGATTCGATGTCGAAATCTAACTACCTGCAGGGATGTAATTGGTAAAAGCAACACCTTTCCAGAACAGGGATAAAAGTCTACTTAAACGGCAGCTATTAACTGAACATCCATTAGGGGCGTGGTGGTAGTTAGGCATCTCTTTTTCTCACCTGCAGCTTTTAGGCAGCGAAGTGACATTACTCCCTTCCAATCACCCCTCCCCTCCAACATATATAACCCCTCCAACTGCTTCCGGTTAAAATAAACGCTAATTTCTGCACTCTATACTAATCAATACCCAAATGGAGCAAGGTTGATTAATTTGAGTTTTCTAGTTCTTAAAAAGAAAAGAGACCTCATTACGCGTTCTAAATGGCATTAGTTGCTGAGTAAATCGTTTGTAAAGTAAATCTTTACGGCCCACTCAGTATCGACTAGTTGATCACGTGGTTAAGCTCATATGCATATTCCTGACATTGTATTATTTACAGGACGATATCCCAAATGTAAAGGATTGAACCCATAATGGCCCGAAATATATGTACGTTACACACATACATGGATATATTCTTGAACATTTTAAAATGGTGTTATGTAAAGCATCTACAATTATTGTTACAGTTTTACTATAACTGTGAGCCTAAGGTTAAAGAATTCAGTCCGTGTTCATGCTGAAAATATGAAATTAAAAAGAAAAAGTAAAATGCCCTAACTACAACTGGCGCATTAATCATATTAATATAATAGGTATGGATATAATAGTAATAGTCCGATGGTTTTGAATTTCTACCATATTTGAGACAAATATATAACGTTAATTGTTATATTCTACCCCACTCTAGTTTGAAGTAACGTGTATTATAACTGGCTAAATTGGAAGTGAAACCAGAGAGCGTGTATATAGATGAGAGGGACAACTCTCATACTAAATCGTGTAACAGCTGCCGACTGTGGCGCTCCAAGTGGTGGTTGTTGAACAGTTTACGCATAGGGGCAAACTCAAGGCATTGTCAATGGTCGTGTGCGATCTTCATACAGAAAAAGTGAAATATCTCTAAAACTACACCACATAGAAACAAAGTGTTTGGAACACATATAGAAAACATATTCAACGATGAGACTATATTAAATTCATATGGTTAGGGTTCTGTATTTCTATTAATTTTGAATAAAATAGATGTTTTGCACTGCACATACGGCAGACTCAATGCATTGTCAATGGCAGTGAGCAATCTTCATACAGAAAAAGTGAAATATCTCTAAAACCACATGACCTAGACACAAACCGCTTGGAACACATATAGAAAACATGTTTACCAAAAATATTATATTAAATTTATAAGGTTAGGGTTCTGGATTCCTATTAATTTTTAATGAAACTGATGTTTTGCACTGCGTGTACCATCAAACTCAAGGCTTGTTCAACAATAACCGCGAGAGGCGCCACTGTAGCCTGTGTTACCGATTTTCGCGGGAGTTTTCCCTCTCATCTATATACACGCTCTCTGGTGAAACCATAAAAATATAATTTTGGCATGTATGTAAAAAATTCTGAAACCTTGGACTTCAACAGCAACAGGTTCTATTAAATTGGCTTAGTATTCCTTTCTATGCAGCAACAAATAGTTTATGAGTGCACCGGTGTCTAAGTTGTATAGCATCACATCTAGGTAAGTGGTTTGGCTTAGACACTTTGATGCTTCCATCGGTCTATCTAGCATTAAGCTTCACATAGAATTGAAACTACTCGATGATAGCACCTAAAGCATACATCATACATTCACATACGGTACGGTAGTAGTATGCACTAGCCTCTCAGTAAAGGAGCCATATAAACAGGTAGACGTGGTTAGGGTGATTGCATCCAGGAAACCTAGATATTCAAATGACTAGCATTCTAGCCCCGTAATGGCAAGAAGTGTGGGTTCGAAACCAGCTCTAGGAATAATGTTCCCTTTGTTTGCGTCACCTCCACAACACTGGTACAGTAACCAGGATCATGTACAAACTATGTACTACTAGTGGATACTGAGAGTTCATCCAGGAAGCCACAACAGTCTAATGGTTAGTATACATACCTGGAATAGCAAGAACTGTGGCCAGAGTCCCTATAACACTAAGATGGCTCACTCCCTATCTCCCTGTGCTGTGGTAATGTCAATTTTGCAGTGCCATCTTGTGGTGGGTTTGATCAACCCAGCTGCTGGTTGGTATTTCACATGTAAACACAGGCCTACAAGGCGAGATGGTGAGTCTAAAATTAAAAAAAGAGAGATAGATTCATTTGGATTTGGCCGATGTTGTGCCTCCTGCCTGGTCCCCGCCTCCCTCTGCCCCGCACTCCCTCATTACCCAGCCCTCCCCTGCTCTCTCCACCTCCATCCCCCCTCCGCTCCCTCCTCCCGGCTTCACCACCCTTCCCCCTCCCTCCCCTTCCCTCAGTCCCCTTCCATCCCCCTTCCCTACCCCCTCTGTCCCAACCAGACGGGATGGCCGAATGAGTTAGAGCGTCCGTCTCCCGTGCTGGTAGATCGTGGGGTCGTGGGTTCGAGTCCCGGTCGAGTCAAACCAATGACTTTAAAATTGATACTTGTCACCTCCTAGCCAGGCGCTCGGCATTATTAGGATAGGGCAAGGACTGGTGTGCTCAGTGTCAGGATAATGTGACTGAGTGGGATACCAGGTCATGGTGCCGGCAGCCTGGTTTCCCAGTGGGACAGCACTATAAAGTCGCCATGAGTGCGCACTATCACAAGTCGGTACCCGTCCTGATATGACCTTAGATGTTGCTAGGACATAAAACAACAACAAACAAACAAACAAACCCTCTGTCCCACCCTCCCACGGCCTCACCACCATTCCCCCTCCCATCCCCACCCTTCCCTCTCTATCTCCCTCCTCATCCACCTTACCCAGCACTCTCACACCACACCTCCCTCTCCTCCCCCTTCCCCCCTTCCTCTCCGCCTCCCCCCTTACTCCCCCACACTCCCTCTCCCCCCTCCCTCTCTCTCCTCACCCACCTCACTCGGTGCTCTCACACCAAACCTCTCTCCCCCTTCCCCGTCCCTCTCCACCTCCTCCTCACCCTCCCTCCCCCGCACTCCCCTTCCTCCTCCACACTCCCTGTTCCTCCCCCGCACTCCCTCTCCCCCTCCCCTTCCTCACCCACCTCAGTCAGCGCTCTCACACCACATCTCACGACACCCTCCCCCTCCCTGATGTAAGCAGGGGGGTGGGGGGAGTGGGTCCCCCTGGTTGTGTGTTGCTTCCTATAGAACTCCCACCACCACCGCTACCCCCAGCTTACCCCTCCACCTCTCCACCCCACCTACCCCTACCACCATACACACATTCTGTGTGGTGGGGGTTGACAGTGTGTGTGGTTGGGGTGTAGGTGTGTATGGTGGGGGTGTAGGTGTGTGTGGTGGGTGTGTAGGGTGTGTGTGATGGAGGTGTAGGTGGTTTGTGGTGGAGTTGTAGGGGTCTTGCAGAGCGGCACCGCACAATCTTTAGCATCCCTAAACCCCCACAACACACCTACACCCTCAGCACAGCCCTAAACCTCCATCACACACCTAAACCCCCCACCACACGCCTATACCCCCACCACATCCCTAAACCCCCAAAACACCTCCCACCACACACCTACACTCCCACCACACAGACATCACACCTACACAACCTCCACACACCTATGCCCTAACCACACACACCTACACCTCAACCACACACAAATACACCCCCATGACACACACCACACACTCACACCCCCAGCACACACGCCCACCACAGACCTACACCAGTAACACACACATACATACGCCCCACCACATCCATAAACCCCCACCACATCCCTAAACCCCTACCACACACCTACCAAGCGACAGCAGGGTTTCTTCTGACACTCCAACGAAATCAAAATGATCAAACCCACCACCTGGTGCGCTAGCTGTTCCCTTGATTACACAGTACAGGCTGAGTGAGCCGTCTTAGTGTTATAGGGTCTTTGCTGTGGCTTTGAGTCCTACTTTAGGCACACCGTTTCTTTTGTTGTCATCATCCCCACGACACACGGCATCTAATGTTAAATATTATGAATAAGGAATCATTAATAATATTTGAAATTTTTCTAATAACAACGACGGTTAGAGGGATTCCCATTTATTAATCAGGCTACTGAAGCCAATCAGCTGGTTTCACTTAGAGTTAAGCTGCGAACACACTTTACGCGGACATCACGCGTTTCTCGCGCGGGCATCACGCGGAAAAAATCGAAATGTATGTAATAAAGAGAAGCTGAACACACTGGCGTGGGCGATTCTCTCGCGGACGGATAGCATCGCTTTTGGATCGAGTTTTGGCGCTTGACGTGTGGTGCCACTTGGCTTTTCACTGACTTTGCCCGACTTTTCCCTACTTTGCCCGAATTTTCCCCGACTTGACTTTACCTGACTTGACTTTACCCGACTTGTGAGGTTGTAAAGTGAGGTAGTGTAAAGTAAGTTTGTGCAAAGTGAGGTCATGTAAAGTCAAGTTGTGTAAAGTGAGGTCGTGTAAAGTCAAGTCGTGTAAAGTCAGGTCGTGTAAAGTCAAGTCATGTAAAGTCAGGTTGTGTGAAGTCATGCTGTGTAAAGTCAAGTTGGGTAAAGTCAAGTCGGGTAAAGTCAAGTTGGGTAAAGTCAGGTCACGCAAAGTTAGGTCGTGTAAAATCAAATCATGTAAAGTCAAATTGGGTAAAGTCAAATCATGTAAAGTCAAGTCGTGTAAAGTCAAGTGGTGTAAAGTCGTGTAAAGTTTGTAAAGTCAAGTGTACAGTCAAGTCGTGTAAAGTCAAGGTTTGTAAAGTCAAGTCATTTAAAGTCAAGTCGTGTAAAGTCAAGTCATGTAAAGTAAAGTCGGGTAGAGTGAGGTCGGGTAGAGTGAGGTCGGGTAAAGTCAAGTCGGGTAATATATATGTGTAGCTTTTTTTGCCGCGTGGCGTCCGCGTCCAGTGTGTTCGCTATTTCCGTGTAAGAACCCCATGCCGCCCACTTTTACTTGCAGCCCGCTCGACGCACGCATCCTCTCTGTCCGTAGCCTTCCACATCAAGTTTTCGTCTGGCTCATCAAAGATTGACCATCAATCAGTTCAATATTAGAGAAGTCCATCTTCTCAATGTCCTCCAATACTGCACATGATTCGATTCCGCGCCGCGATATTGTCTGCTGCATGCTAGCTAGCACACGCGGATCTTTTTTTTTTTAAATATTTAGTTTACCAAACCAATCAACCATTCTATATGCATGCGAACAGGGCACATTTGCCGCGAGTGTTCTGTTTCGCCGGCTGGGAACGCGTCCCTTAATGAAGGATGGCGTGATTAGTTCTGCACAATGCACAGCGGCAAGCTGAGACTGAAATGTGAATCCCCCGTCGGCAAGAATTTGGTCACCAGACTGACGGCAGTGTGCGCTAATGAGACTGATTTCCTTAATGATGTGGATGGGCAAAGCCCTTCCCATCCCGCTTTGAGCAGGAAGATAATAACCCCATTAAGTGGATCTCAGCCCCTCTGGTGTGTTCCAGGTTTGCAGCTCTTGTACGTTCAACAGGTCTCTATGTAGGCTTTGAGGCCTCTGTGTGGAGGTATGCGGCTATTCCGACTCAATCAATGTCTGTTTGTTGCTGTTTAATGCTAGGTACACACCTACCATTTACGACGCGATTCGCGCATACGACCTCGTTAGTCGGTAGGTGGGTGCAGGACCATAGCACACCAGACATCCGCGATTTGCGATTACAACTCAGTTTTAGGCCTTAAAACTGAAATCGCAAGCAATTCGAAAAACGAATCGGGACGATTGCAAATCGGGAGGTGCGTGCGGTCGGTCGTATCTTAAACGGTATATGCGTGCTAGCCGCCGACCGTTCGCGTCTGAGTTTTAACGATCAACGAATCGCCGGGCCGGAAAAAGGACATGTGACAGTGTCTTAACCAAAATATTCTAATCGGCGGCTATATATTAATATTTTCTAATCGATGAATGTAAACTAAACAAATACGTAGTAGGCGCAAGGAAATTCCGCCGGTTCGGCGGCTACATATTAGACCCAAATCTATTTAACGGCGGCGATATTAATGTTTTCTAATCGACGAATGTAAACTAAACAAGTACGTAGCAGGCGAAAGGAAATTCCGCCGGTTCGGCGGCTACATATTATACCCAAATCTATTCAACAGCGGCGATATTAATGTTTTCTAATCGACGAATGTAAACTAAACAAGTACGTAGCAGGCGCAAGGAAATTCCGCCGCCGGCGATATTAATGTTTTCTAATCGACGAATGTAAACAAAACAAATAGCATTGCTACAGGAAACTGCTTGATGGCGCTGATGGCGACGTAGTTCATGCAAAACCCACCAGGTGTGTGCAGCGCAGTCGCGAATCGGCGCAAGGAAAATGCTAGATGGCACTGATGGTGAGGTAGTTCGCGCAAAAACCCACCAGGAGTGTGGATCGCAGCCGCGAATCGGACGTTATATGTGCGCGTCCAGTCGGTATGTGTGCGCATCCCTTATCTTCAGTTTTAATCGCGATCGGGTCGTGATCGAGTCGCGTCGGGCGCAAAGTTTTAGTGCGCGAGTCGTAAACGGTAGGTGTGTACCTAGCATTACGTCCTTGCAACATTTAAGGCCATGTCAGGACAGGTACCGATTTGTGATAGTGCGCACTCATGGCGACTTTATAGTTCTGCCCCATTGGGAGACCAGACCACCAGCACCATGGCCCGATATCCTACACAGTCACATTATCCTGATACTGTGCTAATCAGTCCCTGTCCTATCCCGTTACTGTTGAGTGCCAGGCTAGATAGTGGCTAATATCAATTTGATGTGATATTGGTTTGACTCGGTTGGGATTCAAACTGCCGACCTTCCGGACAGGAGGTCTGCGCTCTACCGATTCGACTACCGCGTCTAGTAGCTCTCAATGAAAGCGCACGAGCTGTTGATAGTGGCCTTTTTTTGTTGCTAAAATGTAGAGCGGATTGCTTGACAACATGTGATCAGTGTATGGATGCTAGAACAGATGTTACCTGTGACAAAAGAAGAGACATGGTTAATTTTGTTGGGTCTTATTTATTTTATTGATGGAATCTGATGGGAATGTGAACAAACATACATCGTTCTTACATATAAGTAAGCTACTTGCCAGTTGGAGTACCCACCGGAATGGCTTTGTTACCATGCGAACCTGTGTAGCAGCAAGTTGCACTTTATGGATACAAGCGGATGTAAGAAAAGCAACATCTCTTGAAAATGTGTAATCTGTCCTCAGGTCTCACTTTTCATAGTAACTGAGATTTCTTTACCCCTCGAGTATTTAAACCAAGTTGTAGGTATATAATATCATGATTTTATTGTACAGTGCCATAGCATAATTCCTGCTAGTGAGGGCAGTGTGTTAAATTTAAAATGTCCATTTTCAATATCATTACCAACACCGGAGAACAGTAGTGTCTAGTGTCAAGCCAAGCTGTCTCAATCTATTCAAAGTGGCTCTGTGGTTTATAGGAACAATTAAATTGCTCTTTAATTATTTACCCCCCCCCCCTCCCACCCAAAATACAAACCCTCCCCACTCCGAATCCTTCTAACGGACTGCAGATGCCGGTCTCCGTGCTCTGTGACATCAGCAAATTTCGAGGATTTCAATACAATTTCCACGACCAGACGGCATGGCTGAATGAGTTGAGCGTCCGTCTCCCGTTTTGATAGATCGTGAGATTTGAACCCACAGGTTCGAACCCTGGTCGAGCTAAACCAATGACATAAAGGCTGTCGCTTGCTAGCCAGGCCCTAGTCATTATTAGGATAGGGCAAGGACTGGTTGGCTTAGTGTCCGGATAATGTGACTGAGTGGGATATCATATCATGGTGCTGGTAGCCCAGCCTCCCAGTGTGGAATCACTACAAAGTCACCATGAGTGTGCACTGTCACAAGTCGGCACCCGTCCTGATATGACCTTAGATGTTGCCAGGACGTGAAACTCCAACAAGCAACCAACATACAATTTCCAGAGTACTTCATATAAAAGGCAATGGTGATATTTGTTCAATGAAGCCGCTATAAGTACATATATATATACACCTATGTGCAGATGCAATACCTTCTCGCCATCCGCGATCTACAGCAAGCCCTTGGTTCGCAAACACAGGCGACTTTGCTCATATAGTCATAAGGGTCCCCCCCCCCCCCCACACACACAGACACACCCACCACCACCACCACCACCACCACAGTAGAAGAGGCGGTGACAAACACGGCCTGGAATTGACAGAGGGGATTGCGACATGTGACACGCGCACACCACGAGGAGTGGATCCCGAACCGGCGCGGGATTAAGGGAGACAGAGGAGGAGCGTGAGCTTATTGACATCCATGGATTATGCATAGGCAATACAAGGCAGAGAATGAGGCTGATGGTTTATGGGCAGTGCAAGGGTGTGTGTGGAGTGAGTGGGATAGGGGACCAGGAGATCATTGACAACACTGGTCAGGCGGTGTACCAATGGATAACTGGCAGTGAAGGTTGTTGGGGAGTTGAATATTTGGGAGCTGGAGAGTGGAGTATACTAAAGTTGCCTTGAGTTTCTGCAATAATTTTGAATATACACATATATATATATATATATATATATATATATATATATATATATATATATATATATATGGTTGTCATCCAATGTTTTCAACATTTCCATGGTCATACAAAGCGTAGCACTTTTCCAGAACCTCAACCCCCAACGCAGTACATAACATTTTAATATAGAACATAAAGTGACCAGACGGGATGGCCGAATGAGTTAGAGCGTCTGTCTCCCGTGGTGGTAGATCGTGGGTTCGAATCCTGGTTGAGTCAAACCAATGACTTAAAAATTTATACTTGTCGCTTCCTAGCCAGACGCTCGGCATTACTAGGATAGGGCAAGGAGCAGTGGAATGAGGAAGACCAGTCATCTGTGACTGAAATTTCTCCTGCTTAAACAACTAATGTACCAACAACAACAAAGTATGCCGAAAGATATCAACCTTTTTTGCAAATAATAAAAGTTGTACCTGACTGACACCCTCTCGCCTGCCTTGTATGACGGTCAAAATGTGTTAAGTAATTTTAGTGCGAACACTGTAATGATGGGCACCATAGGCGCGTGTGCTTTGCAGCAGTAACCCGTTCTATTAAGCTGAATTAATATTTCCTCTATGTAGCAATACATGTATAATAAGTGTAACATTGTCTAAGTTGGATAGGTAAGATCAAATGTATCCAAGTAAAATATTATGCCTTCATCGGAGTATGCTACGTTAACATATATATTATTGTAAGGATGGACGGATGGGGCCTGAGTTATAAAGATACTAATCATTAGCGCGGTGTAAGGTGTGCATGCTATGGGCTGGGAGAGTATTGGTAGTACATGGTAAACACTATACTAGACTTATATAATATTGGTAGCATAACACAGTTTACAAAATCAATAGTTGCCAATTAATGGGTTAAAAAAAAGTCTCGCAATATCTAAGATAATATCAGGATGGGAATGTTGTGACGGTACGCACTCATTGCAATTTTTGCCCCACTGGAAGACTGGGTCATTGGCCCAATTGCCCAATATCTCACTCAGTCACATTATCCTAGGATGGGTACCGACTTGTGACAGTGCGCACTCATGGCGACTTTATAATACTGCCACACCTTGAGAGGTTACTTACCGACAAGTATCAATTTAATGTGTTTTATCATCAATCTATTGTGAGTGTAAATAACGATATGAATAGATTACTATGTTAATGGTTGCCGGTTGCCTGTATAATATACTGCTACCGCTGGCGCCACCTGTAAACGGCCAACCTCATTAATCCTCCGCGATGTTGTCTACCACTCGGCACCTAAATATATGTGTGATTTACCTGATACACATACTTTATATGATATAGCCATGTATAATATATACATGTATAATACATCAATCAATCAATCAATAGTTCCATCCTCTAGTCGAGGGTTGGATGCAATGGTTCTCCACTTGTCCCGATGTTGTGCTGTTCTGATAGACTGTGAATAATTCAAGCCTGTCCACTGTGAAATATTTGTAAACCATGATGTTCTTGGTCTCCCTCTCCCTCTGCTGCCATTCACCTTCCCTTCCAACAATGTATGGTATATTGAACTCTGACGAATGATGTGGCCAAAATAAATAAGTTTCTTTGTCTGTATAGTGGCAAACAAGCTTTTCTTATTTTAAATTTTTCTGAGAACTTCTTTGTTGGTGATCTTCTTTGTCCATGATATTTTCATCATCCTTCGATAAGTCCACATCTCAAATGCTGCTAAACGTTTGTACATTTTCTTAGAGATTGTCCATGTCTCTGCCCCATACATTAGAGTAGACCACACATATCACTGAAGAATACGCTTCCTTGTTTGTATTAATATCTTACTTGATGTTAACACTCTATTCATTTTGGAGAATGTTGTTCGGGCTATTGTTATCCTTCTTTTAATTTCTTCCTCACATCTCCCATCATTTGTAATCTTTTGTCCGAGATATATGAATTCGGATACTTGTTCTATGTTTGTGCCATCTATTGTTATATTGACATTTGGTTTATCTGTCTTTTTACTTATAACCATTGTTTTGGTCTTCCTGGCATTCATCTTCATGTTGAATAGTATTCCAGCTTTATTCTATTCACTATATCTTGTAGGTTTTTCTCACTGTCTGCTAGTATTACACTGTCATCGGCATATCTAAGATTGTTGATGTTCATGCCACCTATTGTCACTCCCTTGCAATCTTCAATGTGTCTGAAAATCATCTCTGTGTACAGGTTAAATAGACATGGTGACAATACACACCCCTGTCGAACTCCTCGTTTAATCATAACTTCATCCGATAGGCCCTGCTCCATTTTTATAAATGCACGTTGTGTCCAGTATAAGTTCACAATTAGTTTAATGTCTTTGCCATTGACACCAATATCTTGTAAACATTTGATTAACAGTTCATGATTGACTCGGTCGAAGGCCTTCTCATAGTCAATAAAGCAGGCATAAACATCCTGGTTCACTTCACAATAACGTTCACAAATCATTCTCATATTGAAAATCCCTTCACGTGTACCTCTTCCAGATATAAACCCACTTTGTACGTTACTGATTTGTTCTTCAATTTTCTGTCTGTTTCTCAGTAAAATTATTTTCAGGATCATCTTCAACATATGACTCATCAGGCTTAGTGTTCTGTACTCAGTACACAATGTTGGTTTTAGCTTCTTTGGGAGTCGTACAAATATGGATTCATTCATATTCAATGGTATAAATCCAGTCTCATAGATGTCAGTTACTAGCTTATGAATGATTTGAATCCCCACTTCATCTAGTCCTTTTATCATTTCTGATAATACATATGCTATGCAAATACACACATAAAACTACTAACTGTACACATTCTTAAAGGTGCATAATCCGATGAAAGCATTACATTTTCAAAACAAAAATAAGCTTCCCTAGATTTGATTTTACATATCCAACTCAGATACTGGTCTGGTTATTAAGTATTTCTTGCTGCACAAATCGGTGATTAGTGTGGGAATTGTGTCGGGATGATGGGAGTAGATAGAATAATGGGTCCGGGTGGCAGGGGGGTGGTTGTAAGCGGAATTGGGTCCGGATAGCAGGGTGGTGAGGTGGGTCCATGCAGATGGGTGGGGGGATGGGGTGGGGGTGATTAGTGGAGGAATTGGGTGCGGGTGGTTGCTGGAGGATGGGTGTGGGTAATGAGTGAATTTTGTACGGATGGTGGGGGAGGGTGGTGGTATAATTGGGTCCAGACGGTGAGGGTGTGTGGGTGGGGTAACAATCAGCGAATTGTTAACAGCGCAGTGTGAGAAGTGTGCGACGCCATGAACTGGCTGCTTCTGGTCGACAGGATAAGTTAAATATTAGCGGCGTGACATAATGGCTGGTGGGTGGTATATAATAGTTTTAATCCGATCTTTGATATGTGCGGGCAGTGGATTGATCACCGCCGGCCTGGTTCGTGGGCGACGGGCGGCGGACGGCGGATTAGGGGCGGCGTACGACGGGAAGTGGCCGGCATGCTATGTAAACCTGAGCTATAAGCAGTGGATTCGACGGGCTCTCAGTGGGTGGATAGTGTAGCTGCAGGACGGTAGGGGTTTGCCCGGACGGATCCTGTGGTAAGCTCCCAGCCTACCAGCCATTGTGCATGGTCACGTGCACGTCATTAGTGAGGGATGATGTGACGCAGTGAACGCTATGCCACTCCCCTTGGTGACCCTTACTAACAATTCAGAACACACTTCCCCCACCGTTCACAAAACAGGCGGTGGGCTATGGCTATGGTCATTAGTCAAACCTATTCGCAAATGGGAATCTACACTAAATAAAGTACCTTTGTTTCTGTTGGTGCAATGTTATTGTGATAATAATATATATATTATTTGTTACATTGAATGTTCTGGCAGTTCTCTGAGAACTGTTTTAATACTCAGCTCCCCCATCACCAGCTGTACCAAGAGAGTACCCTCTCCTGGGTTTGCAACAGCCGGGCAGCAACAAAACAATAAAAAGTAAACGGATAGAAAAGTAACATGGATAAAAAAAAGTAAGTTCACAAAGTATCTTCATGGAGAGGAGATAGAAATAAATACACAGAGGCGATATGACATATCGATCACAGTGCCCACGTACTGGAATAACTAGGATTCCCACGCGTGGGAAGAAGTACACTGTGGGCCCACAATATGACCAAGCACTTCTTGGTCACCAATTCTTCGGTCTGTAAGAATTTAAATTAGAAACTCCTCGCTAAATCGGCACTCCGCTGAGATTTACCTGTTATATATAATAATATTGTAGTGGTCTGCACTGACCTCTCAGGCAAGTAACCACATAGACAGGTAGGCGTGGGGAGTCTATTGATATCAGGGAGCCTAGGTGGTGTAATGGTTAGCACACTGGCCCGGAATGCAAAGAGATGTGGGTTCGAGTCCCGCTCTAGGCGCAGTATTTCCCATTTTCATCACCCCCACGACACTGGTTGCCGTGATCAGGATCCTGTACAAGCTTTGCGCTGTATGGTTGTTGAACCTACCCTGTGTATGTATGTGTTAGTGCATTGCCTGTATGTATGTAATTGTAAGCATTACAAGACTTACAATTCCAGGGGGACGAGTGTAGTGGTCTGCACTGACCTCTCAGGCAAGTAACCACATAGACAGGTAGGCGTGGGGAGTGTATTGATATCAGGGTGCCTAGGTGGTGTAATGGTTAGCACACTGGCCCGGAATGCAAAGAGATGTGGGTTCGAGTCCCGCTCTAGGCGCAGTATTTCCCATTTTCATCACCCCCACGACAATATATTGTATATATAATGCACGTGTAAACTATATATTGTATGTATATATAAAATGACAAATATGTATATAATTATATAGTATATATTACATAATGTACATGTATATAATTATATACATGTACACACTGATAAACATAATTCATACATACAAAATATTACGTTTGGTTTCATCTCGTGAGTAAATCAATTTCATTATATATTCATATATTTGATTATATATATACGGGTGAGATTTTGGACGGCATATAATTACTGCGGACGGTGGATACTGGACGGCCTGGTGAGTGCGGCGCATTGCGTGGTTGGAGTGGTACTCCAAGCACGTGTAGGCTCCTGGAGAATGGCGATGAGTGGGTACTGCAGGAGACGACAGCACTTTAATGAGAAAACTGCGCGGCCATGCCTCCCACCACTGCCAATCAAGCGTGTGCATTATATATGTATTTTATACATAAATATATAGTATATACATTATGTACATTATATACCCCGTCCTGATATGACCTTAGATGTTGCTAGAGCGTAAAACAACAAACACCAAATGAAGAAATAAACAAACAGCATATGTGCGTTATGAACATTATAGCATAATATACAGTGTATGCACAATATGCTTTATATATATCATATACATTATATAATCATGTCAATTATATATTATATGTTATTCATTACATATGATATATTATATGTATATTATATATTATATAGATTAACGCTGTTAATGATATTAACATTATCTATGCTATTTTATGTGTGCAAAATCAGAATCTCAATTCCCAAGTGTGCACATTATTGCCATGTGTGCTTTTGATGCAGCGACAGAAATATATACACTTGGCTTGTTTAAACCTTCAGGAACTTTAAGCCATGAGAGTTACGGGCCATCCCATTGTAAAAATATACGGATTTTCGGTTCGGATTTATATATTGGCAGAGAGCAGTACTATTCTCGGGGACCAGGGTTATGTAACAGAGAAGCAGTGGGTGCCCCACTCTCTGTGTGACATAAGAGACTATGTGGAAAATATGATAACACATAGTGCCCGAGATTATGACGTGATGTTCCTATGTAAGAGACAGTTAATGTTTAGTGAAATGTTCCCTCTATGCACCAGTAAGAGTGCAAGTGGAGGGGAAGGACATTTTTTAAATATATTTATTATAACTGTCTGCAACTACCTGTTACCACAGGACCAATGGGCAAGCACACCCAGCCATCCTGCAGACATTATGGACACCACCTGCAGCTGGGGTTGAGTGACAGCTGCCACTATTAGGGCGTCGCCTCCCCCCCCCCCCCCCAAGCTGTAGAGGGTGTCTGCTTGGCTGGCTGTGGGAGGCCCAGTCACCTGCACCCCTTGCACCTGACACACAGACCTCACTCTGATATATATTATTCTTGATTCACTTCTTGAAACACTCTGGAAGGAGAGACACTCTTGAGAGAGACTCTTGGCTAGGCACTCTAGCAGGAGGCACCTCTTCTCTTGTCCAGGAACCCAGACACTCTGTCTGAGGCTCCACTTTCTATACACAAACTAGCAGCAGCTATTCCAAACCCACTGAGCTGTATGCAACAACCATGCGACTCCGATTCAATGGGCTGTAGGCACTGATTCTTCTACACACTAACAAGAGTAATGAGGATCTGTGTGGAGAGTAGGTAAGGAGTGAGGGTGATAGGTCGCTAGTAGGTGAACAGGAGTTGATGCCAATAAAGCACAACTTCTTCACTGTCAATCTTGCGCGACTTGTCTTCCCATTCTTCCTTATGAGTTTGTTTGAGAGGGGCATCAGGTGGGAACTGACAGACAGTTGTCAGAACTCACCTGTGGAAGAGTAAGTGGTATCTTGGGGCTCTGATGGCTGATACCCAACATATTACACCATGAAGTCAACATATGTGCAGTCATCTTTTAGAGTACCCTGTTGAAATTTGAAAGGAGAGTCGCCATTAAGGTAGGTATTCTTTGTACCTAAATGTTGCCATGGAGGTTAACATTGTTGCCGACATTCTCGATGTCGGCGTGACGTCACAAAGACGTGATTTGACACAGCATTTGTATTGGCGCTCGCTTGCTCTTTTCAATTTTAACATTAATTTTTATTGAAAAAGCCACACAACTAAATAACAGAATTCGATCTTAGCAGTGAGTAGTCAGTGACTGAGTGGGCTTTTCCACTCACCTGTTGTAATTTTCTTCAGTCTTTTATTAAGTCATGTTCACAAATTATATAATATTATCCTAGCAATGAATAGTCACGTTCCTATATAACATAATTTGATCTGTTTTATTATGCTTGCAGGTCAGCCTAGCTCGCCCTGCAAGCCTGACCTCGTGGCTTACACATGCTTTTCTGCTCAAGGGGGAACCTCCCCCTGAATGTATTGGGTTTCAGTCCCCGCTGACACTCAAACACATTTTACTAAGTTGCGTTGATTTGTTGGCCCTGTGCCAATAGTTCTACACTGCAGACAGTATGCATGACCTTTTTACTAAGGTAAAACAGGAAAACATTTTAGCCTTTTTGAGGGAAGCTGGACTGTACCACCTCATATAGTTTACTAAATAGATTCTATCAATTATTAATAAAACTTTTCTTTTTCTATAGGAATTTGTTTCCCTTGAGCAGAAATATATGATTGTGAGCTTTCTAATTTAATGAGTGTCTATTGGCACATAATTGATTGTCTGCTTTTACATGTAAAAGCGATGGTTTGAACTAAAAAACAAACATTTCTCGCCGTGAATATGGCCTATGCTGCCAACACGGCGTAAAGCAACCACCAATCAATCAATCAATCAATCAATCAATCAATCGCCTAGCTCGTGTTTGTTTCCCACTGACTCTGCTGAACAGCTGATGTTGACTGGTGACTGGTGACTGGCGCTCGCTTTCTCTTTTCAATTCTAACACTTTTTAATTTTTCTTTTAAGTTACGCTCCTAAATAACATAATTTGATCTGAAGCGATGGAATCTGAAGCATTGTGGTTTTTGTTGGTCGTTTTTGTTTTATTAACGTTTGCTCGCAGGCATAGACGAGATTGTCATTCCGACTGTGCATGCATTGAAAACGGCGTCGAGAGCAAAACAAAGGCATCCGGCCATCATTGAGTTTGCCGATACGTGTAGGGCAAAACTTAGATTTTATTCAAAGTTTATAGAAATACATAACAATTTTGCACAAACATGGATGCCCACATGCACTATAATGATATAATGAATATATTTAAGACAAAACTAGCCATAGTTAAGCATTTTGAGCTAAGAAACATACAATTCCACACAAGTCACTTTAAGGCTGATATCCACATCAGCATTATTAATTCTTGTCGTAAATATTAAAATGCCAAATGTGTCAACATACACTTGTTTCAGAGAATTATATAAGCAATATCTGATTAACCCTACTCATTTTATAGCTGTACATATCTCATTAACCATAGGATATAAATAAAAACATAAATAAAATAAGTAAAACTGATTCTGGCTATGGCTCTAACACTACTCTGAGTGACCAGATTTGTCTAGAGCTAAATGCAGATGGCATAAGATGTGCTGATTAGTTGCGCTAAGATGTAAATGCGATGCTGGATAAACAATCAGCTTTTAATTTATTATATATATTTTTAGTTGGTATTCTATGTTCCAATCAAAAGCTGAGATGACTTGAAACTAGCATATTTCATAGCTACGCCCAGTGTATTAGCATGTGCCATGTGCTTCGCGCGGGTTTGACGCATAGCACAATGCACTGCGCAGCTGGAATGGCAAACTAGTCTATAGAGGGGTGTAATGACGTCACAAGACAACTTTCAGTGGCCATATTGGATCACATACAGAAGGCTTGCAACTGCCTACACTGTGCTTATTTACTGATTTGTTGGGTTATTTATCACTGTTTTGAGCAGTTTGGCCTCAGAACTTGTTGCTAAAGTGCTGCAAGTAAACACATTGGGTGTAAACTGCCCAGAACCTCCCAGAACACAAGAAAACTCTGTTTTACTGCATCTGCATGCATTCACAACATAGCTAAGGAAGGTGCTCGTAATCCAAGATGGCTGGCCGCTGACCGCTGACTGCTGAGTGATGATGTCACGTTCACTCCCGCTATTGACAGTAACTGGGACTCGCTTGCTGTTTTCAATTTTAACACTTTTTATTAAATAACAAATTTGATCTTAGCAGTGAGTACTCACGCTCCTAAATAACAGAATTTGATCTGAAGCAGTAGAATATTCTTTTACCTTGTGATTTTTGTTAGTCGTTTTTGTTTTATTGCTGTTTTCTCACGCATGTTTACGGCGGTGACAGTGCAGCTTTACCACTGACACTGCTTTGTTTTACGCTTCGTGGTGGTTGCTAAGCGATGCAGTGAAAAATGCATGGCAGTCCTACATCGAGAATGACGTTATATTGTCATATTCGCTTAACACGACCCGGGCGACTCGGGTCACCCGAGTTGTTAGAATTTCAAATCGAACACCGCGACTGGAGTTGACAAAAACATGTGGCGTGTAAACTATGCAATCATAAAATACTTTAAATCATATTTTGCTGTAGCTATATCGGTTATTAAACCAAAAAAAGTTCATGCGCTTTAAAAGTGACTCGGGTGACCCGAGTTGATTAATCGAATACGCCCCCTGACCCACTTGTATCTTTGAAGGAAACATAGTTATTGAACATTGCCGAATGCATGTAATTGATAATGTCAAGGTTATGGCGGATATACCCGAGTTGTCTGAGATTGTCAGACCCGGTCTATTTGGGGTCGACAGTTCTTTGGCATGCACTTTGCTAGGCGGTCCCGTGGGTGTGTGGCGCACTGTATGAGGCTAATTGTGAACGCTACGATTGGTGGAATCACTATATATCATATGAGTGATGAGTGTCATGGCAATGTGCCATGTGGGAGTTAGCGCTTTGTGACAATCATTGTTAGTATCAATATATATATATAATATATACATCCAGGGAGATAAAGCAATTCCTGTTTCGATTCAATTAGCAAGATAAAGATCCACAACTCAGGACCAGACACTGAGTTGTTTCGAGGTAAGTTTTTGCCTAATATTAATCAAGTTGATGCCAAAGAAAGCATACATGTTTTCAAATAATTGATCGGGATCAACCTGACACACAAATTGGCGAATGCTATTTCTTATTTGACGGTAGTTCAACCGTTTTTTCACTGAAATTACCGTCCAACGAGGCGTCGCCTCGGCGGCGACAGTTATTTTTTACGTCCGAATTCGTTTGGTTGGCGCGCCAGTTCACACAGGTGTTGCAGTTTCCGAGGCACACCAGTTTGCCAGGGACACATCGCTTCTGCGCATGCGTCAAAATCGAACAGCATCGTCACTAACCTTATAAATTTAATATAATGTTTTTGGTAAAGATGTTTTCTATATGTGTACCAAACGATTTGTTTCTAGTTGGTGTGGTTTTAGAGATATTTCACATTTTCTGTATGAACATTGCTCACGACCATTGACAATGCCTTGAGTTTGACGGTACGCACGGTGCAAAACGTTAGTTTTATTCAAAACTAATAGAAATCCAGAACCCCACCGTAGCATGTTCTCTTATGGGTGTTTTGCATATATCGCAAATGCGCCATCTAATGCATCGAGAACCAAGGATATGTGTGTGTGTATATATATATATACACAAACACATATATATATATATATATATATATATATATCTATATATATTATATATATATATATATATATATATATATGTGTGTGTGTTTGTGTTTATGTTTGTGTACAGAAGCGTCAATATTATCACAACTACCAGCATCATGACATTCAACCAGCAGACACCAGCAGCTGACGTTCCCATTGTAGATGGGTCTCCATCCTCAAACAAAAGAAGCAACAAATTCTCCAAAACAAGGCAGACAAAATCTCATGCCTAGCTATGAATACACCTTTGGACCCTATAGTCAGTTGGCAGCTATAATTGTGCTCTTCCCTAACTAGGCCTACAATCTGAGACGGAGGCTACGAGAGTTATGTCCTGTTCAATTGACGGTTCCAACCGATTCTTATATTGAATCTCCCCCCCCCCCCCCCCCAAGTCACTGGACAGTTGGGGATAGGAAATAGATAAGAAAAGAAAAACCGTGTAGTACATCCAATGGTGAAGGTCGGGTGGGGGGGGGGGTCATACATCAGGTTAAAAGAAAGGAAGTTTGAAGGTAGGCCCTAGTCTTACACTTACACTTACACTTATCCTCTTCTGTTTAAAGGGACCAGCTATAGGTCGCTGAGAGATGACCCATACTCCGACAAATGCTCTCCAAGCATTCGTTTGCCTGTTTTCAGTTTATTGAACTACATATTGGGGGGGGGGGCGGGGGGAGATTGGTGACATTGCTTGCTTCTGTTGTGTTTTATTTAGTCCAGCAGCACTGACAATTTTAGACAACCATATAGAGAAATAAATGTTAGAAATTGCAATCTAAAATAATAAATATAAAGTTCAAATGTATATTTATCATAACCAGCTACTTTTTGTGTGAATAATTGATTAAATCAAGTAGATTAATAGACTTTAAAAGTTGAATTGAGAGCTTTCTGTGGCTGCCATCTTGGTGGTTGCATTGGCTTCCCCTGTGTGTGGGGAACCCCTCTAGGTCATGTGATGAGGGAATCCCACCTATGATGTCATTTATACATCACTGACGTCAACTCTCCTCCAACACGTTCAGTGGCATGAACTGAACAAACTAAGTAATGGTATGTTTGGAGAGCTTTTGATGCTGGATTCGTTTGTATCTGGGTGAGGTATAACCGGCGACTTTAAGAAATTAGGCATCAATGCCTGTTAGCAGGTTTGGCCGGTCTAAGTGGGACCTAGTGAAATTATAGTTTTCGTGCGCCGAGGGCTGACGGTAGCGGTAATTTACCCAGTGCTTATCGAGGCATCCTTTGAAAGAGTTTAAGCTCGGGGCATTCACTACATCAGCTGGTAGTCTGTTCCAAGTGTTCCCGGCTCTTTCAGTGAGGAAGTTTTGACAAACTCGCTTGTTAGTCCTGGCTTTGACGATCTTCTTATTATGCCCTCTGGTTATCACACCGTGTGTTTTCTCGAGTATGATGTACCGGATTTTGACTGTATACATTCCACTGAGGTGTTTGTAGATCTCAATAAGGTCTCCGCAAGCCCTTCTGTAGTATAGGCTTGGCAGGTTTAGTGCTCGTAGTCGGTCTTCGTAAGAGAATTTCTTCAGGGTTGGTACTAGATGGGTTGCGCGCCTCTGTACTCTCTCTCTCTCTCTCTCTCTCTCTCTCTCTCTCTCGAAGTTCACAGTCCTTCCTGTACATTGGTGCCCATGCTGGATATCCATATTCTAGCTTGCATCTCACCAGGGATGTGTATAGCTTGGTCAGACTGACTTCATCCAGGTATGTGTAAGTATGCCTTATAAGGCCGAGTGTTCTATTGGCTTTCCCAGCCTGTGTCTCACAATGAATAGAAAAGGTCAGGCTCGGGTCTAGCCAGACACCCAAGTCTTTTTTGAGATCCGTGCTCTGCAACTCTATCTGTTCCCCTGCTGCTGTAGACGTTTTATATTTTGCCCTCTGATTGTTTCGTCTGAGGTGGAGCACTTTGCATTAGTCGGGGTTGAATCTTCACTGCCATGCATCAGCCCATGCCTGTAGGTTATTCAGGTCGTCTTGTAGTCTAGCTACATCAGACTCGTCTTTGATATGTGTGAATAGTTTTGTGTCATCCGCAAACATCTCGATGCATGTGTGTTCCATGTCAGGCATCTCATTAATGAACATGACAAATAATAGCGGCCCTAATATGCTGCCCTGTGGGATACCGCTGAGAACTGCAGCTATGGCTGACAAATATCCTCTGATAGATACTTTTTGTTGTCTGCCCCTGAGAAAGTCTGCTACCCACTTCCACAATTCTCCCTTGATACCGTACTTGTCCAGCTTCATTAGCAATCTCTCATGGGGGACTGAGTCAAAGCACTTTGAGAAGTCTAAGTAGACAGCGTCTACATCACCTCCACCATCCATGATCTCTGTCCAGTGGTTCAGTGTTGCGAGTAGTTGGGTTATACACTATCTCCCTTTGATGAACCCGTGTTGACAAGATGATAGCAGCTCAGTTTTGATCACGTGATCTATGATTACGTCGCATATGATCTGCTCCATCACTTTGCATGCTACTGAAGTCAAGCTTAGTTTGATGGTCTGAGTCGGCTGCTTTTCTTGTGTATTGGTGACACCCAGCCCGTTTTCCATTCCTTAGGGAGGATCCCATGTTTTAGTGACGATCTATATGAGTGATTCTCCAGAATTGGAGACCCAATTGTTGCATTAGTGTCAAAAATTAAAATGTATTCTGAACATCTATTGTATACTATTTATAAACTTCCATGTCAGTAAAATCATCAACCAAAAACAAAGAAATCACTACCACCCCTGGTTTTGATGTACTTAGGCTTCAAAGAATGTTGATACACAGAGTGCCTGTGCGTTACAATGTGACACCACCATCATTTAAGTACAGTATCACAGATGTTGACCAGATTATTGGTATGGGATGTTAAAGTACAAAAGGAAAGATAACTTTTAAAGCACAAAGTGCAGTATCTACATTAAACACTGATCACAAAAAAACTAAATTTAATTTGTGACACTGTAACGCACGTCCCATCACAAATCAAATGTTTTACATCTTCTTCATATATAAAAATGTTTTGTTGTGTTATTAAAAGAATTATTCCATATAATATACTTATTATATGTGTGGTTCCTTAAAAGCAGATCATACATATTTGTCAGAGAATAGCGAAGTTAGTAGTTTGTGAGACAGTATTACATGTGACACCACTAGGTCAGGTCAAGACTTAGAATGGCCATTTCAACTTTAGTATATTTTTTCCCAGTCAAATAACAAAACATATTCACATCAAAATATCAAGACTAGACTTTAAAAGTATTGTAGAATTTTGATCGGATTTTGTTCGTAGCCATGAATCGCACGTTTTGGAGCCATGCGTACATGTGCACAAAAATGTGACACGTCATGAATTATTGCAGTTTATGTCACTTTCTGTTGGAGTTTCCATCTAAAACACCTCCTGTTATTTGAAAACATTGTAGGTCATAGATTAAATAGAAGTATTACTAATTATGCATACCATGCATGATAACTGGTAAAACTAACAAACCATCTGTGCTGTCAATGTGACACCAAAGGTACGCACAGGACAGGTATGTTTACAGTGATATTGTAATGTAACTGTGCAATGTAAAAACTAAAAGTAGTGAAAAATAGCTTTATTGATATAATCTTATCAACATAAAACTAAATTGAATTAAGTGTGCTTGATAGTTTTCTTTATTTACAGCTTCAAAGATGGTTGGCACTCCAGTGCAAATTCATGGCTGCCATTTCTTGGCCAATTTTCTACTTTATTTAATTATTTTTCCACCTTGTGGACTCTTTATGTGTCTGGTTTTGATAGTGTTTGCTTAGTATATTCCCTATAGGTATATGAACAAATTGTTTTTCTGAAATTGTTTTGAAGAGTTTAGTGATTAATAATGAAGCACAACCCAACAGGTCTCCAATTCTGAAGAACTACTCATATACCTGGCAGAGTGGTTCTGCTATCTGGTCTTTCAGCTCTCGTAGAACTCTAGGGTGTATTCCGTCTGGTCCTGGTGACTTGGACGGGTTGAGCTTCTCCAGTTTATTCTTCACCATATCTGCAGTGATGAGGAAGTCAGTCAGTGGATGGTCGTAGTTCCTTTCATCAAACACTGGCATGTTCATTAGGTATTCATCCGTGAATACCGAGGAGAAGAACCGGTTCATCAGATTGGCTTTCTCTTTGTCATCTGTTACTAGGTTGCCGCTGTCATCAGTCAGGTTTATGATCCTCACTCTAGTCCTAATCTTGGATTGTGCATACTTGTAGAATGCTTTTGGGTTTGTCCCTGCCTCGCTTGCGATTCTTTTCTCGAAGTCCTTTTCTGCTTGTCTACATGCCCACTTTGCTTGATTTCTGGCCTTGGCGTATGTGAGGTAATCCCTTCCGTCTCCAGAACTTTTCCATGTCCTAAACATGTTCTTCTTCTCATTCACTTTATCTCTAGCTTTGGCCGTCATATATGGCGGACTTTTCTTCCGATTGTGCGTCGGTCTGGTTTTCGGTATGAACTGGTCCATGAGCTCTTTAACGTTGTTGGTTATTGTTCTCCATGCAGTTTGTATGTATGTATCTGGTGGTATTTCCCAGCACGTGCTGTCCGCTTTATCTCTCATATTCATATAGTCACCTCTGTGGTAGATGTACTTGGCTTGATGATTCACGGGTGTTTCTAGATAGCAGTTGAAGTAAAAGTTTATACAGACGTGGTGGCTTTTCCCGATCGGTGCATTGAGCTCTATGTTGTCCACCATGCCCTCTTCATTTGTGATGAGTAGGTCCAATGTGTTAGGCTTCTGACTACCTCAGTAGTGAGTTGGGTCCCTTACATGCTGGTATAAAAAACAGTCTCTCAGGCACTCCATAAACCTTGATGCCACATTGTTAACATCTGCTTGTGTTTTTTCCGTTCTCCAGTTGATATCGGAATAATTAAAGTCACCCATTATTAGTAGATGGGATGATTTTAAGTCGTTCGCTTCGTGTATCAGACTTCTGAGGAAATCCTAGTTCTCGGGTGGGCTGTTCGGTGATCTGTAGATCACACCTAGTGTTAACACATCATCATTCTTTAGTTTTACTCGGCACCACACTGATTCTTCAAAGTTACTCTCCTCTAGCTATGATAATAGGACAGCGTTGAGACTTTCTCTAACAACATGGGTTGTTAATAGCATAATCTGCTATTAACAACCCATGCCTAATCGCATCAATAAATGATCACTCCTCTCTTACACTTACTGAAATGGTTGTACCCATCGATCTTGAGTTCGCTATCCTCAGGGTTCATGTCTCTATTTTTCAAGAGAATTTCAGTAGTTCCTATAATGTCTGGGTCCGTCGAAGCGATGATAACGTCTAATTCAGATCTCTTGCTAAGCAGTGAGTCAGTGTTGGTGTATATACATCTTACGTGCTTCTGGTGTGATTTTGTACAGTATGATTCTTTGTTTGTTGGGCCTGGGCCTCTTACTGCGGCAGGTCGGCCACGGGCTTGGTTGTGTCCCTGGGAGGCAGTTTGGTCTGTCGCCCGGGTCGAGTGGCGTTGACCACCCTTCCTGAAGATGATCAGGTTTTCCCACCTTTCTTGCCGGTCTTGTAGTTCGCACAGATTCGCATCACCATTCGACTGGGCAGCTGGTGTTGTGGGTCTACCCATCACTACCTGTTCTTCCACCTTCTCGTCAAGCTTCCTGACTATGTGCGCATAGCTCTTTTTCATGGTCTCTTCGACGGAAATGGCCGACTTCTTGATCTTCGACTCGAATGCAGTGAATGCCACTTCTACCTGGTCTATAATTTTCTGATTCAGGTGTTGTCTAGGTGTTGCAAACAAACCAGACAGTGCGTCTACAGAGGGACTAAAATCAGGCAGGTGGTACATTTTGATTGGCTGAGGTAGTCAGGTGGTACAAACAGTTCATTCAAACATGGAGGATTTATTTCATGAACGCTATCACTGGCAACTGATTTTGTGTAAACATGCCTTGATATTATGTGATTTGAACACTCTGGAATGTATATGTTGAGGGGAAACATATACACTTGGATTGTGGCTAATGGTGGGAACATAAGGTAGGAAATGTAGGAGAGCCACTGCAAGGCCATGAACTGTGAGGCACATTTTCGCCAGCTTTTACATAGCCTCGTGGTTCACCGCTGAACACAGCAGTGAATCTTTTATCTAGGTTTTTGGGTGCTCGCCAAAATTAACTGTTGCATGTTTTCGCTTCAACTCTCTCCAAAGGTAGCCATTTATAATAGAAGTTACTTCAAAAATAAGTAAGGTATGAACATTCAACCATATATATATGCACATAAACAGTGTACACACACACACACACACACACATATATATATATATATATATATATATATATATATATATACATATAATTATACATACATAGTCAGAAACTCAAACCATCGGACTATGCGACTTTAATTAAAGTATTACCCACAATCAAATGCCTAATCGCATCAAATAATTATCCAATTGTGCGTGCTCATGGCTGCATTGATAATAATATAGATTGGCAGGTTGACTGTAGCAAGAGTCAACACAAGTGTCATGCTATCGACAGTGTGAAAGCCAACCATTCGTAAAACAACCAGTTTACATTAGCGGCAGATGCCCTGTATTCCGCAATTCAGAAATATGTTAAGAACAGAATTACATAACACAATGAATTGTAATCTACATACATCACTATTTTAACCGTACGAGGTGACCGAGGTAGTAGTAGGATGCCAGCTTTTCACGCTGGAAGTCGTGCGTTCGACCTCTGACCGAGTCACACCAGAACTTTACAAAATTGCCCAGCAGCTCGGCGTTGCAGGGATAGTTAATGCTGACTTACGCGATGGCCGAATCGGTAGAGCGCAGTCGATACCCATTCTGATATAACCTTAGATGTTGCCAGGATGTAAAACCGTAGTAAACAAACAAACAAACAGTGTCAGTATAACGTTACTGAGTGAGATATTGTCTTTACGGTGGCAGTGCCACTGTATCCCAGTGGGACTGCACTGTATAGCTGACATCAAGTGTACACTGCTTACGAGTCGCTCCTCATCCTGACTTGTCTTTGGATGTAGCTAGAGTATAAAACCCAATAATGATTATTCTGACGTGGCTTCTCATCCTGACTCGACCCGGTGATGTGCGCATGGTGTTGCATTGTGGGATCGTGTCGGCGTGACCGGGGTCGGCCCGGACGCCACTCCAGCTCTCCATTTATTTCAATGTGCTCAGACAGCCGGCCGACTCCCCGGGCAGGCCGCATTACCTCCTCACTCCTCGCCTCTCGCCCCCACCTTCCTTCTTAATACGCCTTAAGTTGCCAGAGAACCGATGGGGAAGCCCAGGCTTCGGGTTGCGCTAAGCATTCGCCGCTAAGCATTCAATACTAAGAATCACAACCCACTGTCATGAATCAATTGCAAAGAATCAGCCATTAACAATCGGCCATTAGCAATCTTTTGCTGTGAATTCACCATTAAGAATATGTTGCTAAGAATCGGCCATCAACAATCTATTGCTATGAATTCACCATTAAGAATATGTTGCTAAGAATCTGCTATTAACAACCTATTACAAAGAATCTTCCGTTGAGAATCAATCGTTAAGAAACTGTCACTAACAATCCACCGCTATGAATCTGTCACTAACAATTCACCACTAACATCCTCCATTGCTATGAATCCGGTATTAATAATCCGCCATTGACAATCCACAGCTAAGAACCTGTCAGTAATAATCCATCATTAAGAATCAACCACTAATAATCTCCCAGTAACAATCCACCATGGCTAAGAATCAGCCACTAACAATGTCGAGTCACGACGATATTGCTCATTATGACAAGTCTTATTGTGAATGTTTGGGAATATAGTTATAATTCAAAACAGAAAAATATTTATTTTCTCGAGGCTGGTCAGGAATTGCTGTGTGCCACATTGACTAATAATTGCATAAGGTATTAAGCGAATTATATATATATATATATATATATATATATATATATATATATATATATATATATTATATTTATAGACAGTAAAACCGCCCTAACCGGCCACCTCCACATATCGACCACTCCCCTATATCGATCGCTTTATTTAGGTCCCAGCAATACCATTGGAACCATATTCTAACTCCCTAAACCGACCACCGACCTAAATGGACCACTTAAAGTCGATCCCAACGTCGGTCGATTTAGAGAGGTTTTACTGTATATACACATACATGTAGGGTATGTCATGAGTGAATAATAATTTGTGTATATATGTTCGAGTCTATGACGAAATAAAGTGTGGCATTGCGTCCTGTGTATGAAGCAATGTGACACATAAATCAACCACGCTAATACAACTATTCATGCATTCATTTTGCTGCCTGTAAACAAACTATTCATATGATAGCTGGCAGGTTGTATTCGTGCATTTAATTCGCTCCCGACCCTGGCGCCACCTATACTCCATACCGAGTACTAGCAGAAGCCCGTACTCCTGGTCGCTTCTTAGTTCGTTCCAAACGGATACTTAATTCATTCAGCGATGGTTCAATAGTCACTATTTAGGAAAGATTTTTTTTCTGAGGTTTGGTTGGTTCAACCGTTTCCATTATTTCACACCGATGCAATTTTTCACATATACTTTGAAATAGATAGATTTTAAAGTTGACCAAACCGAGCTTTACATAAAAATATCCACGATTTTCACCTCCTACTCGCCCTCTGCTAGGAGTAAAATAACTTAATGTTGGAGGCATGCTCTGTGGACAAGGCCTTAAAGAGGCTCGCCACAACCAACCTGCCCTCTGTTGGCAATGGCAAGAATTAATGTTCTGGTAGCAGCTCACCATGCATGCTCCATGGAAAATGTCTATTTTGTATGTTTTGACATAACAAAGTTCCACATAAATAACTGTGCTTTGTATCGCTATCCATTTCCAACTTTAACAATGGGGATACATACATGCGCTGATCTGGCTCGTTGCAGATATAGACCGCGCCAGGGTCTCTCGGTCTTCCCTCTGTGTTGCTTGTGAGAGGTTTACAAACACTGAAACAGCCCTTCCCCCCCCCCCCCCCCCCCCTCTGGGCACATCAGTGACACTCCACACAGGGCACCATCTCCACATACTACTCACGGCCGTGACTGCGCATTGGGCTGCGGGCTGGTTGCGCTGGTTACTGTTTGTGGCTGGTGCCCCGTATTGTCATACAAGTCGTACGAGGCAGCTCAGGCCATGCCAAGATCCATACCAGACTCCAACGTTCTATGCAGGGTATCTGCTAGTCTCCTTTGGAAGTGGCTTTGATGGGATAGCTTGCAAACATTCTAACAAGATGACTATTTGTTTGGCTAGCCCATCTCTTCGAGTCAGTCACTTTATGGTTCTATGTAAGGTCACTATGATATGTCCTAGTTTTGATTGGACCTGGCTTTTAAGGCGATAGCTTGCAAACATATATTTGTTTGACTATTCCACCCCTCCGAGTCAGTCATTTTATGGTTCTATGCAAGGTTACTATGATATGTGCTAGTCTGCTTCGGAACTGGCTTGCAAACATATTCTAATAAGATGCCTACTTGTTCGACTAGGTAATTTCCGCGAGCCATTCCAGATATCTAGATGAAATATAACATAATGTAGTTTTATTGTACTGAGCCTTAGCATGGCTCCTACTGGTGAGGGCATCCTATAACATTAGATTTTCATCATCATTAGGAAATTTGTTTGGTGATAAAGGCAAACCCATCAAAAGTATACTGCAATGCATTGGCATACGAGTATGTCAATTGACCTGCATTGTTCGTTCAATTCTACGTTATCATTATGATTAGTTAATTTGTTTGGTACTAAGGGCAACATTGTGAAAAGAATATTACAGTTCATTCCAGTATATTATAATAATGTGTCGTTTGATTTTGATTTTTCGTTCAAATTCACATTATCTTTATCATTAGTGAATTTCTTCTGTGCTAAAGATAAAACCGTCAAAAGTGCATTATAATACTCTGGCAGTTGGTTTGTAGTTTTTGTTCATGTTCAGCCATTTTCCTCTCTGCTCACATTTGTCTTGCTTTATGCTATTAAGCTCACACAGGAGGGGGGTATTATATGCCTCTCTCCTCTTCATAATCTCTGACACATTTTGTGCCTTCGGAAGAAAGAACGCAGGTTAATCGAGAGCACTATGATGAATACTAAGTGACACCATAGTTCAACACTCTTAGATTTCCAGCTTTGGTGAATTTCCAAGAATCTGATCGCAATGGAGATGCCACTTTATATCACAGGACTGCATTACATTATATACATATTTATCAAACAATGTTGATCACACGCTAACATTTCAGCTTAAGCTGATCAAAATTGGTGGTTTTTGGACATTAAAATCTTTAAATATACATTTTATGATCCTAATATAGCGCTGGAATTATTCAGGTGTTTAAAAGTGAATACATATATGGGTGTTTTCTTTTCACCATGTAGGTGTAGTATTTGATGACCGCTGTTCACACTGGAATTTATGTATGTAAATCAATTCAAAGGGATCACCGATTCCCCCGCGCTTCTGGGACCAAATGCAGCTTTTTTAAGGAGTCTCAATACGCCATAGATTAATTAACTCATTATTTCACTGGAACCTGTCTATGGAATTATCAATTCTTGATCAACGGAATTGATGCCAAGTTGTCGGATAGAGCATTGCTTGTATGAAGAGCATGTTGCAGGTGATCCTTTAAGGCTGCTTCACACTATGGGTAATTCTTATTGAAACTTGTTGGTCAGGATCACGAATCCTACTTTCTCGGGTTCAACCTACATTTGTGGTAGCTAGGGTGAATAGCAATGCAGTAGATATCAATCACACCAATGTCGTGTAGGGGGGAGGGGGCACGTACAAGACATGGTGGGTCAGACATGCTGGTAATCACATGGCTTCCGAGCGCGGAGTTAGTTGCTTTGTACGTATTCAGTCAACTAATGTCAAGACAAATTATCGTGTAGTACGAGGCAGCCGTTATTCACGTGAACACTTCTTCTAGTCGTGTAGCAATGCAGTGTGTTAATTGCATCTTTTTGTTCGGTGGTGTGATTCGGATAGCACATATGCTGTACATCACCTACAACTAAGTAGTTGGCTAATAACAGGAAGCAATTTTATTGACTTCTGCTTGTATTACCTGGGTGCATGAAAAAGCAACAATAAATAGATATGTTTTATATTGTGCACATATCAGACGGCAGGTTAGATGTGTGCATATTTAATTCAACACTAGTCCTGGTGTCCGTGTTAAGTCTTGTATTTATCCGGAGACAGCAACGCACCTATAATGTAGGCTGTTTTCCTTGTGTATTAACAAAACAACCTGAGTAATAATACTAATATATAACACTATTTGAAGTCGGTTGCTTGATTGCATATTTACAACAAACAGTTAGTGGTGTTTATTTTGTCGGTTTAATTACATTCATATGCCTATGTTGAAATTTACACGAAACCCTGAAATGCTTAGATTTGTGTCAAATGACAGCAAGTGAATGCTATTTTGAAGTGGTTAATATTTGGTTAAATGACAGCAATATTTATTTAACAAAATATTGCGAAAATTACAGCTGCTGATACAGTCCAGTTGTTCTTGGGAACTCTAAAATGTGTTTGTGCTTTACATTGGTAAAGAGGTCTCGCATGCAATTTACATTAAAACATTGTTTGTGCAAGGCCATCAAATCTAAACATTCGCAGCAGAATGTGTTTAAATGTCAATAAGTTGGAAGTTGGAAAGCCACTGAGATAAATAACGGCTGAAGTCTAGCTGAGGCCGGTAGACATCCAAAGGTTGTGACGGTTTCAAGAAAAGAGTTTTATTTTCTATTCTGTTATTCATACTTAGCTCCATACCTTTTAAAATTAAAGTGTGATTATCCAATGGCCTTTAGTTTTGATCGATAAATACATTAGGTTGATCGTCATATTCTATTTTACTGTCCTTTGAGTTTGGGGTAACTTTGATTTTAAATGGTTAATTTTGGAAATATTTGAAGTAAAAGTATGCACAAATTAAGTTTTGTGTGCATGTTGAAATGCTGGACATAAGCATTATTTACCCATTTCTGAGCATAGTATTAGTAATAGTAGCATAGCGCAGGAGCACTAAGCTGCAGTAACTGTTTAATGAGTGCACCAGTATCTAAGTCGAATATGTAGGATCAATTCTAGTGTTTTACTTAGGCAAATTGATGATTTCATCGAATTATATAACTTTAAGCTCAAAACAAAGTAATATTACAGTCTGGTATTGTGTGGTGTCGGACTGCTGAGGTTGCCTTGCACGAAGTCCAATGCCTTTGATAAACTATATAGAAGCTATTTTTAATATACCTTTTCCATAGCGTATGTACACTGAGTTTTGCACCGACAATATTAGTTCTGACCACCTTCACCAGAGGGCAGGTGTCGAGTGAAAATCCTCTATAACTTAAAAGTATAAGACCCTTCCCAGAAAGCATGCTGCACATTAGCCTATTTCCTACCTAATTAGTTCTGCCGTTACCTTCAAAAGGTGATGGAAATCGTATATATTAGAATAACCATTTAATTATTTTATTTGTTTTTCAGCCAGAAAGCATCCCGCCCGGAGAGTCGTCTCAACATTCAGGACCTGGAGGAAATCGAAAACTTGTTCCTGGTAAGTTGGTCGAGTTGTTGCCAATTGGAAGTGTTGACTAAGTTATACTAGAACTACTATATGAGTGAATGTGGTTTAATACAAAACACCAAGTTTAATCCTGCTGGGATGCAAAATCAAATAAACAATGCATGGCTACCGTGCGACAAATGTGAAATATATGCAAATGAGCGAGGCGTTGGTTTAATGACCACATAGCGCTATTAATGAAAGCAATACATAACCTTGCATTATGCAGTCCGTGTCATTTGAAGCATGAAATCTATACAATTAGAACATCTCACAAAAAGCATCGTTAAATTGAACCGATATGCATATCAACTTAAAATGTAAATAACCTCACTTGTGGGACACAAACTCATCTTACCGTGTGCCATAAAACACCATCCCTACTGCCAGAAGTGTGTACCAAATTCCTTAAAGATTTAATCAACAATCACCGTTTTAATTTTCTAGTTTTTAGCCCCCACCTCCAACCCCTCGTTCTCCCTCAAAAAGTGTTGACGCCGTATAAAACGAAGGGGGCACTACAAGCACACCGAGGGATCCGTTTTACTGAAAAAACTTATGTTTTTTTAGTAAAGGAAGATTAGCTCACCTATTGTTTCCACACATATATACATATATATATATATGTGTGTGTATATATATATATATATATATGTATATATATATATATGTGTGTGTATAAATGAGCTTGATATAATATTTGTGAAGTTTACTTGCAACTAAACACATAACCCAAAATAACCATATGCATAACAGTAAATTATATTGCCAAATGAACGCGCAGGAGATACTTGAATGAGTTTTATATATTTAATTAAATTCTTACATGCAGAACCTGAACAAACCCAACAGGTTGACGAGACACTGCCTGACCCGCGGAAGAGTTAAGCAGTTAGGGTTTGACTTCTGCTGTTGCTGTGACCACTTGGAGCCAGCTTCGAACTCATTACTCGGTTTTAGCATTAGCGAGTTTCCAGGATGGGATTTTAGCAATACAATGTGCATTTGTGTGTGTGATACTGTGGGAACTGGAGATAGTGTTTGGTAACAGTTTTGCCTAAATACGGGCTAGCGGGCGGAATGGACATTGGATGGCAATTAATACGTGGTCAGTGCATTAACATGTACTCCTAGTCCTACCGGACCCGGGAATCATTGGTGGTTATTGGCTGCTCCCAGACCACATGAATCACATAATATTGCTCCATGAATATGCCCCACTCGGCCCAGTTTGAATTGGAGCCCCGATTTAATCGCATATTTCATCGGGGACCGTCACGACCCGGGGAGACATATGCAATTAAGCTTAACGCGATAGCAATTTGGCGTCATCAATCACGTGGTCTCTGCTTTTAGACCGCCCGGGAACATGAATATTCATGAGCCACAATGACATTTCGAGCTACTCGGACGGACAGTCTATCTAGTTGAATTAGCGTCCAGGATGTGTGTGTGTGTGTGTGTGGAGGTAGGGTGTGTGGACTAGCATTGTTCCCAAGTCTACACTCTATAAGCAAAATATCCAGTGTGTGGAGGAGATTGGGGGTGGGGGCGGGGGGGGGGGGAGAGCTCATGTTCGAGCAGAAACCATAAGTATAGGTTTCCCTCTTTGTGCACAGCTTGTTATGGACTATGTTGCGAGGCGAAGTGCTGGAGATTGGATGTTGTCTGGCTTGTGATTGTCCCATTTCAACCAATGAGATCGATGCTTTTCAAAAGCCAATTCCGACCATTCGCATAGAAGTCCTACCGCGGCGCATCCCAATCGAACTGTGCTCGAGATAGCCAGTGAACTAACTCTGTTTGCATAGACGATAGGCGGAAGTGTAGCATAAGCCTATTACTGAACTGTGTGTGTCGAGGTATAGCTCTGTTTGTAGGAGGGGGTGGGGGGGGGGGGGGAGTCGCAGTGTAAACAGCTAAAAGGGGAATCAAACACTAATGACATTGCCTTAAGTTATATATCCATCATTCAATTTCATATTAACCGTTCGACAAGGATTGTTTCCAACAGTTACATTTGTCCGTGATTTCCACAGTTTGTTATGTTTGTTTAAAATTACATTTGTTGATTAAGCCTGAGAAATTTCAACATTCTTTTCAATCTACCTCATTCCACTGCTCCTTGCCCTATACCAGTTATGCCAAATTCCGGGATAAGTAGTGACTCGTATTCATTGTTAAGTCATCGGTTTGACTTGGCCAGATTTGAACACTCATTGGTTCGAATCCCATGATGTGCTACGGGAAGTGAGCCCTCAACTCATTCGGTCATCCCGTCTAGTTACCTAAACATACGGCACAATTCTGTGTCCGATCAATAATGGTAGATACAGCAATAATGGTAGGTCTACTTAGTGTTAAATGTCCACATCTTGACTCATCGTGAGCAAGGCTATGGTACTAAAGCTAGGATTCCTTACACGTGGCATGCGGCATGCGAATGCGGCATGCGGCATGTGGCATGTGAACGGGTTGGGTCCTTTCACCCACACCCACACCCACACCCACACATAGTGTCAGGTTTCTCTACCACTGTTTCCTATGGCAAACGCAGCAGCATTCGCATTGGCATGCCGCACCGATGGCTACATGGACCGATTCAGTTGCCGCATTTGCATTTGCATTTGCATTTGCATTTGCATTTGCATTTGCATTCGCATTCGGATGCATGGAATCACCCCCATTGACTTAGATGCTTTTTGATTTGTTGCCGCATTTGCATTCGCATTCGCATGGCGCATACCGCGTGTAAGGAATGTAGCCTTAAGGCGCCGAAGGAGAACAGGCCCTCCTCTTGCAGGCTGTTTGATAATAAACTTCTCTGACAATTTATACTAAAAGTTGCTTAAAAAATAAACCATGTCCTAGGAAATTGAAATCTTTATATGAGCATGTGACCAGATTGTTAATAAAGTGAAAACTCAAGATTAATATTGGGTGAAAACGGGTCGAGCCGTTAATTTGGAATGTGAGATCAAACTAACGGGGTTCTTCCGTCACGAATTTCTCACCTACAAAATAGATTGACTGTACACACAGTAAAAAAAAAGGTAAGAAACACACTTACACACTCACGCACACTCACTCACGCGCACACACACACACGCACACACACACACAAACAATCCAACATTCACCATGCCAGGCGTGAGTGACTTGCGAAGATATGAACTACTTTAGTGAATGTCAGTTGGTCAGGGCATGTCCCATCGTTGGCAACGGCGTCGCCGTGTCACGTGGTAGCGGGCCGCAAAGCCTGCTGGGAAAGACGCGGCATCACGAATCATCATTGAGCGGTAACTGCGAATTACGGCGGCGCTGGTTCCGGCAATGCGGTCTGTCCATACCGCGCTGTAGCCCCGGTGTTCCGCAGGATACAAGCGCACATTAAGCCATTCATCATGTACCGCTTCGGCCACGAATTACAAGTATCCCTTGGTTGCAGCGTTTAATTAAAATTGCCCATTTCGCTTTACCCCCTCCTACCCCGCCTCGCCTCGCCTCGCCTCGCCTCGCCTCGCTCTCATGTCCGCCCCGTTGCTGCTCTTAATGCACCTTTGTTGTCGTTAATAGTTGTTGCATTGCATGAGTTGCTCCTGTTAACAAAACCAAAATTACTTGCATTGGACGATTAGTGTTATACTAATAATTTAGGCGAGCACATGTCTGTGAACAAGTCGACCTACTTGTGTTCCCACCAGGTTAAAATCGATCAACTTTCGCTGAAATGTTTCAACGATATTATATATGGTCATAATATAACCAGCTATTGCAAACCATTCCAGGTTCCTGGCAACATCTAAGGTCATATCAGGGCGGGCACGGACTTGTGACAGTGCGCTCTTTATAGTGCTGCCCCACTGGGAGACCAGGCCACCAGCACCATGACCTGATATCCCACTCCGTCACATTATCCTGATACTGAGCCAACCAATCAGTGCTCTATCCTAATAATGCCGAGCGCCTGGCTAGGCAGCAACAAGTAGATTCCTATGAATTGTTAAGTCATTGCTTTGACTCGACCAGGGTTCGAACCCATTGGTTCGAATACGAATCTACGATCTACAAAAACGGGAGACAGACACTCAACTCATTCGGCCATCCCCGTCTGGTCGGCTATTTATATATGGATGCATGGCTATATCTATCTATCTATCTATCTATCTATCTATCTATCTATCTATATATATATATATAACTATGAGAACTCTTAGTTTGTTCCTACAAGAAAGCACACACATGGGTGTATGGGTATTATATATATTAAAACTTGTATATTATGTATTATATAGATAATATAACCCATGCACAGAAAAGGGAATATATACATGCATACATCGATATATTCACATATATACACACACACATATATATATATATTATCCATACATCCGTGCGTGTGCTTGGTCTAGGAAAGAAGTAAGAGTTCTCCCGGTGAGAGGAACTCTTCAGAATTAATCAGGGTCTTTCTGTATTGTAGAACACGCCAAACACTAAGGATATTAATGCTTTACTAAAAGAAGAATTGGCTCCGAGTGTGGCGCAACCTCCCATAATGGCGACAGCTGGTGCGGCTTCAGCACCTACAGGGGCACATAAAACTAACCCAAGGGTTGCTGCCTACTTATATTTCTTGGGATGTGGCTCTCATATTGTTATTTATTTTCATGTCACGAGGAAACTGTGCGTAAATGGGTTGTCACATTATGACACATCGTGCCAACATATGTGATTTTGGGCCGCTATGTCGGGATACGTCATTTTGTGTTACACATGTACGTCAACGTTCGTCGAGATTCGGTCTCGCACGTCAGGGGGTTGGCAAAGTTTTGTGCGTGCACAAAACTTTTGACGTACGACAACGTTCGACAACGTGTGGATTTTACGTCCGCTGTACGTTATATATGCATTAGGCTATGTCAATGTACGTTAGACGTACATTAGACAAACATTATTCACTATGTTGCACTATGTTGACCTACTTTAAAGGCAGTGGGAATGCACAGTCCACGTACTGACAACATATGGATAATGTATGCCTAACGTAGATCTAACGTACGTTTAGCATTTCTCCAGCGTGTCTTGACATATGTAACATATGACGCGTAGTTCTGGCGATCGAATAACGTATGTAATGTTCACCGGTGTTCTGTGAACATACTATGAGCGTAATTTTAGCATTTTTCGCCGGGAGGTACGTTAGCCATACGTTGGTCATACATTGGCCATACACTATGTATACAGTATGTGTACGTCCAACGTTGTCCCCCATGGCGAACAGTTTGACGCTTCTCAACGTAAAAAAAGTGATTTTATACATTGGCCGCGCGCTTGCAAGATGCGTCATAATGTGACAGGGCCTTAAGGTTAATAATACTCCATGTGGCTACTTTAGCAAAAGACTTGTGAATTGTTACTGAGTTGTGCTCCTGTCGCTCTCCCTGGCGGACGGGCATTGTACTCCCGCAACTGATCGGGGGTGATTATTTCCTGCGCCCCCTCCCCCCCCCCACCCAATCATCCCCGCCCACGCCCTCCTCCCCCTCTCCCTTCCCCCCTCTCCCCCCCCCCCCCCACACACACACTTCGTCGCCACCCCCCCCACCCTCCTCCTCCACCTCCTCCTCCACCCACCCCCCGGGTTCCGTGCCCGTCCTGTGCTTATTCATGTATATGACATTGGCGTATCATTGGTCCCCAGACTCGAGCCTCGCTGTGATACCGACCACACTCGGCGAGACTTGAATCCCCCGCATCCTTCTAAAACCAGGCGCCATCATTCATTCCCACTCATGCCCACTCGACCAGAATAAGGAGAGCAAAAAGCAAGAGCTCAGACCATAAAAACAACCTTCTAAAAAACTACACCACCATACAAAAAAAACACACAGCCCAACTAACACAGTAGCCCCCAGTCTCCTCTGAACGCATTGTATGTGCTCCACACACCGGCCTTCACGATTCAGATCCTGCCGCCAGGGCGCAGCCTCGGTTTGCACACAGCTGTGCGGTTTCTATACTGGTTCAGAAACACTTCTAGCTTATATCCCTCGGTGTGGTGGTGCTCAGCATCAGACGGCCCGGGGCGTCTCAGTTGCGTCTCGACTGACTGCAACTTGGCGCGCAAGTAAAGACTAAGTCCTATTACGACATTAAGTAAGCCGTTATAGTTGGCTGGGCGTGGCGCCCTGTAGATAAGGCCACGCTCGGTCCCTCCCGCCGCACGCCCGCGTAATGTATGCAGATTGTTCCGGTCGGCTGGTTACGTAATGCCGATAAGTACTGCCTAGTTGTATGCGGCGGCAACAGATACCGACTCCCGCCTGGTGTGAAAGTAGCACAAAGATGGTGGCCATCTGCCTTCAAAACCACTAATAGTAGTCATACTAATCAGGTAATAGTAATAGTAATATACTTGCCATTTACGCTTTGTCAATTTGCCCCCTTAGTCTCAGGAGAATAACATAGAATATATATATATGTACATACAGTAAAACCTCCCTAACCTCCCACCTCCACAGATCGACCACTCCCCGAGACCAATCGCTTTATTTGGGTCCAAACAATGCCATTATAACCATTTTCTAACTCTCTAATCCGACCACCTCCCTAAATCGACCACTTAAGTTCAAGTAGGTCCCACGGTCGGTCGATTTAGAGATGTTTTACTTCCCGCTTGGCAAGTGGTGAGATTCGAATCACCAAGTTCGAACCTTGGTATGCAGGTATTGCAATACCTCAGGGAGTTTGATGCCCCTGCCCTGCAGAGTTGTAAACCACTGCCTTGTGGTACAGGTTCTTGACAGAACCGAAGGCTAAGGGAGGAAACCCTGAACAGAAAACCATGTCACTGTGGCAGCATCAAGGGCGGTTGATGTATGGAATTCCCAACATCTCCCGACCAGCCACTGCAGGGACAAATAGTTTTGTTTGCGGTGGGAAACCTCTATTTGCTCCCCGAGAGAGTGCCGCTGGTAACTTGCAAAAGCCAGGAGCACTTCAACACTTTTGCAGGCAGCTTTCATAAAACGATCAAGAGAAACCTGAAGCTGAGAGACATAAAGACCGACTCATGGACATCACTCTCACAGCAGAGAGCTAAATGGAGAGCGGCAGTCAAGTAATGAAAGCAGTCTTTGTCGCATCGCGACCGACAGCATGATGATGATGATGACTCTGTATATATACATAAGATTATATAGCTGTAATGAAGGAGGCTAGAAGACGGATGTAGAGTTAAGCATAAGGGCGACATCATTTATTTCTAACACACACAGATCTCATGAAGGCATGAACCTTAGCATAACAATCTCTTGGATCGACACCATCGTCGCTAACATCCTAGTCAAATAATCAATATGGTAACACCAGATCATATTGCACATCATTACAACATCACTCAAATGACATCTGGCTGGGCCATCGGGTTGCTGCTCTGGGTGCGGCTGGTCAGCAAGTGACGAGTCCTGTGCACCTCGGTCTGCACAGTGCGTATGCGGACACAGCGCCACCGTTCCCCTGGTGTCGAACCCAGGAACCTCAAGGGTGGTAATGACATCTGGCTGGGCCATCGCCAAAGGGCCAATGCCCGACCCCAGCCAAGAAGAAAGAGAATGGGGGAAAAAAAACCAACAAAATAATTAAGGCGAATATCACAGTGTATCAATACGCACACCCATCAATCGATGCTGCTGCTCGTATATCATTGAGAATTCGGTCTGAAATTCGCAGGGTGATGTACTTGTACACACAGTCTGACTTCCAATCACCACATGCTTTAATCTCTTCTATGGTTGCACCCTGCATGTGTAAACACATGCACCCCCCCTTCTAAGGGAATGACAACTGTAGTCATCCGGGTTGAGCCCTGCAACGACGCACAAGTATTTAATGGTTGACTGAAGCACTGCATAAGTTAACGGTTTATATCCGTCACACGACGGGACTTGAAAAGCTGACGCGTTACGCGACATAGGCACCTGAGAAAAATGTAACCTTGTCCAATGAACCGCACATAGTACCTTATTTTTTAACTCAGCCACTGGAATAAGTAATTTTCGCTCACTAAACTGAATCGTTTTAGACCTCCTTACAGAAATAATCATTCCCCAAGAGAAAAACTCAAAATCAGACCTCCTTAAGGTCGAGTCCGAATGCGTCAACTGACACTTACGCAACAAGCCTCTAAAGCCTGTCAGGATAGCAGCCCTAGTTGCAACATGTCCAAGAGAGTCTGACAACCCTTCAAACATACTCAATAAATTCCTAGGCAACAAGGGCTTTGCAACCTTTACCTCACACCCCAGCATCCGCTTAATCCCTCCAAGGGTAGTTCTTACTGTATGATCATGGTAATCGATAGGGCTAGAATCCTCAGATTTTAGGAAAAAAATTTAAGCAGAAAGATAATTAGTGATAGAACTGTATTTAAAACTGTGAGAGAGCCACGCTATATATAACGCAACTTGATTGGCAGGGCAAGGTAATGGAGCTAATAGCCTTATCTGCATTGACCGCGTAGAGCGACTATTCAGTGCATAATACTGCATTGAAAACGTTTCCGCCTCCTCCCGAACCGCTGCCAGACCTACAATGTACACTCAAACAAATGAGAACAACACAAGCCCATTGTTTTATTCACCTCAGCTACCCTTTCCAGCTGGTGTGGGGTATCCCACCTACTGAGACTATCACAAATAATATTGTAATTCGTTTTTATATGCACAGCCGATATATTAAAATTATACTACACAGACACCCAAAATATCCATTTTATTAGATTCATTATAACCTGTTTTTTTGCAACTCCTTTCACCAATGCTGACTTAGTGGTGTTATTGTCAGTTACAAATACAATATTCTTGTTTCCCCAATTTGTACACCAACGGTCAACGGCTGCTACCACAGCCCACATCGCCTTAATATTTATGTGTGACTGACACACGTCAATAGGAGCGGAGACCCTATGGTGAGACAGGGCATGAATAGGACTCTCCTCATTGAAAAAACCTACACACCAGTCTGAACCATGCAGCGCACCATAGCCTTGCTGAGAAGCGCCCATATATACTGATAGACTTCCTTGCTGCCTTAATAATATTTTTTGCTCGCCATTAAACCGATCTACATAGTTCAACCACCAGTTTATCTCCTCACGGAATAAATTATTTAGTCTGTATTTATGATAGGGACGTTTCAGGGTAGCTACTGCATTATGAATGCGAGCCGAAAAAGAGCGACCACCGCGTACCACGACTGCACAATGCGACAGCCGACCCCCCAATCACTCCAACTCCTTTCTTGTAGCCTTCTTCCTATTAACAAATTTGCTCAGATGGTTTTTTAGCTTCAACAACTTATCTGACGGGAGCTTAACCTTCATGGTTATACTATTTATTATAATGCCCAGAAACCTAGTCTCAGTTGACGGGCTAATCATTTTAGAAAAATTTATATAAAACCCTAAACCTCTCCATATAGAAATTAATTGTAGCTGATTTAAACAACATTCATCATAAGTCGAACCCAAGACAGCGAAGTCATCTAAGTAATTGACAATTTGGTCATTACTACGACGCACTGCACAACGATAGACATAGTCTGATATTTTACTGAATATATAAGGACTTGATGATAGGCCCATAGACAGTCTATTGTCCAAAAAATATTCAACTTTACCATCTATATTCCATATTAAACCTTGCCTGTGCCTATCTGAAGGATGTATAGTAACCGCATGGTAAGCGTCTTGTATGTCAATTACAGCCATATAATCCCCTACCAAAAGCCATTCCAGTAATATGTCTATGCTTTTATAACGAAATTTACAGCAAGTCTCTGTTACAAAATTATTCACCGACTTCCCATACGGCTTGCTACAGTCCAGTATTACTCTGTAACCAGCTCCTGTAGCTTTAGGTATACAGAACATGTTATGAGAACAAGTTGGTTGGTCGGGTGTGGAAGAAATATAACCTTTGTTAATTTCGGCTTGTAATTTATTTTTTATAATTAAATTATGATCATCATTATCCTTTCTAGTATAAGTACTCATCTCATATAAATATTGGCAAATTGTTCATTAATAATTTTAAACCCAAAAATCGAACCATGTAGTATATATTCCCATTCTGGGTTGGTGTCCCCTTGGAAAAATGCTTTAACAAATACACGACAAGGTCTAATTTGGACAACCACACCCGCCACCTTATGTATACACATACAACAACCCTTAAAGCAATTATAAGAAACTGCAAAAGTGCATTTATTTGCACCACTGGTATGTTTGTCATGAGCGGTAATAGTGTAGCCATTAACTGTATTTGAAACCTCTAACCATGCAACATTGATTGGTATCCAAAGCGGTAATTGAAATTGCTGACTGATACTACCGTCCAACACGTTGCCCTGCACCGGCTTCATGCGTTCGGCTATTTTTAGCAGAGCTGGCAAAGCACACTCTTACCCTTTCTTTACTACAGTATCATTATCAGTGTTCCAATTAATTTAGCATGGTTCAAATGATTTAATTTAAATTTAGAATTTTTAACCCTGCATCCATTTTTCCGTTCACTATTTAATCAATCCCTATGGCATTTTACACCTTTATGGCTATGGCTACCGCAACGCGAACACCAGTGACCGTAGTCACAAGTCATATCATCACACGAACATCCCTGCTCACCGTTGTAGACAAAACACGGTTTCTTACCGTCATGCGTATACAGACGGTTTGACACGTTAGACGAACCCGGAGAAGAGGTGGGTTTTCTACTGTCCTTTACATTTTCAAAGGCGTAGTGCCTTAAAGCCAGGTCACTATTCCCTACAACAAACGCCTTAAACCCCTGCCTCTGCGCTAATTTTCGAACACCCGTGTCATATGCTACATGCGCACTGTTATTAAAGTTATTATATTTAGCCTTGGCGCTTAAATAACTTATATGGTTAAACATAGCATGACATGCATTAATGTCCTCATACGGACTACTGTCTTGGAACCATGAACAAGTAGCTTCAATTAGCTCATATGCGTTAAATCTTTTCACCTGTTTCCTTTCGACCATGTGGTGTTTCAATGACCACTTACGCTGTCATCTTCTCTCTGTATTGGGTGTCCGACTCCCAGAACTCGACGGCGACGACCTTCGACAACGGCGACACCGGCGTGCGTGACCGGACTTGCTTTGCCCCCTGTCTTCTAACACATCCAACGCACGCAGTTCCTCTTCTACGAGTTTCCGCTGTTTCTTCAACACGGCCACGCAACGTTTTCGCTCCAACGCGTCCACTTCTGTTCTCAACGCCGCCTCCTCCGCTGACAAGCTGTCTTCCACCACACCTCCAGTCGCACCACGCACCTCGTTCTTAACCTCAGTTGACATTTTGCGTACTTGCCTACCTGCCTGCTCTGTTTCACACAAAGGGTGTGCTCGCGTTGCCCGCTTTGTAGTTGCCGCTAAACGCTTTGGACACAACTCGTTTACAGGCAATGCATGTTTCTGCCCACAAGGCCCGCAGTAGTCAGACATGTGGTGCATATGTCTGGGAACGCCCCCTTTTTCTGCCAACACCGGTTTCACAGGTGTACAATGCAGGGGTTGCTGCTCTGGGTGCGGCTGGTCAGCAAGTGACGAGTCCTGTGCACCTCGGTATGCACAGTGCGTATGCGGATACAGCGCCGCCGTTCCCCTGGTTTCGAACCCAGGAACCTCAAGGGTGGTAATTTACAAAGAAGTACTATAGCTGGAACCCTTCTGCTTTACATCTGCATACAGGTCTGTATACGCGCTATATATATATATTTTACCTCGGTAAACAGCCTCAGGCTAGCCTCAGGCTAGGGAGAGGTAAGCACGTCCGGTACCAGCAATTAGCATATACAACTCACGACTGGATAACGTGTCGTTGGGTTGCTCCGGCAAAATTAGTCTACATACAAGCAAATACGCAGTAAGTATAATAAAAACTGTGGTTAGCTTAATTATGATGCATTAGAGCATCATTATGGAAAGTTTAGACTTTCGTTGGTCCATTTTGGACGAGTTATTTGGTTATAAACAACCAAGGATAGAACACTCGAGTGGGTTTCTCGAAGGAACCAAACCGGTCATTAGCGGTTATGTCAACACCCGGGTCACCGTGTGACTATGGGTAGAGATGTGGGTTTCGCCCTATCTCATGTGGAAATTCTCTCGTACTCTAATAGAGAGTAATGTTGGAGATGCTCCTGGGTTTCTTTTATAGACTCCCCTAGACAAAACTTTTTCAGGCGTTTCTCCGAGTTTCGTAGCATTTTCTCCAACTTGTTGACGTAGTAGTCACAGGTGGGAGAAGTGTGCGGAACAGAGGGATGGGCGGGCCGATACACTGGTCCCGACCCCGCGTAAGGTTTGGGCTTGACCCACAACCCACGCACAAATTTAGCTTATTACGCCTGTGTTATAACGGTATAAACACGTTCTTTAACACCAATAGATGTCCAAATGAGTTTGAAACAACCATATTGTGACATATATATATACCGGGACTGACCAAAAATGTTTGTTTCAGTTCCCGATGGCCACGAAGCGGAGTAAGCGCGGTGCAGCAGCAGCCGAGGGGCGTGTTCCGAGTGGAGTGGACGAGGAGTACGACTCCTCACCTGTGTTGTCGGCAGGGCCGTCGACACAGCCCCGGGCGCATATCCTCTCCGACCGGACGAGGACGCAGTGCCTGATGTGCCTGCGCCTCCAGATTGGGAGGCTCGCTTTGCAAGATTGGAAAGCCACATCTTGACTGCCAAATCGCCTGTGTCTCGGAAGCGGCGTAGGCCGAGTGTCCAAGAGGATTCATTTGAGGATTTCTTGGACACAGACTCGGCGGTGGAGCTTAAGGCTCCTCCTCCTCCTTCTCCTAAACGGAGGAAGAAGAAGAAACAGGTGATTTCTTCGGGTGATGAATTCACCAAGGAGCGGGCAGAGTCTGGTTTGCGCAAAAAGCGGAAGGCTAAGTCCAAAAAGAAGAAGAGGAAGAGGAAATATTCTTCTTCTGAGTTGTCCACTGAGTCTACTTCTACGGAATCAGACTCAGACACCGTATATGAAGGGGTCTATGCGGACATTGGCACTAAAGTGGCTAAGAAGGTGGAGAAGCCAAAGGCTAAGCGGGTTAAAACCACTACGCTTATGCGCGAGACCGTGAATGGTCATTTTCGCACGTTCAAACCGGCGGAGGTTATCTCCAAGTTAGGAGATGAGTTAACAGGCATAAAGGGTGTTCCCAACTCCATCATTAAAGAAATGGATCGGGATGTCAATATGACGGATGACCGTAAGAAGTTTGAGGATGTGTTGCACACAGTGCATAAGGCAGTGTTGGCTACCCTAACAGCTATTGTTCCTGTGGCTAATAGGATGCAGAGTGAAAATAAGTTCTCGTCTTTGGCTAAGACAATGGACAAAGGCATTGCAGTACTAGCGGCGGCAGGTAATTACCTGTCGTTTCGAAGATATGAAAATGTCTTCAAGTCAGTTTGCACAGATGCTGGCAAAGAAGTGGCTCGCTCTAAGAAGGTTACCGATAATGAGGGGAAGGAGTTTACGCTCTATCTTGCTCCAGAGCCGATTAAAGGGAAACCTTTAGATAATACCAAGATGTTTGGCGGTCAACTACAATACCTCTATAAAGAGGTAGAGACTGCAGCCAAGAGTGGCAAAAACATGGATGGCAAGAAGAAACAGGAAGTTCCTCGTTTCAAAAAGTCACGAGGGGATTTTCGTCCACGACGGTTCACCAGAGGAACCAGACCGAGTTCAAACTTCGGTCAAGGGTTTCGGGGCCGGGGCGCTCGCCCAGGCTGGACCGACAACACCGCACGGCCAATAGGTCGAGGGTTCAACTCGTCGAGACCTTTCCCCAGGGGCGGGTCCAAGTAGAGGTCCAAACACAAACTTTACAAGTCCCTGCAGCCTCTAAAAACACACAAACTGTAAGCAACTTTGTGGCTGGTAATATTAGTAATCATATTTCTGAGTGGCACAAAATTACTAGTGACCAAGAAATTATAGAAATAGTTAGGGGTGTTCAAATTCCCTTTACACAAATTCCTGTACAAAGTATAATACCTTTTCCATATAACATTCAACCAGTTGAACGAGACGCACTAACTAAACAGGTACATAATTTCTTTGAGAAAGGAGTTATACAAAAAGTGACACACTGTTCAGGACAGTTTATTTCAAACATTTTCTCGAGACCGAAGCCTAATGGTGATGTTCGAATGATCCTGGATTTAACAATCCTTAATAAAAGGGTGGAATATCGACATTTTATAATGTTCTCTCTAGATACGGCACGAGATCTGATTACACCAGATGCGTGGATGGCTCGTGTTGATTTACAGGATGCATATTATACGCTTCCCATAATGGAACAATACCGAAAATTTCTTCGATTTATTTGGGATAACCAACTCTATGAGTTTACCTGTATGCCGAATGGCTTAGCTTGTGCGCCACGTTTATTTACTAAATTGCTTAAACCTGTTTTCTCGGTAATGGCGAGGAAGGGTCATATAATGTTTCCATATATAGATGATTCTTTTATTATAGCATCAACACAAATTGGTTGTGTGAATGCAGTTTTGGATTTATGCGCATTACTCACTAAATTGGGGTTTTATGTACATCAACAAAAGTCAGTGTTTAAACCAACAAAACAACTCAAATGTTTAGGGTTTATTCTGGATACACAGTCCCTTACAGTGTCGATAACAGAACAAAAACTAATTAAGTTCATGACTACAGCGACTCAGCTTATTAAGTTATCAAAGCCAAAAATTAGACAGGTTGCTGTTCTTATTGGCATAATGACCTCATATGCACCTGCTGTGTTATATGGGAAGGCCCATATTAAGTCGCTAGAAATAGATAAAAATTTAGCGTTAACACAAACTAAAGGCAATTTTGAGCGAAAGATGTTTATTTCGCAAGAAGGGTTACAGGATATTGGATGGTGGATGCAACATATAGCAAGTTCACCAAATCCAATCCGCATGGCGGAACCTAATACAGTAATTACTACTGATGCTTCGTTAGAAGGTTGGGGAGCTCATCGAGATGGGGTCACAACAGGAGGTAGATGGCTTGATGATGAAAAATCAGACTATATTAATGCACTAGAATTGCGTGCTATTTATCTGGGCTTACGTAGTTTAGTAAAGATAAATAAATCACAGGTTAGAATACTAACTGATAATACTACTGCCATGGCATATATTCATAACATGGGTGGAACCAAATCAAAGTCTTGCAATCAGTTATCTAAACTGATTTGGAACTGGGCACAGGCTCAACAAGTCTGGCTGACTGTAGCGCATATTCCAGGGTCACAAAATACACTTGCAGATTATAAAAGTAGAAATTTCCATGACCATTTAGAGTGGTCTCTCTCTACACATTTGTTTAACTTCGTTTGTGAAAAATGGGGTACACCTGAAGTTGACTTATTTGCATCACGAAATAATAACAAGTTACCCTGTTATGTCTCTTGGCATCCTGAACCGGATGCTTGGAAAGTAGATGCGTTTGCTATTACCTGGGAAAATAATTATTTTTATATTTTCCCACCATTTAGTATTATCAGCCGAGTAGTGAGAAAAATCGGCTTGGAAGGGACACATGCGATACTGGTGGTGCCCGCTTGGGACACGCAACCTTGGCTGCCAGCAGTTTCACAACTGGCAAAAGATCGTATGCGATTCCCAAGAAAACTCGGGAATCTGACGCACCACGGACCGCTAGTGGTTCACGGCGACGTGTCAACGACGCCCCTATTGGCATTCCTTTTCTAAGGAAGCAGTTACAGCAATTTGGATTGGACAGAATTACTGAGGATAGGATAGTATCGGATGCCTGGAGGCCAGGAACTGTCAAAATGTATACAACCTATTTAAAGAAATGGGGTGTACATTGTTTGTTAATGAAAGTTAAGCCAACAAATCCAAAGATTTCACAAGTAGCTCGGTTTCTTCGTTCTCTAGAGGATGAAGGACTTTCCTTTGGATCGATTAATGCGGCGAGGTGTGCGTTATCAATTATATTACCTAGAATTGATGGCGAAACAGTTGGAAAACATTATGTTATTTGTTATTTACTTCGTTCAATTTATCAAAGGAATCCTCCAAAACCAAAGTATAGTCGGTTTTGGGATGTTTCTATAGTATTTAAGTTGTTTCAGGCTTGGCCTCACAACTCGTGGTTAGATATAAAACAGTTAGGTTTTAAGGTCGCGGTCCTGTTATTGTTAGTAACCGGACACAGAGGACAGACGATTGTTGCTTTATCCTTAACTGGATTAGAAATAGACAAGCAACAAGCTACGTTTGATTTAGAAAAATTGCTTAAATCGAACACGTTAGGTGACCCTTTATCAACGGTTCACTTAGACTGTTTTCCGAATGATCGGAAATTATGTGTTGTGTCGGCCATACGGGCTTATATATACAAGACAAAGGATTTACGTGCATCACAACAACTATTAGTGAGCTTTATAAAGCCACATAAGGCGATTTCACGAGACACACTTGCCAGATGGACAATTACGGTGTTGAAATTGGCTGGAGTGGATACGAGTAAATACTCTTCCCACTCAACTAGAGGAGCCATGGTCTCCAAGGCACGGGTGCTTGGTATTTCTGTGAAAAGAATACTAGCGCATGCAGGCTGGAAGACGGCTAAGTCGTTTGCAAAACATTATAATAAACGACTAGAAAAGCCTACCGGCGTTGCAAAGCGTCTTCTCGCCAACTAACAAGAATAGGTGAGAACAAAAATTTAGAATGTTATAATAATAAGAAAGAATGATATTAAGGATAAAAATGAATTATGTAAAGGTCTCCCTAGCCTGAGGCTAGCCTGAGGCTGTTTACCGAGGTAAAATAGTATAGTTATATGAGTCTTACCTTGGTACAGATGATGGATAACTGTTGTTTTACCGAGGTATAAGCCTCGGATAGATGTGGGCTAGGGCCCTCCCGCCACACCCTTTCACATCTATTCCGTTGGTGTACCTTTTCGGTAAAGTAATAGTATCCATTGTTTGAAAGTCATTTTTATCCTCAATAAGTAGGTTAAGATTGCTGGTACCGGACGTGCTTACCTCTCCCTAGCCCACATCTATCCGAGGCTTATACCTCGGTAAAACAACAGGTATCCATCATCTGTACCAAGGTAAGACTCGTATAACTATACTATATATATAGTAGCTATATACATATATATACATATTCTTGTTGCTACCCGTGATCACTATCAAGTTTCCCGAATGATATCGGCGCAAATTTGTTTCCTTCTGTCGCAAATTAAAATCTCCAATTTTCTATTATTGTATTAACCCCTTCCCCCTCCAAAAAAAGAAGAAACACACACGCACATGCTCACGCACACACACACGCACACGCACACGCGCACACACACGCACACGCACACGCACACGCACCCCCCCCCTCCAGAGTTTTCTCACAATCAGATAACAAAATCCCACTGCCACGAACTCGCATCCAGAAAGTGAAGTATTCCTTTTGTGTGGTCATTGTCTAGTAGGATCTTTGCCAATAGCATGTTGTTTTCATTCCTAGAGAATCGGACGCGGTGGTCGAATCGGTCAGAGCGCAGGCTTTCTGTGTAAAACATCTGGAGTTCGTAGCCTGACCGAGTCCAACCAATGACTTACAAAATTGATACTTGTTGCTACCAAGCCTTGCACTCGGTATTATTAGGATAGGGTTAGCTCATTATCAGGATAATGTGACTGAGTAGGACGCATCCTGATATGACCTTAGATGTTGCCAGGATGTAACCCCCCCCTCCCCAAAAGTATCGCTATCAGCTTCAGGGATGTGTACATTGGGAGACATTTTTGTGTCATGAGCTTATGTGAAGAATTTCCAAATCAACTGTTGTGTTCGTTGTTTTTTTTTGTCCGACAAAAACAGAATAAATCTTGATCCAAAATAGAATCATGGGTAGCAACTAGTATCTAAAGTAGTAAATATACATATCTAGAGTCAAATCTAGAATTATCTAGTTCTAGAATGATCTGGATCTAAATGCAAAAGGAAATTTGATTTTCTTAATCGGAACTTGCTTCAATTTTACAAATTGAAACTTTCTTCAGAGGTTTCCAACCATGACCGCTAGACCATACACATTCTTTCTTCTTGCAACTAACCTTAAAAAATGATGATAACATTAATAAAATAAGAAAAACTGAATATCAAAATAACCGTTACTCTAGGTCTAAACCTAAGCCCGTCTATATTTAAATGCAGGTATCAAATTGGGACACAGTAATGCGCTTATTAAAACTGGCACCGAATGGAAGATGATGCCTTTCTAAAATATGCTATTAAATTTTGCATTTCTATTTCAGTTTTCTGTAGTTTTGTGTTGGCTTCTGTAGCTTGAGGTACTATACAGAGGTTTCTAGTTTCCCGATTTGGCGGGAGATCTCCCTAAAATATAGCAAAAATAACACCAATCTCCTGATTTCCCGCTTTTAATCGGTAAACTCCCGTCAATAAATCATTTTAGCTATTTTTGTTTACTTTCATACATTTTAACTCATATTCTTCATCAAAATTCACCAGAATGCACCATTTTGTATCATTTCTCCCCAAATTGCGCAGGCACCCCCAAAACCCTCCTGTTGTAAGGGGCAATCCCACTCCCGCACACTCCCGCACACTCACCCCTTCAGCCATTCTATCTCTCCTCATTTACAATTTGTGTATTAGGGAGATCTCCCTACTCACACTCTGACTAGCACCTCTGATTATTCAATGCATTGGTGCTGAAGAGACTACCCAACACTCAAGTTCCTTCCAATGCCACCAGAGGGCGGGTTTCTGGTAGAAATCGTCTATTATACACTGATCATGTATAACACCCCAAATATGTCTGTGCATATCTTCGTGAAAGTCGAGGTAGACTTTCTATTAATCGTTCTAGTCTTACTACCACTGACATGTGTTTATGTATATTTCTATTACAGAAGGAGGGAGATGGTTATGACAATCGACTCACCCTGTCGAGAGACCAGTTCTCTCTTGCACTACAGACCATCCTCAAGAAGGGCACCCTGGAGGAGGTAAGTGTTCGCCTATAACACAGCTATGTGAATCTATAACCACCTCCTGGATGGTGATAGGTAGCTAACCCGATCCATATGAACTTACGTTGCTTCTTTTCAATTTATTCTCTCCAAAGGTATACGCACACTGATAGTGATACAAGTGCGTATATAGAAATGAGCATGTCTTTTAGCATACTTATGCGCATATATACTTTATGTCCATGACATTCGCAATACAGTAAAACCTCTCTAAAATGACCGACCTTAGGACCGACTTTAAATGGTCCATTTAGGGATGTGATCGGTTTAGGGAGCTAGAATATGGTTACAATGGTATCGTTGGGACCCAAATAAAATGATCAATATAGGGGAGTGGTCGATCTGTGGAGGAGGTCGGTTAGAGAGGTTTTACTGTATATATGCATGTATAAACCAAATCACGCACACATACACATATACACATGCATATATACATACATACATACATACACTCACATGCATGAAAATAGCAGGCCAGATCTAACCAAGGGTCATCCAAAAGGACCTCGCAATCACACACAGGGGTAGTGATTAGCCACTAGACCCACACCCCTATTAACATGGGCGATAATGGGGATAATTACAATAAACACATGTATAGAGAGATATTGAGAGAGTGACAGGCCAGACCTAACCAGGGTCCATCCATCGGGACCATCCCAATTCGCAGATGGAATTAGACCCCCCACCCCCTATTAATATGGTCGATGTTGGGGGTTATCACAATACCCAGAAACACATATATAGAGAGAAAGTAAGCCAGAGAGAGAAAACGAAAGAGTGACAGGTCAGACCTAACCAGTTGCCACCCAACAGGACCACCCAATTCACAGATGGGGGTAGTGAGTATTCCTAGACACACCACTATTAATATGGGCGATAATAGGGGTTATAGCAATGCACACATATATTATATATGTATTTGTGTGTGAAAACACGCATACATATACACAAGTGGAGTGTATGTATGTACTAATGAGTGTAACGGATGTATGCCATCAAACCAGGGCACATACATGTATATAATATATACATTATGTGATTTATAATGAATGCCACTAATGTAAATAGCGCATACGAGAATGTGTATTCCTGATCAAGTCCAGCCAGGGTTAGAATTGGGCAGAGCCATTTGCTGTGGTCCATAGAAATTGGGGCCCCACCATGGGAACTTGACTAATTAACCAGGCCACTAGTTGGTCTCCCATAATTTTCTTTTTTTATTCGATAAGGCTAATTTGACTCCTTGCCCAAGACTCAATTCAAGTATTCAGCCCATTTCTGTCTTGTGTTGTATTTTCTCAGAGTAATAATTTATATAGTACAACATACACATAGACACATATATAATATGTATATATATATATTCTTATATATTTACATATAAATATATATTCTTGGAGTACAAATGCACTATCTCACATCTTAATCCGGGCGCAATGGCCGAATCGGAAGAGCACAGGCCTCGCATGTAGGAGATCGGGAATTCGGTTCCCACTCGAGTTAAACCAGTGACTTATCAAATTAATACTTGTTGCTTCCTAGCCTGCCACTCGGCATTAATTGATAGGCCAAGGCCTGGTTAACTCAGTGTCAGGATAATGCGACTGAATGGGATTTTGGGTCATGCTGCCAGTGGCCTGATTTCCCAGTGGGGTAGCACTATAAAGTCACCATGAGTGCACACTGTAACAAGTCGGTGCCCATCCTGATATGACCTCACATGTTGCCAAGACATAAAACTCCAACAACCAACTTTAAAGATTTACCCACACATTCACACCTGCACACGGACCCAGATGCACATTATGAGTATGCCACATTTAGTGTACACACAAACACACATCTATCTAAAGCGGCTGTCACACCTCGCTGGATTGAGCAATTGCCAGAATTGTCTAGTCCGGTGGTGATAAGTATCAAAATGTATTAAAATGTCTCAAAATGTTGCGCTATCAGGTTAATGGCCGCTGAATGAACGGACATGAAACGGACATGAAACAGACATGAATGGATAGCCAACCGGCGAAACAAACTCAAACTGGACAAGAACCATAGACGTCAATCCAGCGGCACCCGTTCCTAGTTTTGTGCAAGTTCAAAACTTGTACGGACACAAAACTGACTTTGTTCGGTTTCTGTCCGTTTCCCCCAATCCGGTGAGGTGTGACAGGGCCTTAACACTCACCAATCAATGCCAAACTGCAAATGAAACCAAAGCAGTTCGCTGGCCGAATCTCAACGCGCTGTTCTCTTCGGGGACACATTCAAAAGATGAATCACTCAGGACAGGCCGGATTTAGCACGTAGTGAGTTACAGGCCCACCAGGGTGCAGCACAATGCTAATGGCTTCTCGTAGATGAAGCGACGCAATGATTAGTTGCTACTTCTTACTTCCGACTCAAAATACAGCTTTGAAATGTGAACTGCTCTTAATGCAAACTAATTATGACTCTGTATTTTTAGCGTTTGGAGCCTTGAGATTAATGTAATGAGAAAGTTGATGTTTATTTTGTTAATCGCCTCTTTGATTGCCTTTGGGATGTAGGACATGCCATTCGGATTGTGGTGATGGACCGGGTTTCAGATCATTCTCTTTATAACCGGAATCCACAGATAAGATTCTGTCGATGTTAAAGAACGGCGGCGCTCTCGGTGCGGAGATTGTATAACCCAGGGAGAAGTTGGTATTGTGTCAAAGTTAGGTGTCACTTTTATGCATTTCCTGGTGGGAGGGTGTATGTGTGGTGTGCGGATGTTCGGTGGGGGGGGGGGGGGTGAGTGGGTGGGTGTGGAAGTGTGTGTGTGTGGGTGAGTGTGGTTTGCGCAGATGTGTGAGTGAGTTGGTGGACGTGGGTGTGTGTGAGTGTGTGGATATGTGGATGTGTGAGTGTGGGGCTGGAGGTAAGTGTGTGGATGTGTGTGTGGATATGGGTGGGTGGGGAGGTGGGTGGATGTGAATGTGTGTAAGTGTGTGGGGTGTGAGTGTGTGGGGTGGAGGTGAGTGTGTGGAGGTGTGTGGGTGGGGTGGTGGGGGGAGAGCAGGTGACTTGTCTGGTATTGCAGGTCCTGCTCCAGGCTTCAGATCAGGACAGTTCCCGTGTTAAAGCCAAGTTTTTAAAGGCAAATGTTTTTTGCTGACCGCGTTATGTCGGTGTCGGGAATGGAAGATGGCTGTCTCAGCTAATTTGAAGTGTCTGGCTTCCACGGTGGTGGCGCCACTGTGGTGTTCCCACATCCAGGCAAATTAAAGGTAATACGAGCAACACGTGCCAATTCAGGGGAAATCAGTATTGAAACAAACTCTCCGTTCCCCCTTTCCCGATTCCTAGTTGGTTGTGTTAAAACAAAAAAATAACTCCTCCCCCACACAATCTACTCTGACAACAAGACCAATATCCAACACATGTTATCTCACGGTTCAGTGATGAAAGATCTCCGCGATTCCGCGGATTTCCGGGATTTTTCAATGCCGCAGCACCATCAGAGTATACTAATATGTGGTGCTGATGCCACAGCACTATCAGCATATATTACTAATAAATGCTCCAAACGCCAGAGCACTATCAGCGTACACTACTAATACATGCTTCAAATGGCAGAGCACTATCAGCGTATACCAATATATATGAAACCTGACTTCCGGGTATTTGCTGTGATTCCCTGACAATGCTAAACCTATGGGAGAATATCACCATTTCCGCTTTTTTCCCCGGAGACCACTTTCATCCCTGCGGTTAGAGTAATGCTTTTAGTAGTTTTCTTTTGTTTATTGTCAGACCCATCTTTCTTGCGAACGCAAAAGAAACGAGACTTGCTAAGCATAAAAATAATGGAAATCCTGATCAGGAAAAATATCAATTAGTTCTGCCAAAATTGAAAAGGACTTGATGAAGTGTATTGTTGTAAGAAATATGCTGATATAATTGGGTGTTTCCATTTTTAATGCAATTAATTTGTGGGGTTGTTTTTTAGAGCGGTACATTTGGATACACTTTATTCAGTATTGGGTTTTCTTTAAACGATGGGTAAAGATTTAATCGCCGAAAAATACACAGTACGTTAACGCCATATAGTCACTTGTATTCTCAGGACCTATTCATAAATCAGTTTTCTGGTTAATTTGTTATTTATTTATTAATTAGAACTGAGAACAATAAACCACAAACCTTGCAGCGTGTCTGCTGGTTTATCGCCAGCGCAAGCTGATTAGTTGTGTTGTTATTATCAATATCCATTATCATTATCCATCATGAGGCCATGTCAAATCTTTTTGATTTTTATTGGTCCAGATAATTGGGGGCTTGCTGTTTTTTCCCGATAAAACTACATTTCATAGTGATGTTTTAATCTGTTATTTTTGTTGTAATCTTTGGAGATTATTTAATTTTCGCTGAGTTGTAGAGTGGACGATGTTATTTGTATTGTCCTAAGGCGATGGTATTTAAGAGGAAATGAATATGTGGATGTATTTAGCTAAATTCTTAACTTTTCATGTTTACATATTAGGTCAAACAAAAACAAACACTTGGTTTCTTGGGGACATTTGGTCAGAATCTGTTACGTGCGAGTGGTTTTTAGCAAATTCTTTTTTTCCCACTTGATTAAAGAAATTTGGAATGGTGGTATTGCTTATTTCATTGTAATTTGCTCAAATCAATTTGTTATGTGCTTGACTGCAAAACCGAGCCTAGATGTTGCTAAGACATAACACCACAACTAACAACAAGCCTGCCAGAGCTACAGTTGAAATTCAGTGCGATGGATTGACAAAAAGAAGTACATATCATATGTATTTCTTTTCATATTCTTTTCTATCAAGGTTTTATTATGAAAATGGTTGGACTCAAATTGACACAACGATGTCTGACGAACAAGCATAAACCTTTGTTTGGCCTTACTACACAATAAATAAGGGTAATCTGTCTGGGGCTGTGTATTTGTCATTTTTATAAACCCTATATATGCAACCTTTAATTTCAATGGAGGGTTAATATAGAAAATACCACGAACGTGCCTCCTGAAGATATGTCCAATTAAATAAACTACATGCATATGAGAAAGCTTAATAGCATTTTAATATCACATACTGCAATATAAAGTCCGTGAGCGCACCTACTATATATGCTTACATAAATAGTATACTATATGAACCTATTTATGCCACCCGTTAAAGTTGCATTGTCCAATGGTTTTGAGTTTGTCATTTTTGGGATAAATATATTAGGTTGATTGTTATAATCGACCTTACTTTAGTTGAGATATTTGAAATGGAAACATAATTAATTAAATTTGGCAAGCACACCAAACGTCTGACACCATAGGCTTCTGCAGTAATATATTATATTAAAATGGTTCGGTATTATTATGTTCTATGTGGTGACAAATATTTGATAAGTGCATCAGCATCTAAGTTAGATATGGAGAATCAAATCTAGGTTACTATTTTGGTTTTGAAAATTTGATATTTTCATCAGACTATGCAGCTTTGGATCTGGTGCCGCCTCGAATGTGTAGATTTCCGCTCTTCTTAATTACATGATTACATGACGTATATGTGCATTTGCTGGCAATAAAAAGCGAAATATGAAATAAAAACCTTTATTCTGTCTCTTTAAATATCCATGCTGAGGGGTATGTATGTACAAGAGTTGTGTGTTTCCTTCCACGAAACCGGCTCACAAGTTGGTACCCCTCCTGATATGACCTTAGATGTTGCCGGGACGTAAAACTTAAACAACATCCATGAGGCCGGATTTTAACGGGTTTGCTCTATCAGTTTCTATTCATAATTGTTATTATCACCAATCTATCAATCAATCATGTTTAAGACATGAATAATGAGGTTTTGGTATATAATAACATGATGGGTGATAGACATAAGCCGTGTTCACACGTACAATGACTTAGATAAGGCGAACTAGATGAGTTGAACTAGCAGCGCGTTCACATATTCCAAGTTTTGATAGTGTGTCGCATTCAGAGACACGTGTTAAACCGGCTCAGGTTGATGTTTGTTTGTTGTTGTTTTACGTCCTAGCACCAACTAAGTTCATATCAGTGCAGGTACCGACTTGTGACAGTGTGCACTCATTCTGACTTTATAGTACTGCTCCATACATACATACAAACATACATACATACACACATACATATACATACAAATGTACATACACACATACACACATACATCCATACACACATACATATACACATACATACATGCATGCACACATACATACATACACACATACATAAATTGACAGTGACACGCTTAAGCCGACTCAACTAAACCACTTGCGTTCACACATGCAACTTAGGCCAACTCAGGCTAAGTCCCCTCATCTAATCTACCTCGTGAAGTGGTTTACTTGAGGAAAACTAGTTGAGTCGAATTAGCCCTATTTCGTCTCAGCTGCGCATTCACATGTGCATTTTGAGGCGACTTAGATGAGGTGAACTAGTTGAGGCGAATTAAGGTCCGTGTGTGAACGGGGCTATAGTATATGCTTTTACTCTGAGGTTCTGCTAGTATCACCCAATGACAGTACCATTGTCATAGAGGGCGTATTTGATTAATCAACTCGGGTCACCGGAGCCACATTTTGGCACATGCGCACATCCTACAGACTCGGGTTGAATAAATGAACACGCTTCTGCACGCTCGGGGTGGAAAAAATGGTGGCTTAATCCAAAACTTTGCTGTTGTTCAATAACGATATAACTATGGCAAAATAGGATTTGAAGTATTTTATGATTGCATAATTTAGTTATATTTGCATTTCATTAACTTGGGTTATTAAAAAAAAAACATGTCGGACGAGTACTAGTAGCTGTTATCCTACAGGATGGTACCAGTGCAAATGTGACATCATCTTTGCTAGTCACCCCCAGCCAAGACATGGGTTACTGGGGTTGGGACTTTTTGCACATGGCATGTGTTTTTGTCGACTCCACTCGCGGTGTTCGATTTGAAATTCTTGGACCTCGGGTGACCCGAGTCGCCCGGGTCGTGTTAATCGAAGAGGGCCAGAGATACAGTACACGCCCTTTGCGGGAAAAGATGATGACAACATACATATATATGGCTGTGTTTAGCATATATGGGCAGGTACAATGGCAGGAGTAGATGGTTGATTCAGCATTAGTACATTGGGAATAAATGGATCTGTTTGCATACACTATCAGCTTCCCAGCTACATACAGGTTGTGTTTGTAACCATTGGTTAAGTTGCTATCCGATTCCATGTTTTACAATGGATATAGCTTTTACTTCATGTGGTGGTTTCATTTTTGTTTGATATTTTCTTGTCACCTAAATACACCAGGTTTACATTTGTAACATACTCTACTTTAAGTACATAATAGCTTTTATGATTGAATAATTTGTGTACACACCAGTTAAGTTATGTTAACTAGGTCATGTCGAAGTCACAGAGTTTGATCATTTTTAAGGGAGAAATCTCAAAGAAAATGAATGTTTATTGTGCACACACATATCTACAGTGAATGTCTATGATTTGATTTTGAAAACTTGATTTCATCAGATTATGCTATTTTAACCTTTGTGAGGCACTCTCATTGGAATCTTATTAGATTTGGAAAGGAATGTGAAATTTCAACAACTGGGCTCTATATCATATTGCATCCTAGAGATTTTAATTAGATAAAAGATCTAGCTGCCTATTTATCTTCAGGACGCAACTAGAAACGCAAATACTGTTGTCTGCAGCCTCATGCATTTGTCCTAATATGTCTATATTCATATCCGTTGGTGAAGGATTGTGGATGGTGGGAAATGTTGGTTTGTTTTTAACTGTCTTTTTTTCCTTCATTTAAAAAAACCAAGTTCATCTGGTGTTTACACGAGAGAGACTTGGTAGCTTGCCTTATGGCTGGCATTCTTTCAGCATCAGCAAGTTATAGCGGAGCTGATACTGATAGCGAAGTAGAGATAGCAACGGTGTCAGTATTTACATAGAATAACGTAGTGTATATATCTACATAATCGTAGATGGAGCTGCGTTGGTATTAAGTGCATTTGTGAATGTTACGAGATACTTCGCACAGAAATCAGAATCCGGTTGAGCTTTAATTCTGAGCACATGGGGTTTTTACCCAGGCTAAAACCAGAACATGTCAAATATGTGACTCGGCATGCATATTGCAGAGATTCAAAAAGCCCTATACGTGTAGTAGGTTCCTGGTAATTTCACAGGCATGCAATGTGTTTGGGTAGTCCATCCCGGTCAAGATAGTCTAGAACTGGTTCAGTTGAAATTTACATAGAGTTAGTGTCAGTATTTAACTATTGAGATCGCTGTACTAGATGCTCATTGCTAAGTGATCCACGTTACTACATGCTCACTGCTAAGCAATGAACTTTGGTAAATGTTCATTGTTAAAGACATCCACTTTAATAAATGTTCACCGCTATGTACATCCCCTTTACTATATGTCACTGCTATGCACTTCCATTTTTGCTAAATGTTCACTTCTAAACACATCCACTTTACCAGTAGATGTTCACTTTATTAAATGGTCACTGGTAAGCATGCCTACTGTACTAGATATTGACGTCTGAGCATGCCTACTTTACTAGATATTCACTGCTAAGCACATCCACTTTACTAGATCTTCACTGCTATGCACATTCCCTAAAAAGATTTTCATTACTATGCACACTCACTGTACTAGAGGTTCACTGCTATGCACACTCACTGTACTAGACGTTCACTGTTATGCACACTCACTGTACTAGATGTTCACTGCTGTGCATACTCACTGTATTAGATGTTCATTACTTTAACAATTTTTTTAATATTTTTATTGAAGCTGTATTTATACTGTCCATAGCATATAAGCCCGGGTACCCAGGCTTGTTTTCAATGCTGGCCAGTTGTAGTGTTGGTGTTATCTTACCACACAGTAGCTGCTGATAAGGTATTTGACTGCCTGCATTTCAGTAGCAGATAGATAATTGGTTGGTATGGTTAATAGCCTATGTTTTGGATTTTCTTGGCATATATGTATTTATTTTTTCTACTCTTATTACTAGACTAGCCTACTCCTATTTACATATCATAGGCTTGTATGTAGCTGTGTGGTGTGTTATCTGGCTACTTTTGGCATGGTTACCTTCCATTGGGCGTCCCGCTGGTGGGCCATGACATATCACATGCCCCTTTGCAGTGCAGCTTAGTGGGGGTTTCCTAGCCTTATTTTGCACAGATATTTTTTGTAAGTTTTTAGGTCAGGAATTTATCGTTCCTTTACCGTTTGGGCATTCCACACCTTGGCAGCCATTTCCAGCGTGCTTCTCTCATGAGCTTTTATTTGGCTTCTGGTCTGCTTTAGTAGTGGCACATTATTTGCTCTAGTAGCCCTTTGTGGTTTTGTTAGAAGTTTATTGTTTTGACTATTGCTAATGTTTTCAAATGAATTATTCTCCTATTTTCTAGTAATTTCACTTTGGTTCTTTTGTGTATGTCATAGGTGGGGTGTGGCTTGTCTACTCTTAGACAGATTTTTAGGGCTCTGTCTGCAGTGTTTGCAGTTTTGTTAGTAGTTCTTTTCTCGCACCCATGTAGTTTACATCTTCATAGTCAAAATAGGGGAGCACCATGCCCTTGGAAGATTTTCATTGACATTTCTTGTGTCATGTAGTCTGTTAACTTTGCAAATAGCCACAGTTTGTGGTTTACTTTTTGTATAATTTTATTTATACATAGGTTGTAGTTTAGTTGGCTGTCCAACTCAAAGCCTAGGTATTTGTAATGGTCTACATTTTCTAGTGTTTGGTTTCCTAACTTACAGTGTAGTTTTCTTTCTGGCATTTGTTTATGCCAGAAGAGTACTGTTTTTGATTTGCTTGTGTTGATGGTTATTTTGTTGGACTCACACCACTCGTCTAGCTCTAGTAGGAGTTTATTTAGTTTAGTTATTACCTCCTCTTCTGTGGTGCCATTTGCGTATATGACTGTGTCATCTGCATATAGTTGGAGGCATTCAGTTTGCAACCATTTTTCAAGATCGTTTATATAGATTATAAAGAGTAGTGGCCCTAACACTGACCCTTGGTGTACACCACATGTGGCAGGTTGGTTGTCTGATAGTGTATTGTTTTTTTTCTTTTCTGTTGCCTGTTGTTCAGGTAGCATTTTATCCAATCCATAGTGTTGGATTTTATGCCCATGGTTTTTAGTTTTTCCAGTAGTATTTTGTGATCTACTGTATCAACTGCTTTGCTGAAGTCAATGAAGGCTGCTCCAATTAATTGTTTTTGGTTCATTGACGCACACTCATTGCATTAGATGTCTACTGATATGCACACTCACTGTACTAGATGTTCACTGCTATGCACACTCACTGTACTAGGTCCCCACTGATATGCACACTCACTGTACTAGATGTACACTGCTATTCACACTCACTGTACTAGATGTTCACAGCTATGCACACTTACTGTACTAGATGTCCATTGATATGCACACTCACTGTACTAGATGTTCACCACTATGCACATACACTGTACTAGATGTTCACTGATATGCACATTTACTGTACTAGATGTTCACTGCTATGCACACTCACTGTATTAGATGTCCACTGCTATGCACACTCACTGTACTCGATGTTCACTGCTCTGCACATTTACTGTACTAGATGTTTACTGCCATGCACACTCACTGTACTAGCTGTCCACTGCTATGCACACTCACTGTATTAGATATCCACTGCTATGCACATTTACTGTACTAGATGTTCACTGCTATGCACACTCACTCAATTCCCATAGAAAAAGAAAGTTTTATTAATAATTGATAGAATCTATTTAGTAAACTATATGAGGTGGTACAGTCCAGCTGCCCTCAAAAAGGCTAAAATGTTTTCCTGTTTTACCTCAGTAAAAAGGTCTGCAGTGTAGAACTGTTGGCGCAGGGCCAAAAAATCAACGCAACTTAGTCAAATGTGTTTGGGTGTCAGCGGGGACTGACACCCAATACATTCAGGGGGAGGTTCCCCCTTGAGCAGAAAAGCATGTGTAATCCACGAGTGGCCAATACGGTAGCGGCTAAGAACCACTTGGTCCCGCCGACCTCCCGCATGAGCCTGTGGTGGCTTTCCCACAGATGGTTCAATTTCTTTAAGTTTATTAATGTTTTCATCCCACTCATGTTGCCATTTGGATTTTATGTGGGTGGCTATTAGTGGTTTCAGATCAGAGTGAGGGATCAGACACGGTTCAAGATCACAGTTCAGGGCCTTCTTCGCAGCCCGATCAGCTCGTTCGTTTCCTTGTATGCCGGCATGGCCAGGCACCTAGCACAGGTGGATGTCATACCCATCCGTTGACAGTTGGTTCATTTTATAAATGACCGTTGCTAGAATAGGGTGATTCGTTTTCAGTCCAGCAACAGCCAGGAGGCAAGAGAACGAATCACTGTATATAACATAGTTAGTGTGGTTGGATACCTCGATACACTCCAACGCGAGAAGGAGTGCTCGTGCTTCTGCAGTGAAAATTGAGCTCTGATCGGGCAAACGTACACCAAATTTTTCCTGTCTTTGGTCTTTCGAACCATCAGTGTATATGGAGAGGTGGTCTGCAAACTGGCCTTGAATCTCTGCATGCAGTCCTTGGTACTCGAGTGGATGTGATCCAGACTTCCTCAGTTCGTGAGTCGGAGGATAACCTATGGCTTTCTCAACGACCACGGGGGATGTTCTGGGACTTTGGCATCCTCCAACACATCCAAATCCACGCCCAAGGCCTCCAAATGAGGTTTCATTTGGAGCCTCAGTGGCCGGATGTAATTCGGCCTGGCTTCATACCTGGATTCGTCATGTTGCTCGAATAGACAATTGTGTGCAGGATTCAAAGCATTAGTTTTTATCTTGACTACATATTGCATGGCCAGTTTGATTCTCCTCTTGTTAAGTGATGGTTCATTGGCTTCGACATAAAGGCTCTGAACCGGTGAGGTGTGGAAGGCCCCAAGGGCCAGGCGCAGTCCCTGGTGGTGGATCGTGTCTATCAGCCCAATATATGATTTCCTTGCGGAACCGTATACTATGCTGCCGTAATCCACTCGTGACCGAACCAAGGTTCTGTACACGGAGAGCAGAACATCTCTGTCCGCTCCCCACTCTGAGCTGGACAGCACCCTCAGAATATCCAGCGCTCCATTTTACTAGATGTTCATTGCTTAGCTCATGCACTTCATCAGCTGGTCACTGCAAATATACCTACTTTACTAACTGTTCACTATTAAACACACCCACTTTACTAGATGTTCACATCTAAGTATATCTAGTTGCCTAGATCTATCATTCTAACCACATCCATTTGACTAAATATTCACTGATAAACAGCTCCTTTTTTTACTAGATGTTCACTATTTAAGCACATCCACATTTTAAAGCGTGTGGATTTATATATCTAAATTTCTATTACTGAACTCTTGAAATAGTATTTAATTTTTAACTTAATTTATTTTCTTTAATCACAAAATTTATATTAAAGGGAATAACAGTTTTCCCGATTGTTAGCATTTCCAGTCTGTAAAAGGTGCAGATACTTGTAGTAAGGGAAGAATGCTTAAATCGCCATAAGCGGTGGTTTTTGCTAGGCGGAATCTTTTTTTCAGTAATTAGGATTTAGTTCAATTGTTATTTTGGTTAATTATTAGATAATATAAAGCATAACGAACCAGAATAAATTGGAACCTAACATATGTAAGTAATAATAGTAATAAAGTGGAGTGTTTTGGTGGGGATTTTTGTTGGAGGTTTTATGGAGGGGTCGGGAGGGTCTGTGGAGGTGTGGTATAGAGAGGAGATAAGGATCTGCCAAGTAATGCTTCATACTTTACCACAATATCGTGAAATAGCACCATGTCTGTGTAAAACACTGGTTTGAGTCTGTGTATGTGTTGGGAAGGGGGGGTGGGTGTAAAGGACTAACGTGTAGGATTGTCTTTTGCATGCCACCCTACTGATGAAATATTTCTTCTTGTATACATATTCAAATAAACCATTTTTTAAATGTTCAAATTCACACACACATATATATACTCCATAAATTATATGGGTTATATATGGGATTTATAATTTATTATGTGAATATATAACAAAGGTACTCACATATTTATTTATATTAGTATTCCTGATATACGCTTGCATCGTGATCATCTATTTCGCTGCAAGCCAATCGCACTCGCATGTCATGCGCTCAATTCAGCACAGTGTAGTTATGCCACAATAGAAAATGTTTTGGATGCCAGAGATTTCATGACTATATCTTTGGCAAGGAGGTTCAAATTCAAACGGACCACAAGCCGTTGGTGGCAATAATGCAAAAACCGATTCACAAACTTTCGGCCAAAATGCAGAGAATCCGAATGCATTTCCAAAACTACAATATTCAACTGTGTCATGTGAAGGGTTCTCTGATGTTTTTTGCAGACACGTTGTCCAGAGCACACAGTGCCAGTGTAGGTCATGAGACTCTGTTCGATAACACGTTCAGCGTTGCCGCAGTGGACATGCACAGTCATCCAGTTTGTTAAGTAAAATTGTCAGAGAATATGAAAAAGATGTATTCAAGTCCATGATGATCACACACACTGAGGATGGGTGGGACACTACACGCATACAGACACCACCGTGTCTCAGACAATACATCCCACACAAAGACGAGTTAATGGTAGAAAACAATCTAGTCATGAAAGGCAATCTGGTGGTGGTCCCCCCGGGTCTCCACTGTGAAATGATTGAGGCGTTACACGAAACGCACTTGGGCGTAACTAAATCCGAGCAGCTGGCGCGAGACTGCATGTTCTGGCCTAACATAAACAAACAAATTGAGGAAAAAGTCAGTCAGTGTGACACTTGCCACAACAACCGGAAAGGTTTGCATAATGAGCCTTTGATAAACCACCCGATAGCCTGTCAGCCATATGATAAAGTAGGGGCAGATATGTTTGAATTAAACCATGAAAATTACCTGATAACTGTGGATTATTACACAAAATATCCGGAGGTGACGTTGTTGATAGATACATCGTCTGACACAGTCATTGAGGCAATGAAGGAAAATTTTGCTAGGCACGGTATTCCTAGTCAGGTTATTTTCGGAAAATGGTCTGCAATGCAAGAGCCATGAGTACAGGGAGTTTGCACAACATTATGTTTTTAGAGCAGTATATTCCAGTCCGCAATATCCATGGAGCAACGGCCAGGTGAAGAGGTTTGTGCAGACGGTGAAAGACATGTCAAAAAAATGCGCAAAAACAAAGACAGACTTTCACTTAGCTTTGTTAAACTATCGAAACACTCCATTGCTCGTCTTGAATGCATCTCCGGATCAGCTGCTCATGAGCAGGAGGCTGAGAGGCAGGTTGCCGATGGCGGAAGAAATCTTGATACCCGATACACAAAATCCGAAGAAAGTACAGACAGCGAAAAGACTGCAAAGTCAGAAAGTTTTTCATGACAATAAATGCGGTAAGCCGCACAAGCCTATGAAAGTTGGGGACAGTGTAAAATACAAGAATAATGCAGGAGAGTGGAAAAAAGCAGTAATTTTGGGTCGTACAGGTGTGTCAGGGAGAGAATATCAGATTTTAAATGAGTCAGGGAACATGTTGTACAGGAACAGGGTTCAAATTATCAGGGCGCCCAAGGGGAGGCAGCCCGAGCTGGTCGAGCAGATGCAAAGTGTGTCAGTGTCGCAGCCAAATGTAAACAGTGCGGCTAATCTAAGTAGGTCAGGTCGGGTGATTAGGCCGGCGAGCAGGTTAGACCTGTAGTGAGTCAGTCACGTTGAATGTATACACACAAACACATGTGCATGTTAGGCTTAAGTATTGCAATTTCAGCTGCATTTGGTGTGTGTGTTATACTATAATGGACAATATATCATATGGAGGCTAAGCAGCCGGACAGTCAGAGGACTTCAGTGCCATAAGTGCGCTCAGACATTCGCTAGAACCTGTGGTTTAAGCTAAGTACGCATATATGTTTGGTATTATTGTGCTATTCATTTTACTGGGTATGTATGTATAGTGTATGGTCATTTTAAAACATTTCATGTTTCAGAAATACTTTGAAGGGGGGATGTAATATATGCTAATGAGATGCATACTGTTCCAGACAGTGAGTGAGACAAAGGAGTATGTAAATGAGATGACGTCATGGAAAGTTTAGCTGGCGGTTCAGTGAGCCCTGGACGGGAATAAACGATTCAGTATCCAGAAGTCAAAGCGTTCAGACCTTGTACTTTTACACTCACTGTGCGCTTTTATGACACCTCACAGTCGTAATCGCCATCGTGCTTTCGTCTCAGTAAGAGATGATTTAATTTTGGTGACCATGGTCCTCTCAGGACAATACCACCGACTGGTGACAGTGCACTCTCATGGCGACTTCATAGTGCTTCACCACTGGGATTTAGTGCTGATGGCACCGTGGCACACATCCCTTTCAGTTTCATTATTATTTGGATGTGGAGGCAATTATTTGACTGGGCCGGATATTGAACCGGCGACCTCCCGCATGGGAAGCGAACGCTTCACTCGTTTGGAGGATTTTGTGTGTGTGTGTTTTACGTCATTTCAACATCTAAGGTAAGCTCAGGATATGCACCATCTTGTGACAGCATGTACTCATGGCGAATTTATAGTGCTGACCCACTGAGAGAATAGGCATCACGTGATATCCCACTCAGTCACATTGTCCTCATTCCTAGGAAACCAGTCCTTAGCCCATCCTATTAAAGTTGCATGGTCCGATGGCATTTGAATTTGTTAGTTATATTTGAGATAAATAGCTCAGGTTGACCCTTATATCCTAATACTCATTAGTCCCAAGTAACGTTGATGAAAAATGACTAGTTTTGGAGCAATTTGAGCTGAAAGAACCCAAAATAATTTTGACAAGCTTGTCAAAACTCCTGTGGCTATGACCCAGATGGTCATCTCGCGATGACCATGTGATGTGAGATGACCTACTAATCCTGGAACCTGACAGGGCTGTAGGTATTTCTTTTTGGGGTGGGAACATTCTGGGAACGGATTGGTCATAGGCCCATGGCATTAGGGTTTTTAACCAAATATTATTTTGTAGAAAGGTTAATTTGATCCGCCGTAAATACACAGGTTTCCAGGTTTAATGCTATGATGGCAGCAGCTGTTCTGGCCATGCCTATGCATTATCGTTTGGACGGGATCTGTCGCAAATGCACCGGGTTCTTGGCTTAACACTGTGATGGAAGCAGCCGTTCCACAGTGTATGCGCCAGAGGACGGCCCGGGGTAGTAGAACCATATCAGTTTCTACACTCATCCTCACATACATTTATATGTATGTGGCACAAATTAGAACCATTCCGAGTTTGTTTGTTTTCCGGGACAGGTATACCGATTCTCTTTAACATTTTGCATTGCTATCTAATGAATTTGCATGTCTCATGTATATATTATTGCTCTGTTACTATTTACTGTTATGTCATCCATATGTCTCATCCTCCCTCATACCATACATAGTCCCGAAGGCAAATTCAATTTTAATTGACAAATGTAAAAATTACAAAATTTAAATTACCCAATTTGATTAATTATATTTATAGAATTGACCAAACAGCATTGAATATCCAACAGGGAAGGGAGGGGCAACATCCACCTCATTTCCCCTTCCCCTCTATGGCCCTGCACAGTAGGCCTACTTGGTTGGGGGATGCTAATGAGGTCATGAGATTGGCCTCATTGGTTAATGGCCTACCTGCATAATGGGTGTTTCAAGGTGAGTGTCCAAAGGGGTGAGGTTATAAATTCACTGGTTATTCTGTATATGCTATCCCAAATCATTAGCTAATACACCAGTATCTAAGTTGATTATATAGGATCAAATGTAAGTAGTTTTAATTTTGACAACATTATATTTCATCAGACCATGCAACTTTAATGCCGAGTGCCAGCCTAGGTAGTGACAAGTATCGACTTTGTAAGTCATTGATTTGATGTTGTTTGTTTGTTGTTGTTTTAATCCTAGCAACATCTAAGTTCATATCAGGACGGGTACCGACTTATGACAGTGCACACTCGTGGCGACTTTATAGTGCTGCCCCAATGAGAGAATAGGCAACTGGAACAGCATGATGTGTTATCCTACTCAGTCACATTACCTAATTCTGAGCAAATTAGTCATTATCCCATCCTATTAATGTCAAGAGCCTACTAAAATGGGCCAGAGCTCCAATACGTTGATGATGTCGGTGCGACAACCCACATCCCGTGAGTGCACAAAGTGGTACCCCAACCATCCCTTGAGAAACTTCTTATCCACAAATATAAAGCACCCCACCACCCAGTCGTCGCCATGGGAGGCACCGAACCTGAAATGAGAAGCATCGCTATAGACTGACAATACAGACTCAGACGAAGGTATGATAGTAGCCCTTAATTAAACTTGCTAGCAAACACTATCCACCATTTCAGATTGAGCCTAAACTCCTCGGTTAATCGTATCTTGTAGCTACCCTTTTTCGCGGATGCGACCATATCATAAACCTGACGTGAAAAAGTGCGTCCCCTGTAAACTACCTTACAGCAATGCGACAAAATACTCACCAGTCTCTCTAACTCAAACCTTGATGCTTTCCTCCATCTCACGAATGATGTGAGTATTACTTGTAGTTTCAATAACTTATCTGGTGACAGCCTTGCCTCCATAGCCTCTGCATCCCCAGAAACCTCACTGTAGTAGCTGGCAGTGTCACTTTCTTAAAACTCACGTAAAAACTGATGCGCCTCAATATTGACAATAGCACCATTTGCCCCTCCATGCAGCCTTTGGCCCACCTGGCTATGACGCAGAAATCATCCAGATAGTTCACACACTCGGTAAATCCTGTCCTAACCAAGCAGCACACCACAAAGTCACTTAATTTAGCAAACACATATGGGCTGCTGCTCAAGCCCATGAACAACTGATTGTCACACAAAAATACCAACCCGTCTCCGAAGTCCCAAGATAATCCCAACCGTACCCGGCTTTCCAGGTGTACACTGACTGCTCTATATGCATTCTTAATATCAACTGTTGCGAGGTGATCTCCCTGTTGCATAATGTCAGTGAAAGTTGCCACTGAATTATAGCAGAACTGCGCCCGGCAGCCACCCTTATGATCATTGATGCAGACTTTTTTAAAGATTTCACAACCGATTTCCTGTTCTCCTTGTTTGAATGGGAGTTGTCCATATTGAAGTGAAGCAACGACACCTCATTGTCACCCATGCGGAAGGCCTTCATGCCCTTCTCCCGCGCCTTCTCCCGTATGGCTTCATCATAGCCACAATACGCCTCATCCGCGTAGTGGTTAGATGTGGTGTGCATGCACGTGTATGCCAGGTGGCCCATGTATCCTGATGATTGACCTACATCCCAGTCCATTTTCATTGAGCGTTTGTGTCCTCACATACAAGCTGCGTATAACAGTTCACTAAATACCAGTTTAGAGACACGTTTCATCATCTTAGTAAAGCGATCAAGTGCAAACTTACCACGGCGGCACCACCTATGCCTTGCATGGCTCCAGCTTCTAGTGGGGGGGCCATGCATGGGTATTTTTCTCTTTTCATTTCAAATTGATGCAAAAGTTTCGTTTTCAGTACCAATTTGATGGTAAGGGTCTATAGAACAATTTTGGTTCGAGTGTCAAGCTCTCAGATAAAAAAATTCAAAATGGCTGCCAAAATCAAAGATGGCTGCCAATTTCGTGTTTTTTTTTGCATTACGCCTCATAACTTTTGTCGTATGGAACCTAGAATGATGATTTTGGTGTCTATATATGGGTTTTCATGTATGAGTAATTGAATAAAAATAAAATAAACATGATTGGAATATATCTTATATGGTATTTCATACCAATGAGACAATAAATACAAAATGTGACGATACAAATGGGGTATTTTTTCTTGGTGTCTTTCCAGGTTGTTTCTGAGATGGCTGGGGCAACGATATGGCAGTTGTGTATTTTGTGCCAAAAGCAAACTGAGGAAGTGCTTGTTTGTCCTCTTGCGAATCCAGTCGCCAGTCATAGAGAGGAAGCCTACAGAGAAATCACCAGGCTCGCAAGTCAGTTCAGGGCAATTGGTGCTGCTCCCCACCCAGACATAGAACTTCCAGATGAAGAATCCATGCAGAAGAATCATGCATCCTGGCATAAATCTTGAGGTCAACTTTACAGGGCATCAGCACTTGACCATGCAAAAAAAAGTCATAATGAAGGATTGACTCCTGTAAGAAAAAGATCCCGGCGGAGTAATGCAGCTGTTAATCGTAATCTGTGTATCTTCTATGGTGATGAAAAAAATGAAGCAGACCATTCTTTCCAGAAGGTTGAACTCACCCAACAGATACATGATAAGGCAGTCGCGCTGGGGGAAGAGCGTATTGTGGCACTCCTTGCTGAAGGCGATCTGGTTGCCATTGAAGCCAAGTACCATCAGAATTGCTACACAGGGTTCAATCGCCGTTACGATGCAATTTGTAAACAAGACAGAGCTAGCGAAAATCTTGAGGCCGCAACAGAAAATGAATTGCTCCAATTTATAAAGGAAGAAGTCACTGGAGGTCGTAGAATTTTTGCATTGCAAGATCTGACAGATATGATGACCGAGAGATTAGAACAACATGGAATCCAGAAGACTGTGAACGGGACACGCCTAAAGGATAGAGTCCTGGAACACTTCCCGAATTTGACAGAGGAGAAAGGTATCCGAGACCGAGTTTTCATCGTTTGTTCGAAGACAGCTAGAAGGATCATATCAGATGCAACTCAAACACCAGATGAGGAAGCACGTACATTACTAATGGCAGCATCGATTCTCCGTAAAGCTGTTTTTGATCATGACACTGCATTCAAGTTTGATGGTTCATTTCCCAATGGTTGCGAAGAATCATCTGTTCCACAACGTATAAAGTATTTCTTCCGTCAACTACTCGCAGGACCCAAATCATCGCCAGAACAAGAGAATTCCAGGAAGATCCTCTCTGTGAGTCAGTTGGCCATGCTAAATATGACTTCTCTTTCAACGAACTTGAATTGTGAGCCTCCACTGGCAGTGTTCCTGGCCCTCAAATTGCATTCCGAAACAAGAAACAAGAAGCTGGTAGAACTACTACATAAATATGCTCTGAGTGTGTCATATAAGAAAGTCCTCAGCATTGAATCTAGATTTGCACAGGCTATTGCAGATAATACAAGGAACAACGCTGATATAGTCTGTCCTACAAATTTGCATCACCACATTTTCACAGTTGCAGCCCTGGATAACTTGGATCACAATCCCACATCACGCACTGCAAGCTCATCCTTCCATGGAACTGGTATTTCAATATTTCAGTTTCCTTCATCACAGACGCCTGGGTTGGACCAAGAATGTCTACGAATCAACGCACAGCAAAGAGGAGCACGCAGCAGTGAACCCATCCTGCCTCGTTCGTATACGTTTGTACCACCTGTGGGCCGAAATCTTGTCACCCAACCTCCGGTAAAAGATGTGCAACCAGTGGCAACAAGTTCATTCGATGAGGAGAAACAGCACGACCAGGCATGGATGACTGCAGTACATGACACCCTATATGTGGATTCTGATACAGAAAAACGCACTCCAGCGATGTGGTCTTCATACCATGCTGCTCGATCAGATACTGTTGGACAACCAGAAAAAGGCATTGAAGCCCTCCTCCACTTTTCCATGAAAAAGCCGCCACTCCAGAAATGATTCGACATGGAATGGAACTGGTGAAAAAAACAACTGAGCACTTCAACCCACACCAAGTCCCTGTGTTGGTAGTGGACCAATCACTCTATGACCGAGCAAAATAAATGCAGTGGACCTTCCCTGACATCTTCGGGGAAGACAAGTTTCTGGTTATGCTAGGTGGGCTCCACATTGAAATGGCTTTGTGGAGCACCATGGGAGATCTTCTGCGTGGGTCTGGATGGCCTGAAACCCTGAAAAAAGCTGGGCTAGTGAAGACAGAAGCAGCAGCCACAGCTTTTCTGAAAGCATCCAATGTAATGAGAACAAGATATGCCCATCAAGTTACTGTTATGGTACTCGACAGCCTTCTGAAGCGAGCCTATGAAGACAGTGTGACCGAGATGGCTCCTGAGGATTGGGTAGCTTCTGAACAGAGTCCAACATTAAAATTCTGGCTACTCGTACACAAGTACCAACAGATCATATTCATGTTCATCCGGGCACATCGGGAACGGAAGTTAGAACTCATGGTCACTACCCTGTGGAAGCTTGTGCCTCTGTTCTTTGCTCTCGATCACCAGAATTATGCCAGGTGGATTCCAATCTTTATCCGAGACCTGGAAGTTCTACCAGATAGCATCCAAGTAGAGTTTGAGAAGGGACACTGGACAATAACTCGAAGGAATCACCGTTTCTGATCCTTACCCACTGATCAAGCACACAAGCACACGAGCAAGCCAACAAAAGGGTGAAAGGAGTTGGTGGCATTATCGGTCTCACAGAGAACCCGGACATGCTGGAACGCTGGATCGTGACTGGGCCGGAAATCAGCCGTGTCGTTGATGAGTTTACTGGTGCAAACGATAACGATGATGATGAAGAACTCCCTCATCATGAGGAAGGATATGCATCTCAGCAACGATTTCTACGCCATGCCAAAGACCTGATGGAGGTGTTGCTGAGCAATGGGAATCCTTTTGAGGAGCACAGTGGAGACCTGGTTACATTAGACAACAAGGTGTGTGAGTCTGCGGCTGCTGCCGTATCTGTCCATAAAGTCGAGTGTATAGGACAAGAGCAGTACAGCAATTTCAGACAGAGTGTGCTTGACTCAATATATGACACACCTCTGACAGCACCTATCAAGCGAAACAACTTACTGTTGTTCCATGAGAAGAAAACACAAAAGAAGTCAGCAATTAAGCTGAAAATGCAGCACTTCAAACATCATGCAGAGCTATATGGGCAAGCTTTTCTTGTACTAGACAGCCGCGGGGGGGATTTGGAGGAGTTTTTTCGTCACGAATCTTCCCCATACCCACCTGCATTGTCATCCGAAGGGTCCCTCAACTCTTGTACCAAGTCAGATTTGTTGGTATATATCACAGAAGCCTGTACAAGTAGCACCATTTCTGTCGATGAGGAGCTAGTAGCGCCAGATGTTTACGACTTCATTATTATTGATGGTGGAGTACTGATACACACACTTCCTGGTAAAACTGTCCAAGGCAAGACCTTTGATTCATATTTCGACAAGGTATTCTGCCCAAGAATTCTCCACGACTTGAAGCGATCGACAAGAGTAGATATTGTCTGGGACCAGTATTGTACACTGACAATCAAAGGAGGCACAAGGGAAAAACGAGGAACAGGCATCCGACAACGCATATCTGGTACTGCCAAAATCCCAGGCAATTGGCAGAATTTTCTGGCGAACGTTGATAACAAGAAGGAACTGTTCTCATCCCTGTCAAAAAAGATTACAGAAGAACATTTCCCAGATGACAAGAATGTCTACATCACTGCAGGTGATCAAGTCCACCATGTTGGAAACAGTCCACCAATGGATCAATGCAACCATGAGGAGGCTGATACTAACATGATGTATATAGGGTAATTTGGTTAATTTGTTAGCCATTTTCTTATTAAATGTATTGTTCAAGGAGTTTTTCAAGCAATTGACTAAGCAGTTACTCAGAAGTAGGATTCAATATAAGAGAAGATATGCTCCAATCATGTTTATTTTATTTTTATTCAATTACTCATACATGCAAACCTAGGTATAGAGACCAAAATCATCATTCTAGGTTCAATAGTACAAAAGTTATTAGGCGTAATGCGAAAAAAAAGCTTGAAATAGGCAGCCAACTTGGTTTTTGGCGGCCATTTTGTTTTTTTTAATCTGAGAGTTTGACACTCGAACCAAAATGGTTCTATAGACCCGTACCTTCAAATTGGTACTGAAAACGAAACTTTTGCATCAATTTGAAATGACTGAGTGCCCGGGCACCCCACTATTCATGACCTGCTCTCATCCGAGTCTGAAGACGAGGACGATGTCAGGAGCTACTACTGCTCCCACTCGGGCTAGATCCTGGCGATCTATTCCTCCTATGCCCATGACGGTGTCCCTTACTCAAGTGCTTCTTTGTAGACCGACTCCTGCTTCCCGTACCTGCACCGTCTGCTGCTTCCAACTTCTTCCTTTTCTTCTCCACGACCGCCTTGAGTTTCGCCTTCCTCCTCTCCCGGTCTAACTCTGCAATCTCACAAATCAAGGCTTCCTCTGTGTCTCTCTCTGTTGTGCCCTTCTTCTCTGATTTAGACACGGCGTGCTTACTCGTCTCTTTAGCCGGCTCTGCCACCAGCAAGCCTGCCATCTGATCGGCGATATCCTGCACCGCCGCTTTGTCATGACCACTCCCGTCACTGTCAAGATCCCGCTCCACTTTCACTTTCCTACTCGACTTCGACTTAACCATCTTGCATTTACTCCCTCTCTGACCCTCATGCTCATCTCCACAGCCCAAACACAGCTCCACTCCCCATCGCTCAATATCTCCGGCGATTAATGATGTGATCGCCGGCCCATGCTACTAACGAGTGACCACGTGATGTGCATGGAGCGAGAGTAGCATTCACACACGTCTGCTTGGGTAAAAACTTCCAATGGGAGTGATAGCGCTAGTGGTATTTGTGCCAGCTCGGCGGCTACTCGCGGTGGGTTTGCCACCCAGCATGCAAACCCAAGTCATCCAAGCCACTGCCATCAGCGGTTTGGGCGATAGTCACGTTCGGTGGACGAGACACCAGGCACTTCGTTAATAATATTAATATAATGTATTTATATTTCACATTAATGTCGAGAGCCAGGCTAGGTAGTAACCAGATTAGTATGGACTTTGTAAGTCATTGGGTTGATGTTGTTTGTTGTTTTACATCCTAGCAACATCTAATATAATATCAGGACGGGTACACTCATGGCGACTTTATTATTTTTATAATACTGCCCCACTGAGAGAATAGGTCACTGGAACAGCTTGACGCGATATCCCACTCAGTCACATCATCCTCATTCTGAGCAAACCAGTCCTTGTCCCATCCTGGTGCTAAAGTAGGTCGGGACAAGAATCGACTTTGTAAGTGATTGGCTTGATGTTGTTTCTTTGTTAATAGTTTACGTCCTAGTAACAATTGGGGTCATATCAAGACGGGTACCGACTTGTGACAGTGCGCACAGATGGCGACCTTATAGTGCTGTCCCACTGGGAGACCAGGCCGTCGGCACCATGCACTGGTTTGAAGGAGTGTCAGTTTTGTGGCGCTGCTACTGCTAGCGCTGGAGGCGCGGGCCCGCGCGTTGCCGCCTCCTTACCCCACCACCCGGGCCCTCCCAGGGGGCGCCACCCGCCGCCATCTGTCAAAGTGCGCACGATCTGTATTCATTGGACGCGGGCCGCCGCCGTCGGGACCCGCTTGTTTGTGATGTCAGAGGGTGCTGATGCGTGCTGCATGCTGGGAAGTGGAGGCAGTGGTGGCAGTGTTAGCGATGGTGGCAGTGGTGGACTGGTGGCAGTGGTGATGGTAGCAGTGATGGCGGCGGTGGTGGTAGTGGCGGTGGTGGTGGCAACGCCAAAAGACGCTTCTGCTGCGCGGCAACAGAGGGCGCGACGTTATGTTGATGCCGGTCACTAGGTGGCGTGGGGGTGTGGTTGTTATTCGGCGCGCGTGGTGCACTCTGGGTAAGGGGACTGTGGCACGCATACCAATGCCAGTTACTAAAATAAAGTACTATTAAATACCGTAAGGGTGTTGATAATGTATTCGCTATGTTTACGTACATCAGGTGTATTGGTTTGATCTAAGATAATATCAGTATTGCGCTCATTCTATATAATTCTACTTAGTTTTATTTATTGTTAAAATCCCCACACAAAAACACATTGTCATTAAAAAGATCACATTTCTAAACATAAACACCCTTCTTGCATAGATTCTACATATCGAGGTTAGATAATGGTTAAGCATCTATTGCAGTTTGGCGCTCTTGTGCTATGCTACTACACTAATTAATGGATAAATAAAACCTGTGTCCAGTATTTTGTTTTATATATATACATGAACATTAATTTGGCATATTTCACTTCAGATATCCACAGATCACAGTATATATTAGAGCAAATAACCTAACATATAACCTCAAAGCTATAACAGAGATTCAAGACTATCGGGTCATGTAGCTTTAATATGGATGAGATTTCAAAGTAAAGGAAACATATGATGAGTTTAACCTCGCCCAGTAACCGCTCTAAATCTCGTCGTGCCTAAAGCCTCATATCGGGAAATATGTGCTTATTCACCAACATGACCATTGGAATAGCTTTCACAAATCTGAATGGTCCAGAAGAGGAACAGTTATGCCAACACAAATGCCTGCGTGTGCCCCTCCCCCCTCCTCCCACACCCCCTCCCAGACAATAACAAACATGGCTGGTACACTAGGGGCTTATCTAATGTAGATTAATGAGATCTTACGGTGTGTTTTTAGCTATCTATGGGAATAATTCAGATGTTACAGTCACGTAGCACACACTTTTATGTACACTTGCTATTCTGCTTAATACGCAGTAGCCATGGACATTCCCATGAAATTACCATACACTTGTCAATGATAAGAGAAACACAAATTGGGAAGACCAGACGGGGTGGCCGAATGAGTATCAATGAGTAGAGCGTCCGTCTCCTGTTTTGGGAGATCGGGAGATCCGAGCCCATGAGTTTCTGGTTTCGAAAACCTGTTCGAGTCAAACCAATGACTTAAAAATATATACTTGTCGCTTCCTAGCCTGGCGCTCGGCATTATTAGGATAGGGCAAGGACTGGTTGGCTCAGTGTCAGGATAATGTGACTGAGTGAGATATCAGGTTATGGTGCTGGTGGCCTGGTTTCCTAGTGGGGCAGCACTATAAAGTCACCATGAGTGCACACTGTCACAAGTCGGTACCGGTCCTGATATGACCTTAGATGTTGCTAGGATGTAAAACAACAACAAACAAACAAACAAATTGGGAAGTAGAGAAAGAACGAAAAGAAAAAGCCAACATCCACCCACCCCAAGCAGTATTGTGGAATGTGTGCGTTTCTAGTGCCATATCCGCTCAGTTTTTGAACGGGAATTGAGAAGTTTGGAACCAACGCAGCGGATTAGCTTTAAGTCTGATGCGGAGAGGTGTGGGTGGGTGTGGGTGGGTGGGTGGGGGTGGGTTGGTGTGCGTGGGTGTGGGCGGGTGGGGGCAGTAATAAGCTCCCCTGTACACCAGGGTTTAACGCAGAATCCGACCAGAAATCCACTTCATCCGATGAAAAAGGATTTAACAGGAGCTAAGACGAAATCTAATTAGATTGCAGTGTCTCTACAGCTGGGCTTTAAATTGAATTTCTAGGCAACGGTTGTTATTTTGGATTTGGATAGGAAAAAAAAGAAAAAGAAAAAATACACCCTCACCAATAAAGTAACGCTATAATTTGTCAGACTTGTGTGTTTTGCTTTTATTACTTGATTTGTTAGCAAACTGACGACATGAGGACTATTGAATTCGGGCAGCGTCTCTGGGGAGCGAATGGCTCCATTATGATTGGTCTCTGATGGACATTTTTGGGCAAGTTTCCTTCGAGTTCTAGCGATTTCCTGAAGGGGGCACCACCGACTCGACCTGTCCAGCCTCGAGCATGCTCTCAGCGTGCGGTGGCTGCAATGTTCCCACGCGCGCACAACAGCTTCGTTATCAATTCAAAAAACAATTTAAATAAATAAAAAAAGATCCCTGAAAAGTATAACACAGATGATTAATGCATTTTATTCATTTGTTAGCGCTGCAAACTTTCTCCAACTCGTACTCTACTGTACTCTAGCGGCAGATTTGCACACTGCTCTATTACCCCAATCCCACCTCTACTCTTCGCGCCCTTTTCAAACATTCAAAAGAATGTGGCATCCCGGGTACAGTTTAAAGATGTTTGTGTGTGTGTATGCCTGCGCCTGTGTGTGGGAGGCGGGGTGGGGGAGGGCGAGGGTGGGGGTAGAGGGCAAAACCGAGCTGGCCTGTCGCGTGACTTTAATCAAGTCCGTGTTTTTCAACTCCCTAGGAAAGCCAATATCACATATCCATTATGCTAGATAATGAGTGCGGGGTGAGTGAAGCAGTGTCGGTGAGGCATCGCCGTGGTCGGGGCGGGTCTCAAGTGGACGGCAAACACGGCGTGATGAAACGCACCCAGCGGGCACATGCAAAACGCCCAGTCGCCAACAAGAAGTGTCCGCATCCAATCGCGTGTCGGAGATAAGGTGTAATTTGTTCCCTGTCCGAACGATCCGTTATTTTCCCGGGGCTCGCAGCGAATGCTTCCACCGAGACATGCTTAATTCATGACGGCGCGAAGGCAGGCCGGGTTAGACAGTGCCTTTAAGAAAAGGGGGGAGGGGCGAAGAAAACATATAGAATAATAAATAAGTAAATAAATAGATAACTACATGTTGGTATGTGGTGGTGTGTGTGGTGTGTGTGTGGGGGTGGGGGGAGGTGGAGCTATGTAATGAGTAAACAGGCTGAATTGGAAATGCTAAAAGGACGCGTAAGAAGAGTGGCTTGGATGAATGGCACCGGGTACGCGTGGGGAGTAGGTGGGAGGGGCTGAGGTGTGTGTGTGAAGGGGGGGGGGGGGTTACTGAGGTGCGGTGCCGCATGTGCCGGTGGGAAGTGTTGTGTAGGGCGCAGGGCGTGGGGGTGGAGGTGGGGGTGGAGGTGGGGGCACTACCGCTGTCCATCACGCCGCTCCGAGCTCTCTGACAGTTGGATACCGCCGCGTTATTTGGGTCCCCCCCGCACCCCTCCCCCAGTTCCCCCTGCACCCCCTCCCCCAATGCCGTCCCCTCTGCTCGCTGGCGCAGTAATCTCTATGCGGTATTCATTGAGAATGATCATCCAAATGATCAAGAATGAAAGGTGGTGCCACCGAAAACGGCGCCCTGACACGCGCGGCGGGCCGGCGGGGGGCGCCGAGACCGATACCCGCCGCGCCGCGTCCCGAGGCACCGCCATGTTCCGTCACCAGCGACGGGCCCGCTATGGGAGAGGGGGATGGGGGTTGGGGATGAGAGCGGAGGGGGGTCACGTGATTAAGTCATGTGATCATATGTCAGTCGTGTGGCCAACGCAGCGTGCTGTTCAATCAGCAGGCGAGGTGCCTGTCCGGGCCGGGCCATGCGAGATGGGGCGGGGAGGGGTGAGGCAGGGCGTAGAGGGGCGGTGCGGGGTAGGGAGGGGGCGGGGGTGCGGGACGGGGAGGAGCGGGGCTGGGAGAGGCGGGGCGCGGGGAGCAGGGAAGGGCGGGTTAGGGGCATGGTAGGACGGCGGGCCGGGTTAGAGAGTGAGGCGGGGTAGGACGATGGAATGAGGCGGGGAGCAGCGTGAAGTGGGGCGGGGAGGGGTTGGGCGGGACGGGGAGGACCGGGGCTGGGAGAAGCGGGGTCCGGGGAGCAGGGAAGGGCGGATTAGGGGCATGGTAGGACGGTAGGCCGGGGCAGAGAGTGAGGCGGGGTAGGACGACGGAATGAGGCGGGGAGAGGTGGGGAGGGCGGGACGGTGAGGAGATGGGTGGAGAGGGGCGGGGCGGGTCGGGGCGGAGAGGGGCGGGGCCTGGCGGGGCACGACCGGTAGAAGCAGTGTATGACTGTGGGATGACGCGGGGAGCAGGAAGCAGAGTTGGGCGGGATAGGACGACGGAATGGGGCGGGGAGCGGCGCGGGGCAGCTTAGGGCGGACATGAGGGTCGAGTTTCGGGCATAGCAATATTAGCATAGCAGCGCGATGGGAGGGGGCAGGGTGCAGTAGTGGTATCAGCAGTAGTAGGAGTAAGTAGTAGAAGGACGAGGCGCGGCGGTAGATTGGCGGCTGCGTGGGGATGGGCGGGGGTTGGTCGTGAAGGAGCGGGTGGGTTGTGATATGCTGAGGTGTGATGGTTGGGTGATGGGTGGAGGGTGGGGGGAGTGGCGGAACGGGGGTTTTGTCGCGACGGAAACGTGTATCTATTATGCATGGCGGTTATGGCGCGTGGATAAAGCCGTAAGTCATCATGCCCCAGACAGACAGCAGCAACGCGCCCGGTGCCCTGCCGTGTGTGGCCCGGGGACGGGCGACGCTCGTCCCTCCTGGTGCCCCGTCCTTCCTATATGGCCCGCCTATAGGCGTTGAGCATACACACTCCGTGCGTGTCTGCAATATTGTACTTTATTACTACAATGGTGTACTTAGATACATTTCTCTTCATAAGAGATTTCTATTTACCTTTTATTATATCCTCGATTATGTATGCTTTCTTATTTAATATTAATATAGACCGCCGCTTGTCGGGGTGTAATCTGAAATGAAGAATTGAATTGAATTGCATAGGATGTATTGCTGACGTCACTTGTATGTGAGTGGGGGAGTGGGGTAGCCTCATTCTGGTTCGGGAATTTTAAACATGAATATAATTTAAGTAATGAATGTGCGTGGCATTTGCTGGTCTTGTTCTCGGCATCTCTGGGCGTGTTTTAGGCGCCCCCGTGTGTCTCTAGTCTTTGCGTCTGGGTGTCTCTATACGCGTTCTGAGAGTCGGCGTATCTGGCATCTATGGGCGTTTCTGGGCGTGTTCTGGGTGTCTCTGGGCGTGTTCTCGGCGTGGTCTCGGCGTGTCCTGGGCTTGTTTTGGGGGTCTCTGGGCGTGTTATGGGCTTCCCTTGGCGTCTCTAGCCGTGTTCTCGCCTTGTCTTGGCGTCTCCGGGCGTGTCGTGGGCGTGTGTAGATGAGCTGCGAGCCGGGCGGGCTGCGTGCTGGGGCGCTGTGTTTGTGGAGCTGGGTGTGTTTGTGTGGAGTGGAACAGTTGATGGATGTTGTGGATCCAGCAGTGTGGCCTGATGAGGTCAGGCCACTCACTACCCGGCTCTTACTTCACGCGCACAGATCGCAACAATGGAAATGTAGGTGTAGTAGTCTGTACATGAGCTCCACTACCATGCGGTGGTGGCAGACACTATGCCACACACCTATGCAGTTCCACTGAACTGCGCAAGGTGGCGGCACGCTAGCCACCGGGAAGAGCCCCGACTGGGCTGCCCTCTACTGCGTGTGGCTAGCAAACCCCCAACCCACCTATAGAGGCGAGTTAGGGGGTGGGTCAGTAGACTGTTGACGCCACTGAGAGCGGATAGGTTTTGTAATAAACCAGTTTGAAGCATACTGTACTCAATCTTGGTGTTCTTCCGTGAGTGCGTTGTTTTGATTTGAAAGCATTATTCTCCTCAAGCATTCTGATTACACATACAGTAGTCATATTGTTTACATCAAAATATTGTTCAGCTATGGCAATTGGATTAGTCATAGAATAGTAATACTATTATGCTAATATCAAAAGATTATTGTGTGATGGAAATTGGATTAGTCATAGAATAATCATACTTTACAGAAAAAGATTCTTCTATGGAAATGTGATAGTTGGACAGTAGTCATACAATTATGTTAACATAAAAACATTATCCTTAATGGAAACTGACTTGGCATACAGTAGACATAACATTGTGCTAAAGTTAAAATATTATTTTGTTCTGGGAATCGGAGAGCAGCACAGTAGCCGTGTTAGTGTTTTTAGAAATCCCACATGATTCTGTTGATGGATATTTGATTTTCGCCCTGTACTAGTTCTATCATGTTCGCATCAGAATGTTACTCTACTAATATGGAAATATGACCCGTGGCATATTCTCAATGCTAATTAATATGTTGATATCGAAATTTAAAGTTTTATATTTCGATGGTTTTTAGTTGTTGTTGTTGTTTTGGGTTGTATTTTTTCAACAAAAATGTATTGGGTTACTCGGGACAATCTACTTTATCTTAGCTTGAAGTCAATTTTATTTCAAATGCTTAACTTTAGAGATATTTAATGTGAAAACATGCCAAATTAATATCCTGGACATAGGCCACTTTCGAGCATAGCCGTATAGCATAAGAATAGGAGCACAGGCTGTAATAAATAGTGCACTTGTATCTAAGATTACGTAGGATCAAATATAGCTAATGGCTTTGGTTTCGGAAATTCGATGTTTTATCAAATTATGACGCTTTATTTAGATTAGGGAATTTTTTTTTTTTTTTAATTCTTTTTTTATTGAGGCTGTATTTATACTGTCCATAGCATATAAGCCTGGGTATTCAGGCTTGTTTTCAATGCTGGCCAGCTGTAGTGTTGGTGTTGTCTTATCACACAGTAGCTGCTGATAAGGTATTTGATTGCCTGTATTTCAGTAGCAGATAGATAGTTGGTTGGTCTGGTTAGTACTATAGTAGTCTATGTTAATTTTTTTGGATTTTCTTGGCATATATGTGCTTTATTTTTTCTACTCTTATTTCTAGACTAGCCTATGGGTATTCAATGGAACTTCGGTGTCCATTAAGTAAACAAGGACTCTGTTAGAAGGGGTAGGAGGATATGTGATACGGTATCAATGTTGTCACAATTCAAACTATGTGAGTATTAATATATAGGGGGGAATGGGAACTATGCCGTTATGCTATATACAGTTCCCTGTCCCGCCACTCACTCTCTTCCATATCATCTAACAGGACGCTAATTGGAATGAATAAAATCATCTACACAATGATGGCAATTCAAATTGTAAACAATTATTGCAAAGGATCAACATCCAAAGTCCCATCGCCAACAATAATAAAGAAAGACCGAACAGTGCTAAGATAGTGGCATATCCAAGCAATGCCCAACCTTGGTAACCAAGACAACAAGCTACCAACATTCGCACCTCTTGTTTTTAGATGAACTTGACACGAATACTAACTACCTCAAGTAGACTTATCTTTTTGTAAGTGCTCCCCCCCCCCTTTTTCAACCACAAGAGATAGAAAGCTATGTGCGTGCACAAGAATTATCCAGACAAATAACTTTTCTGAGGAAAGGGGGGGGGGGCGGAAATTGAACATATATTATTAAATTACTAACCTTACCGGTCTTTGCCAACCGATACATGTTTGAAATATGTTTGAACTGTGTCTAAAGCTGGTTTTCCAAGCCCTAATAGAAGCGCAGTGTGTGGAAGAGGTAAAATAAATTGCTTTACTTGAGATGGAAAGATTAGATAAGGTATTCCTGTCAAATCCTTATATGGTTACCATCAGTGTTGCGGTAGGAGAGTCTCAGCTTATAAAGAGACAAACAGACAAACAAAAGACAGTAGTCGACAATTAGCCTGTGCTCATTATTTCCTCCTTTCATAGTGCGTGTTCTTGAAGCCACGCATGGTGTCATATTATGTAGATATTGTCAAAAAGTGTATTATTTCTATTAATACACCTTACTATACACATTAACAGTGATCTGGTCACCTGATTTGACTATGTATTCCATATATGAATATTCTACATAGCATCCCAAAATATTCATATTCAAGAAAAGTCAACTGCTCTGTCTTCATAAATGGCTATTATAGCACCCACATAGTTGTTAAGGACCGGTCGGACCAACACCAGTAGATTTACACTGAGTACTCAATGGCTATTCTTACAATCTTAGTAGTTCTGTGACATCAGACAAGGAAGGAACATGGGAAATTATATAGCCGTAAGACTAGTCAGACAGAGTCAAAAGTCTTCAGATGTACTGTTAGCTAGCTATCATAGTGTTTGTATTACTTTCCTAGAGAACTTCAATTGTAGTGAACTGTTTGTTTCTAGTACTTATCTATAGTTAAATGTAAAACTTAGAAGTGTATATATGTTTCAAATCTATTTAATAGAGAAGGCATATTCAACTATGTAAATATTCCACGGGCTATGTCCCCTCACTCATGGTAATGCCCTACACAACTCCCATAGAATGCGTGGTTTGGGAATATCAAAATGATATCAAAATGATAGCATGGCTATTAGTATTAGACGCCTAGTCAGATTTTGAAGAAACACCACAGGAACATGTATAAGTATGACGATTATTTATTTTGAAAAATATAAGACCTTGTTTGCGCATTGAGTAAATCATAATTGATGGTTCTAATTTGCTGATGTGATCACTTTATTCTTCTATTCAAAAGCAACTCCAGCATAAAATGCCACTCGGGATCATCAGCTAAACTCGTTGAGAACGCCCGATTCAATTGGCCTGTTTGTTTGCGGGGAAGGTGGTATCAAACTGGCTGAAATTCGTTAGGGTTGATTAAGTTTGACCCAAATAAGTCGGTAGTTAGGGGCTAAGGTTCCAATAACATTTTATAGTGGGCCGTTGGAAGCGGTTTCGGTTTGGGCGGGGAGGGCGTTTCGTTTGAGAGCAGTATTTTTTTATGGCCGCGGTGACAGTGTTTCTGGGGGATACAGTTCAAGTGGTGCCCCCCAGGAGTGTGAAAGGGGCGCCTCCCTGGAGACAAAGGCCCAGCGGTTCCTGGTGAATGAGGCTTTATATTGCTCTTCCGAGAATTGTGTAGTAACCAGTCACCGCATTAGACATCATTATGTGTGAGAGTTAAGCAGGTCTTCGTGAGTGCGGTTTGAGCAATTCCTTTAAGTCGATTTGAGCAGGTGTTTTTGAGCGTGTAAACCATTCTATAAGGGTACTGCAAGTTTCTCCATCACCCCTCCTTTTCTTAAATGGTAAATGGCTAAAAACAATTCTTGAAAGTAATACATTTGGCAAGGGGGACAGCTTTTCTGGTAGTGTTGTAAATATATTTTTTGTCCTTCAGAATAATTAATTTGTTAGCACGATGGCACTGGTCTTCCGGCCACAGGTGCTAAATATTATGCACACACATTGTTTTCATGATCAGTCAACTAATAATGTGATAGATTTATGAGTGTGCTGTAAACAGTTCATTATCAATGTAATATAAACAGCTATATGAGAGCCGTGAAAGCAGTGCTTTAAATATGGTACCATAAACACCTATAAGTGTAGCCATTTAGTTCTGAGAGTGGTGCACAATTCTTTATGCGGGCGTGTAAGTAGATATTTATGAAGTAAGCAACTCTGTGAGTGTGGCGAAAGCAGCTCTTTAAATAGGGTGCTATAAGCATCTCTTCATGAGTGTAGTGAAAACAGCTATGAGAGTGCTGAAAGCAACTATTTAAATAGCGCGTAAATACCTCTTTAAATATGAGGTTGTATACTCAACTCTATGAGAGTAATCAAATCAATTCTTTAAAGCTGCATAGTCCAATTAAGCATCAAATTTTCAAAACCAAACCAATTTATATTGTGTCAATTTAACAGAACGTGTTACTGCAGAAGCCGATAGTGTCAGAGCTTTTCGTGCTTGCCAAAACTAATTTGACATGTTTACACTTCAAGTTAGCCATTTAAAATAAAAGTTACTTCAAACTAAGGTAGATTATACCGATCAATCTAATATATTTATCTCAGAAAAATTACAGAAGCTCAAAACCATCGGACTATGCAACTTTAAATAGGGTGCTATGACTTATATTATAAGCAGCTCTTCATGCGTGCAGTGTAAAAAAAAACTCCATGAGAGTGTTTAAAGAAGATCTTTATAAGTGTGCTGTTGGCAGATCTTTATAAATATCCTTTAAAGTGCTCTTTGTGAGTTGTGTTAGAATCTGTGATGAGGGTGAACAAACATCTACTTATAGCTGCGCAGTAAGCACATGCGCTGTGACGTCATCCCAGCTCTATGTGTGTGGTGAACGCAGCTCTTTAAGAGTCCCATGTAGGCTGGTCCTTATGGGTGTGTTGCCGGTGTCCTCTCATAATTACAGTCCAAGCTGTTCCTTTTATGAGCGCATTGCTGTGGGGGTGGCGTTCGTTTGAAGAGACATCCAGCCTCACGAATGGGGTAGGACAGACGCTTGACAAGAGCAGTGTTAGTTGGCCATTATGATTGCAGACTGAGTAACTACAGTGGGTCATTCTCTGTGTTTATTTGTTTACTGACCCCCCCCCCCCCCCCTCCAGCACAAAAAGTAAACATTGCCTATCGGGGGGGCGGGGAAGAGGGTGGTCATTCTCTGAAACTGGGCACCATATATTTGGTTTCCATGTTACGATGGTGATATCTAATTCTTTCATTTTGTTGGTAGCAAGTCAAATAATTGTTGTTGCCTCTGCATGTTAAACACTACATATATTGAATCTACCCCACAAAATGTATTAAACATATGCTCATATGATTTTGTGCTAAAGTGAAAATGCATTTACCGAAACTTAAAAAAACTTTTTCGTAAGACATATAATCTTGTTTGCTTAATAATCTTGTTTGAATTTGTTGTGTATATTAGAATGATGTTCTGGATGTGTCTTTGATTTCCATGTTACATGAGTGATATTAAAGTTGCATAGTCCGATGAAATAATTTGGTATGTTTGCCCTTCAAATATCTCAAAAGCTAGCTGTTTAAAATAAAAGTTACTTCAAACTAAAGTAAGATAGGTTATAGCGATCAACCTAACGTGTTTATCTCAGAAAATGTAAAAAACCAAAAAACCATCGGACTATGCAACTTTAACATATTGTTCAATTTGTGTAAGATCAAAATCAAAAAGTGAAATAGCGTTTTTTTCAACTATGAAATATAAACCTTCATATACAATATATAAACCTTCATATGACCATGGATTCTGCCATTATTTGGAATGCTTTCTGCTATTACATGTATTTGGAACGTTTTCACTTTTGGTTTCCATGTTACCCTTTAGTGCTGTTTTAGAGCACGACCCATGTCGCTGCGGCGGCCCTTTATACTATTATAGACAGCCCCCTTACGTTTGTTTGTTTGTTGTTGTTTTACGTCCTAGCAACATCTGTGGTCATATCAGGACAGGTATCAACTTGTGACAGTGTGCACTTATGGCAACTTTTATAGTGCTGCCTCACTGGGAGACCATGCCGACAGCACCATGATCTGATATCCCACTCAGTCACATTATCCTGACACTGAGCCAACCAGTCCTTGCCCTATCATAATAATGCTGAGCACCTGGCTAGGAACCGACAAGTATTAATTTTTAAGTGATTGGTTTGACCCAACCAGGGTTCGAACCCACGATCCCATGGTCTACCAACGCGGGAGACGGACGCTCTAACTCATTCGGCCATTACGAGGGTGGTGTAAGCAGTCCTCACCAGGGCGGCGCTGGTAGCCGCGTGCAAGTTCGATGCTGGTACTTCCTTACGGGTGTGTTGCCGCTGGTTTCTTACCATCTCATTAGAACGCAGTAATTAAACTGGGCCACATCCGGCCCCCTCGCCTCCCTTACGAGCAGAGGCCTGCCGTGCTGCCTCTTCCAGCGCTATACTGATTAATCTCATGGCTGTTGTATGGGCGCTTTGATAAGCCGACCGGCGCTGATCGGTTTCTATAGCGACGGGACACGGGGTCCTGCGTCTAATCGTGTCCGGTGTCTCGGGTTAATCAGCCCCCGATGCAGTCCTCCCACTTCCGGTGTCACAGCGCGATGGACGTATAATGAAAGGGATGGCGACACTTCTGGTGTGAGGGATGTCGGTCAGAGTGAGCGGCCGGTAGCCGGGGAGCAGCCGGGGAGCAGCCGGGGAGCAGCCGGGGAGCAGCCGGGGAGACGCCGGGAACCAGCCGGGGCGGCACTGGGAGGGCCATTAGGTGGTTGAAACAAAGGGCGGGAGGCGCCCGACGACGGCTTGCGGATTGTCCGTATGGATGGGGGTTGGGGTGTGTGGGGTTGGTGTGTGTGTGTGTGTAGTCAGTTGGGTGACCGTGCAAGGGGCGTGAGGTGTGGTGTGGTGGAAGTGTCTGATGGGGTTTTCTAGGTCGCGTGTGTGTATGGGGTGCGGTGTGTGTGTGTGGAGAGGGGGTGCGTTAGGGGACAGAACATGGTGCCGAATGTGTTGGGTGGGGGTGTAGAGGGTGTAGGAGGGTGTAGAAGGAGAGTGTAGTTTGAAAGGGTCTCTCCGGGAGCAGTGCCCCCCCCCCCCCCCCCAACACAGTCTGAATACGTCGGCCATGATTGATATACTAATTCTCTTAATCCGGGCTTGGCCGCAAGCCAGACGGTGGACGGGGATTTGGCCGGCAGAGATAGGCAGACGACCGGACTAAGATAAAACAGATGTGGCCAGATGCCCAAGAGTCCCGTCCACCAACATCATGCTCACCATATTTTGTGGGTTTATTTTCCCCTATATTGACTGCAATTGCTTTACATGCGCCCTAAATATGATACATTCACAGGCACGGAATTCACATCAAATTAGGTCTAGAGGCGACTCTTCGTCAGCTGTAGGAAAGAGACAGAAACGCGGGTCGACTCTGGAGATTGTGATATATTGGTGGTGGTCGCTGCGTGGGTAAAACTGCCGGCATTGGTTGGCTGTCCGGGGGCTGGCCGGCCGGCCGGTCAGGCGGGCATGGTGCCTGCTAAGCGCCCCCTAACGTGTGGCTCCGCCCGCCGAGCGCCCCCTAACGTGTGGCTGTGCCAGTATTGACTGCAGCCCGGTGACGCCACCAACCCTCTCCCACCCACCACCCACATCACTACTACCACCACCACCACCACCCCCTCCCACCCACCAGCCACATCACTACCAACATCACCCCGCTACCACCACTCCCCCCTCCCAATCACCACCACCACTACACCACCAGCCCCGACTTTCAACCCAGCACCCCCACTCTAACCTCCGCCGTCAACAACAACCACCCCCCAACTCCACCCCCACACCCTACAACCCCCACCCCTACCCTCACCATCCTCACCACTGCCCTATCACCTTGACCCCCCCGCCTAATCACTCCACCTCCACTCACAGTCATCCCCTCACCCTGCCACCAACCACCACACCATCCATACCTCCACCCCACCCCCACCAGTAGACCTACCACCCCACTCCCACTCCCAATCACCCCCACTCCCACTCCCAATCACCCCGTTGCCCCTTCACACCACTCCCACTCCCACTCTCCACCATCCCACGACCAACGTATAACGAAGACACGCACCATACACTACACATACACACAACACAGGTAATGGTTACTTGCCCGGCGTTGTAAGCTTATTTTATTTCTTTTTGAAGAATAAATTAACTCGTCCGAGTGTCTCCTAATTGCTGATGATCATCTGAAAGCGAGGCGCCTCACGGAAGGCGACTCGACCGGGTGCCGGCGTGTTCTGCGAGGGGTGCGGCCGCAACTCGGTCACCCACACTAATGATGTCATCCCACCGTCGACAAATGACCTGCCCGCCCGGGCACAGCAAAGGTCAGCGGGACAGGCCGGCTAGACCACTGGGCCGACGCCAAGGTCATTCGATTGCTATGGCAACCCACCTGGTTGTCAGGGTTGATCAAGGGCGTCCGAAATGCAGAAAGACAATACTGTGTTCCGATGTCTACTGGAGTGGGCGAAGATGCCGCAAATCTAAAGTGTATTGACTCAGCATAGGACAAGGAAATTGGAAAGATTATCTGAGAGTGGAGGCGTGCCTTCGCGGAACTGCTCGGAACAGGCGGCGGCGGGGGGTGGGGTGTGTGTGCCTGCTCGTTGTGCTAACAATTCATCGCTTCCTGTATTTAAAATGCCCCTCTACCTCCACCAAACACATCCTCATTCCTGAATGGGTGTTACTCTCCGGAATAGCTTAAACCCCATTGGCGCTATACAATGTATTGCTGTAAATTATCAATTCGATTGACATTTACATTGCCTTTCTCTTGCGGAATCAGCATGGATTGGGGCGGTGATTGGTAGACTGTTGATACAACACACCGGCTGGTTATGGTTGCGGTGGCCACCAGAGGGCGTGTCCTAAAGACGAGTCGCCGACACTGTCCGTATAGCTGCTGGGTGCTCAAGTGTTCAAACATGCGCGCGGGGCAGCCCCAGCCCAAGTCGCCGCGCGCTGTGCGCATGTATGTATGCGGGCCCCCGGATCTACGCAGTGCGTTGCCGTGGCGCCAGACACATACATGCCGGTTCCAAATGTTGAAATATGGATCGGTGAGACTTTGTCCAAGATTCCGCATACTTGGCCGGCACATCCATGACAAAGACAAGCGTAGTCTGCATAAAGCGTCGTGCAGCGGTGTGTAGGTGTGTGTGCAAGTGTGTGTGTAGGTGTATGTGTCGGTGTGTAGGCGTGTGTGTGTATGTGTGTGTGGGTGTAAGTGTGTGGATGTGTCGATGTGTGTGGGTGTATACGTGTGTGTAAGTGTATAGGTGTGGGTGTGTAGGTGTCTGGGGGGTGGGTGTGTGGGTGTAAGTGTATAGGTGTGTGTAGGTATATGTGGGTGTGTGGGTGTAAGTGTGTGGAAGTGTAGATGTGTGTGAGTGTGTACATGTGTGTGTAAGTCTATAGGTGTGGGTGTGTAGGTGTGAGTGTGTGTGAGAGTGTGTCGGTGTAAGTGTGTGAGTGTGTACGTGTGTGTAAGTGTATAGGTGTGGGTGTGTACGTGTGGGTGTGTGTGGGTGTAAGTGTGTGGATGTGTAGATGTATGTGGGTGTGTACTTGTGTGTCGGTGTAAGTGTATAGGTGTGTGTGAGGGTGTGGGTGTGTGGGTGTATGTGCATGGATGTGTAGATGTGTGTGGGTATGTACGTGCATGTGGGTCTGTACGTGTGTGTGGGTGTAAGTGTATAGGTGTGGGTGTAAGTGTGTTGGTGTGGGTGTAGGTGTGTGGGTGGATGTGGGTACTAAACTACAGAGGTGGGTTTCTCAAAAGTAAGCGCGCTCTCCGTACATATACACCAGAGAGATGCAATGGTGCGTCGTTTTTAATCGTCCAATATTAGCAGGATTAAAGAGATGAAGCATGTGTATATGAGTTATCTACCAATGCCTTCTATTAACATGGATATATTATATGGTGCTTCTACCGACTTCTGCTGATAAAAATACCACATCACGCTACGCAATATTAGATTGCGCCAGAAATGCGCTTCTCAAACTATGCAATCAATATTACATATTTAGCATAAAATACCGCCTCATATTACGTGGTATTAATTGTTAGCATAAAAGACAGTCTCACACTATGTTATTTAAAATCGTACTACTAGTAGAAAGTATTACGTATGTATGTAAGGAATGCGGCGCGTGTGACCCGGGCTATGTCCCACAATTGGTCACGTGACATCGGACCCTATGTGACATGTCTTGCAATAAACGGTCAGTGCTTGATCAGCACTTGAGGCGTTTGGGCGTGCTTTCCATATGCTACATGGTGCAGGTAGCGGAAAAACAGAAAATGGTGGCGGCATTATCAGGACTCAAACCTCCAACAGCAATGAACTTGGATGGCAACTTGGCAGTAAATTGGAGGAGTTGGTTTACGGCATATGAAATAGACGTTGGTGCCGCAGACTTCACCAGTAAACCTGAGAAGACACAGTGCCCATTGTTTCTCCATATTCCCGGCAGGGAGGCACAGAAGGTATTCCCAATGCTGCCTGTTGACAGTGAGGACCAGGATAAACTACAGCCACTCATAGCAGCGTTCAAAGACTATTGTGAAAGTAAGTCCAACGAGACTGTAGTTCGTTATCAATTTAACACATTCAATCAGAAGTCGCAGTCACTGGACACGTATATAAGAGAATTACGCCATAAAATTGCATTCTGTGAGTACAGAGACATCGAGAGCTCAAACGCCAAAGTTAACATTAGACAAGTGCTAGAAATCTGCACAGTTAGTGAATATAATGCCACACAACTTGACAAGCCACAGGAGGAAGCAGTTGACACCCTCAACAAATATGGCAGGCGCAAGTCATGCCCCCCCACCACCACCGGCGACACCATGGCTTCACACACAGTCGAGTAGCAACAACACCGGACGTCTTAATTGCTCATGCTGTGGTTACATGCATGGGTGGGCAAACTGGCCAGCCAAGGACAAGGAGTGCGATGGGTGCGGCAAGGTGGGACACTTTGTCAAGGTGTGTAGAGCTCGGAGACACACCAATTCACCGGTGAATGGCATAGACGTAGACCAAAGAAGCACCAGAGAGGAGTGGGAAATAGCCTACTCAGATGACGATGACCCGGATTTGTTTGTCAGGGCCGTGCGCTAGGAATTGGAAGACTCGGACCAGCGCGGTGCAAGCTAATCACATACAGCGGACAGCGGCTCAACACGGAAGGAGAAGTCGAGCTGCCAATCAGAGGACAGACGATATGCTTCCAGGTAATGGACACTGGAAGCGCCATCCTCGGGAAGAACGCCTGCGTGTCACTGAAGCTTGTCAACCACGTAGACGCAGTCAGTCAGCGCATGACAAGACAGACATATGCGGCAGACATGGTAAATAAGTTCAATGATGTATTCGAAGGCTTAGGTAAAATCAAAGTCAATGCTAAAATACATGTAAATCCTGATGTCAATCCTGTAATTCATCCACCGAGGCGGATACCGCATGCTTTAATAAATTAAGTCAAAACTGAGCTAGATAGAATGGTCAGTATCGGAGTAATTGTGTCGCAGGTAGAACCCACACCATGGGTTAACTCTATAACATGCGGATGCGCTTGCAGAATTACAATCTGACCGTCATCCATAAAAAATGTATAAATATGTTTTTTTTCTGATGCCCTGTCATGTGCCCATTCATCCAAAATAGAGCCTAGCGACCTGTTCGACAAGCCGCAATCGGGTTTGTCAATGAAGACATTTATGACATCACACAAGAAACAAAAAATGACAAAACACTACAAGAGCTAGCCCGGCTAACAGTCGGAAGGGTGGCCAACCAACACAAAATTGCTGCGATCTGACATCAAACCATATTTCACCTACCATGACGACATAACGACTCACAACAAGCTTGTTCTAAAATACAATCGAATTATCGTGCCAAAGTCAATGCAATCAAATATTCTTAACCAAATGCACGAATCTCACCTCGGGGTGGTAAATACAAGCAGATGGCTAGGGACTATGTATACTGGCCACGCATAGCAAAACACATATACACATATACACATATACATATATATATATTAGGATCTGTATATATGAACTATGTATATATTTATATATGCATATTTATATGCCTTAATATTTATTATGGTATTTATATATACATATTTATATATCGCTATATCCATATATATAGTGCAGATATATGTATATATATGTACTATATATATATAACATATTCCACATTCGTGTATGTTGTCAGTGCATGTTATAATGCAGTTAGTTCCCTTTGCGCATACCGAATATTCAACTTGAGTGTCTTAACGCTAAAGTCAAACAATGGCGGCAGCACGGGACACACACAACCGCCGGCGTGCAGGGTTCGACCCCACAGAGGCCCTGCGTGTTGTAAATCCAATTAGTCACTGTCACAAACTTCGAGCTTGGATGGCTAAAGTACCCCCCCCCCCCCTCCCGCAGTGTTGTTTGATTTGCTGAATATGGAGTGGAGAGAGGTGACGGTGGGTTGGCGGATGTGGTGATGGCATGACGGGTACTCACGTGCTGTCCGGTGACAGTCCGAAGTGGACAGAGTGTCAATAGCGCACGAGCTGCGCTTGGTCGGGGCTGGTCGGGGCTGGTCGGGGGCTGGTCGGGGGCTGGTCGGGGGCTGGGTGGGGCTTGACCAATACTGTGAGGGGACTGGGAAGGGGGTGGGCGGGGGTTGACATACTGGGAGAGGGCTGTTACGTGTTAGGGGTCTGGGCGGGGCCTGGGCGGGGGCTGGGCGGGGGCTTGGCGGGGGCTAGTAGGGGGGGGGGGCTGGGCGGGGGGGGGGGGCTGGTCGGGGACTGGTTGGGGGCTTGTTGGGGGTTGACAGATACTGTGAGAGGGTTGTGGGCGGCGGGGGGCGGGGGGCGAGTGACTTTCTTCTTGTGTATACCATAGTTTTGTGCAGATGCCAGTGTCACATTTTCACCATAAGAATACCGCGCACATCATGCATTGATCCTGGGAAGTTAACAATGCACGCATCAACTAGGTATTGAATTAGGCAAGCCACAAGCTCGCCACCAAGTTTAACCCAAACATAAAACAATGGCGAAATAGTGACTGGTTTAGGACTATTGCCAACCAGGATCTTTGTTGCTATTTCAAGGTGAACTGAATAAATGTTAAGGTCTTTATTATGGTCGCTCTTCACTTTGTTTTGGCAATATTTAACTTTCCCTTTACTTCAGCACATGATAAAAGTTGTTGTCTCTAAATACATCATCCATTTAAATTTAAGTTCATGTTTGAAATTCCTGACGCAGAAAGAGGCTTGCGCAAACGATTTGCTGCAGCAGAAGTGTGTATTCAATTCAATTCTATATTTTAGACCAGATCTCTTGTCTATAGGCAAGTACATATATTAAAAGGGAATTTATATAAAATGAAGAATATTATAAACAACAAAGAAGAATAAATACATGTAATGGAGGATGTCAGAAAAAAAAATGAGCATGCAGAGAAATGCATTTAATTTTAAGTGCATTGTATTAATCAAATATATTAATTTATAATAAAATATGTTAATGTATAATAAAATATCAGTATAACAAGACAACAAGAAATGAAATAACAGGAAAATAAAATAACCCTACTATATGTATATTTATGGAATAATTCAACAAATTAGGGCCTCACTCTAAAATCGGTGAAAAATGTTACAGGATAAGGGCCTTTAAAACATATCAACACCAACATTGAACTTGTTTGCAGTGCCAGCTGCGTTCAGGTATCAATATTAAGAGTCCTGAACACATTACTTGTACATAATTATGGGAAATCTATCTAGGCTATGGCCCTTTTCTTTGGGTGGCGAAATGACAATCCTGTTGTGTATTCTGGGTAATCATTTGAGACGAGATACGTGTATGGCGGTCAGTTGGAGAGCTATTGGGCAACACTACTGGTCCCATCCCAATCCCTGACCAGTCCGCAGATAGTCATTGTAACCAACAAAGGATGTGGCTTATTTTGTCAAGAACACCTACACCCCAAACACTGGCAGGAAATATGACAACATCATCATAATATATTTGGTTTATTTAGGTCTGTTTTGTTTTGAATTCCATTGGAGGTGGTATAATGACGAAGCGGCTCTCTGAATATACGGCACGTCCTACTGTGTACGGGTTCTGTGGGTGCGGGCAGCTGACAATGGCGACAGGAGTCGAGGCTACTAGGAGGAAACGGTGGTGGTCACCTGGGGTGCGAGGCGGCGCTAGGAAGGACGGAGAGAGGTGGAGGAGGGTTGTGCACGATTCTGGCACGGTGCTGTGGGGGGGGGGGGGGGCGGCGCGGCGCGATGCGTGCGGTACGGTACGGTCTGGTGCGGGGCGGTGCGAGGCAATGCGAGACGGTGTGAGATGGCCCGGGGCAGCGGGACAGGCGAGCGCGGGTCGGGCGGGCGTCAGCCGGCGCGCAGCGGCGCAAGGAAACAAGATGTTGGTGCGGAGCTGGTGCGGGGCTGGTGCGGGGCTGGTGCGGGGCTGGTGCGGGGCTGGTGCGGGGCTGGTGCGGGGCTGGTGCGGCTCGGCGCGGCATGCTCAAATTTTGGCCGGTCGGGATGTAAGGCAGACCGGGGTGAGTGTGTGAGTGTGTGAGCGTAGGTGCGTGGATGGTGGGATGGTGGGATGGTGACCAGTTGCCGGGCACCAGGGCTAGGCGCTTGTGCGCGGCGGCCGCCCAGCGGGGTGGGATGCATCCAGATGGGGCGGGACATGGTGGGACCCCGGTCCACTGGTGCCAGAGGGAGGGGCGGGGGCTGATGGAATCTGGTCACCCCGCACCCCTGGTGGGCGGACACAGTTAATGGATGGAGGCACTAATGGCCTTCAGGCAGTGTGCATAGCATTGTGGCTGACACGAGCCTGATGGAGACCGAGGGTCCAGCGCCACCTCCCGGGCCACCTCCCGGGCCAGCCCGGCGGGTCCCCAATGACACACCAGCCGTCATGGGCCAAAATCCACAACCCTAAAGGCACCATGTCAACCCTTCCTCATTCTATTTCTTTTCCACATTCCTTTCACGATGAACATTAATTCACAGTAGTTAATGCCAGCCGTGTCATATAACGTGTGTGCCTTAGAGTTTGTTATTGCTGTGCGGGAAAACCCCGTTGGTGAACAGTTAAAGGGGTTTCTTAGCGCCACTTCGCTACATGGATGATGTAGATAAGCTTCGTAAAGCTATCCTCTCAACCTTCTCAGCTCTCCCGACCCCTCTTTTCAGCCTCGCCAACCTCTCCATTCACCCCACCCTCCCCCAAGTCCCAACCCTCATACACTCATTACACGTCGTACCCTACCCAACCTCCCCACCTTCCCACCCTCCCACTCCACACCCTCCCCCCTCCCCCAATCACTCGACCCGACCGTCAGACCGGACGGTGCCACCGATGGCCCACTGCGCTTGTCACGGACGCACCCATCTGTAGATTCGATCTGGTAAAATAGGATTGTCACACCGAAACTACAGGCGGTTCACAACTTGTCCGCCAACACAACCAGACGCACCTGTCGCCGGTTAGCCCATGTATATAGTAGGGGTCATCACTCAGATGGAATCGATCTCGATTGGTTAGCATACATAACCTCAGATAGTGTATCTATCTACATCTGCTAGCTGCATCATCTTGAGACAGACGCAGCCAGATGAATCGCTGGTATCATGGACGCGAAAGGGCGCCATCTGTAGGCAGCGGCAGATGACAGAACTAAAGAGGCCATCAGAACTTCATCAGAACAATATTCGTTTATAATACATGTGGTGCTGGGTACTGGTGCTATTTCCATGCACTGCTCGCACTGCCTGGGGTAATTCACTATTTCCGTACACTACTCACGAGGCCTGATGTAAGCGCGGTCTTTAAAAAATACTACTCATATGACATCTGGTAATTCATTCTTTCCCAAATGTAGTCATATTATCATTGAGCTCCCCGAAAAGAATATATCTAGTAACTTTATGTTGTTTATATGATATGAAATAAACCAATGGCCTAATACCTCGAACGCACTGTCTTCTCATTATTCCTGTCTTAGTTTAGCACAATGACGTAAGTTGAACTTTTATTTCCCAATGATGTGATTATTTAGGCAGTGCGAGGGTTGTGTTTGTGTGTGTGTGGTGTAGAGGATGTGGTGATTGATAGTGGTGGTGGTGTTGGTAGTGGTGGTTATGGTGGCCATCACCACTGCTACCATCACCACCCACCACCACTGCCGCCACCACTATCACTCTGTGATAGTGGTGGCGGCAGTGGTGGTGGTGGTGGATGGTGGTGATGGTGGTGGTGGCAGTGTCTGTTGGTAATAATGGTAGTGGTAATGGTGATGGTGGTGGTGGTAGTGGCGGTGGTGGTGGTGGTGGGTGGTGGTGATGGTGGAGGTGGTGATGGCAGCAGAGGTGGTGGTGGGTGGTGGTGATGGAGGCAGTTGTGTTGGTGGGTGGTGGTGGTGGTGGTGGTGGGTGGTGGTGGACAAACCAAATAATAAATGCTACTCGCCGAACCATAAAACGACTCACTTTGTTCGACATGGGGTGGTAAGCACAACATGAATTAAGAAATCCCAATCTGACGCCGGCAGGATGGGGCTGGAACAGCACTTGTCAGAGCAGTAGAAAGAAGCAAAGTGTGAAATGGAACAGGAACTGAGCCATGAAGGTCTGCTTCCACGCCACCAACCCGGCCGAGGGGGCGGGTTGGGCCGGGGCTTCAACTGGCAAAAGGCATGGGAAATGCGCCATTCAAGATGGCTGACGATATCACGTCAAACTATTTGTCCTCAGCGCTGCCAATACGACCGTGTTTTACACACAGTTCGCCGACGCCGTGAACGCTGCGGGCCGAGGAATTGTTGGGGGGGGGGGGGTCACTTAGTGAAACAAGGACTGATAGTCATGAAGAAGTGAAATAAAACCCCTGAATGTAGCCATTTACATCGCGGTGTGAAAGCACAGAGCAGAGCACCGCCTCTTTAGATAAGTAGGTCAAGTTGGCGGAAGCTGTTTGTAAATCGGTGGTGACCCTTGGCGGCAACGCGGCGCGGTAGGCGCCGGGAGGCCATTGCACACCCGACCTGCTTTTATTGCTTCCTTATTCAATTCTGATCTCAAAGGAGCCTTGGTGGATGTTTTCATAAAGCCGGCTATCACTATACAAGGGGGACGCGTTCAAATAAATCGCGCATTGTATTTCTTGCGTGGCCTAGTATTGATTTAATTTTTATCATCTCCTCGTGTGTACCCACCCGGGAGATATTGAAACATAATGTTGTGCAAACAAGCGCGAGTTCTGCCCGTGAGAGCCGGAATCGGCGCGGTCTATATGTTCTTAGCTCGGCCCGGTTCGCTGGGGATAAGCCCGGGGGAGATCCATCATGAATGGTTCATTTCGAAATAACCAACATAACAGAGAATATCATAAATCACATTTAGCCGCGTATGACACCTGACCCGCGCTCGAACCTTTAGGGGTGTGTGTGTGGGTGTCGGTGTGTGGGTTGTGTGTTTGGGCGTGTGTGTGTGCGGGGGGGTGTCGGTGTGTAGGTTGTGTGTGTGGGCGTGTGAGTATGATGAGGGAGTGGCTGTGGGATCTTTTATATATACATAATCATATACGTGTGCACATATGTATATCTATACGCAGACACAGACGCAGACACATGCGCATATACATGTACTTGTACACATACACATCCGTATACGTATACAGATACCCATGCATATATATTCATATATATAATATATATACGTGCATATATATTCATATATACACATGCATATATATTCATATATATAATATATATACATGCATGTGTATCTGCGTTCATATATATGTACACTTGTTTGTTGGGGTTTTACGTCCTGGCAACACCCAATGTCATATATCAGGACTATAAATGTATGTATACATTTATACACACATGCGCACACACACATATATTAAACCAAGAATGAATGCAAACGACGAAGGCTGAGCTACCGCCCGTGTCACCACCAACCAACGAGATCTGCAGCATTAGCCTGTGGTGGAGGGGGTAGATCGAATCCCGCCAATACAACATCTAATCCATTCCGTATATTTAATATTTGTATAATACTTATACGTCAAATATATATATATATATATATAAATAAATATATATAATGTATGTACATACACCGATACCAAGTTCGACTCACACCACACAGGTTTCACAATTGCTGTGGTAATCTACTACTAGGAGTCGTGAATCTCATTTTACCAGGCGACAATTTGATTTGACCCCCATTAATCTGGGACGAGGAACCCCTGCTTGTGGGTGGTAACCAATTTATTGGTTAGGCTGATGTATAGAAACACCCGACACGCCACCAGACCCTCACAGGTCCATCGGGTGTGACCCTTAGGGTTGTTTGCAATCTTCGCCTAACTGGATTACCGTGGAGCATGAGGTGACGTTAAAGCTGTATAGTCTGATGAAAGCATCCAAGTTACAAACATCAAGTGCTTATCGAGAATGCTGAGCCACTTGAATATAACCTGCTATGGTGTCAGAGCTTTGTCTGCTTTCCAACATTAATTTTGCATACTTGCACTTCAAATATCTCAAAAGTTAGTAATTTAAAATAAAAGTGACTTCAGGCTAAAGCAAGGTGTATAATAATGATCAACCTAGTGTATTTATCTCACCAAATGTCAGAAACTCAAAACTATCGGGATATCCAACTTTAATCACTCTCTTGGCTCCTTCAGACTCACGCTTATCCACATTGGTGGTGCTGACACCTATCGGGTATGGGCGGAATTACACGCCTACATTTCCTCCGGTCATGTTTCTAAAGGCCCGGTCACATACACGTTAGTGGACGTAGTTAAGCATAGTGGAGGCTAACATAGTTGAACATACCGGCATCCATACTTCTCCATCATGCTAACTTGGTAATATCATGGGTGGGCCATGAGTTCTGATTTAATCTTTGTACATGTTCAAAAGAGCCCTACGTTAGAGGCTAACATACTGTGGCAAAGTCTCCATACTCTTAATGTACTCTTGTGTACTGTAGCATACTCTAGCATACTCTAGTGTACTTTAGCGGACTTGGACCTTGTGGACGTAGTTGACCATAGTGGAGGCTAACATACATTGAATTTAGTTGAATTTAGTTGAACGTAGTTGAACTTAGTCGAACGTAGTTGAACATAGTTGAACATAGTTGAACAGAGTTGAACAGAGTTGAACATAGTTGAACGTAGTTGAATGTACCGGCATCCATGCCATAACATATTTATCCGTATCAAACCCTGCCGTACCTTAACGTTTCTCACTGTAGTTTAACGTACTTACACCACGTTTGACCCACGTTAATCTATACTACGTTCAACTACGTTCACTAACGTGTATGTGACCAGGACTTTAAAGTGTGCACTTTTCAGGTGTTTAATGTGCCGACGTCGTTGATTGGCTGTAGCTGTTGGTGTAACCAATGTGTGTCGCACATACGCACATACAGCATCGGATCCCCAGTCGGTTCCTTATGGTACAGCTCACCGAGTAAAAGGTTCCTCCCCAGTCGGATGGAAACAGAGGCTGGTCGGTCATTGTGCTATTTATGTCACCGATTTACCTTTCACCAACATACTTTTAGAAAGGTATGCAATCAATAGGCGATTTCCACCACCAGCTCGCCCTCTATCGCCAGTGTAGGAACTAATGTTGTGGTTAGCCGCGCTCATTCTGCAGTATACCTCTGATGGCAGTGACAAGAACTAATGTGGGTGGTGGCAGCTTAATGCGCATGCTCCACGGGAAAAAAAAGGTTTGGAAGGCTTCGGTCAATTTATCGTGTAGTATGAGGTGGTCATTATCATATTCCTCGAGCTTCCCACCCACTCACCCACCCACCTCACCTTTCCCCCCAAAGCCATCCATTCCCCGCCACTCCCTGCTTTAAGATCATTTAGGAAGGTCAAGAAGCCCACACACGCTCCATATCCCCCCCCCCCCCCCCCCCCCCCCGCTCTCGCTCTCGTTTCCCCGATAAAGGGAATCTCAAATATGGGATGAATTTCAATGGATTCCATTTTAGATCCCCGCTATCAGTTGACTAATCTTATCGGGCGCCATCAATGTGCCAGAAAGGCGGTTCCACCCCCCCCCCCCCCCTCCCCCCACTCCCACCCCATTGCTCTGCCCCCCTCCCGCCCCGACACACACATTGTATGCACTGTATGGACCACATGCAGCCCCCCACCCACCCACCCACCCCCCATTTTAATGTGGCCCCACCCCAACCCTCACCGCCACCCCCCACCCCATCACCTCCACCAGGCGACATGTCTGGGACGACAGGCCTATTGCTATGGAACTTGGCATTTGTGTAGAAGGTTCTTGTATTCCGAGTCTGCTTGTGGTATGACTAAGCACACACTACACGACATCCATTCTAGAATTGACACCCCAACCTCCTCCACACAACCACCACACCACCACCACACACCACCACACCACCACCACACCACCACCACACCACCACCACACCACCACCACACCACCACCACACCACCACCACACCACCACCACACCACCACCACACCACCACACCACCACACACCACACACCACACCACCACACACCACACCACCACCCACCACCACACCACCCACCACCCCCACACCCCCCCACCCCACACCACGACACCAACACCACCACCACACACCACCCACACCACCACCACACCACCACCATCACGCCACCACGACACCACCACCACGACACCACCACAACACCACCATGCCACGACACCACGACACCACCACCACCACACCACCACCACCACACCACCACACACCACCACCACACCACAACCACCCCCACCACACCACCTCCACACCACCACACCACCTCCACACCACCACACCACCACCACACCACCACACCACTACACCACCACCATACCACCACACCACCACCACACCACCACACCACTACACCACCACCACACCACCACCACACACCACCACCATACCACCACACCACCACCATACCACCACACCACAATACCACCACCACAACACCACCACAACACCACCACAACACGCCACAACACCACCACACCACCACCACACCACCACTACCCCACCACCACACCACCACCCCTCGCCCGCCAGCATCCCACCCGGCCGGTAGTATTACTGTTGGGACTGGGCTGTCGTGGTGCGAGGGGTGCGACTAGTAGGGACGGCCACGCAGACAGTGCTATCACACCGAGCTGTTATCGGGCCTAAAACAAGTTATCCCTGGGAAACCCATCATACTGGCGGCGCAAATGCGGCGGTGAGAGCTGATTCTAGGGAGGACGCGAGGAAGATGTGTGTGTGTGTGGTCAGATATGTGTGGTGTGTGGTTTGTGAGATGTGTAGTGGTGTGTGTGGTGTGTGTAAGGGGGCGATGAGATATGTGTTGTACGTGTGGTTTGTGAGATGTGTAGTGGTGTGTGATGTGCATGTGGGGTGTGTGAGATGTGTGTAGTGTGTGGGGGGTGAGATGTGTGTAGGGTGTGTGGTTTGTGAGATGTGTAGTAGTGTGTGTGGTGTGCGTGTGGGGTGTGTGAGATGTGTGTAGTGTGTGGGGTGTGTGAGATGTGTGTAGGGTGTGTGGTTTGTGAGATGTGCAGTAGTGTGTGTGGTGTGCGTGTGGGGTGTGAGATGTGTATGGTATGCTTGGTTTGTGAGATGTGTAGTGGTGTGTGGTGGGTGTGGTGATGTGGTATGTAAAGTGTGTGTGGTGTGAGGTGTGTGTAAAGTATGTGTGGTGTATGGGCGTGTGTGTGGGGGATAGTTCGGCGGGCTTCAGGTAAATTGGTATGGATTGACAAAACACGAGATGAGCTCCTCCCTCCCTCAATGGGAGCAGCTCGATGAGCAGCTCGGGCCTCAGAGCGACGAGAGCAAATGACGCGGCGCGAAGCGACGCAAATGGATGCCGCGACAGGCGGCTTGTTTGCCCGCCGTGATGGAATGGATGGCTGAAAATCCTCCAGACTCCCCAATTCAAATCTTTCCCAGCGTCTTTATCATATTTAGAATGCGATGTAATCCTGAAATACATGTGTGCACATTCTCAGACCCAATTGGCGCCACCGCTTGTCTTCCTCTTGGGGTGTGGAGGTGGGGGATAAGCACGGAGGGGAGGGGGGGGGGGAGGTGTTGGCGTTGGGCGGGGGTTGGCAAACCATCGGGCCGTTGTAGTAAGCTCAAAACACTACCCCACAAAAACACTACGGTAGTGTTTTCAACCTAGGTTAAAAACACTATGGTAGTGTTTTCAACCTAGTTGAATGTAGGTTCAAAACACTACTGTGGCCATGCTGAAAACACTATCCTTAAGTTCAAAACACTACCTTTAAGTTCAAAACACAACTCTAAATGTTTGTGTATAATTGCTGCATATTCATTTTCATTTGTAGTAGGGTGAGGCAGTATGCAGTAGGGTGGGGCAGTATGCAGTAAGGTGGGGCAGTATGCAGTAGTGTGGGGAAGAATGCAGTAGGATGGGGCTGTGTACAGTAGGGTGAGGCAGTATGCAGTAAGGTGGGGCAGTATGCAGTAAGGTGGGGCAGTATGCAGTAAGGTTGGGTAGTTTGTGGTACAGTGGGGCTGTATGCAGTGAGGTGGGAAAGAATGCAGTAGGGTGGGGCAGTATGCAGTAGGATGGGCAGTGTACAGTAGGGTGAGGCAGTTTGCAGTAGGGTGGGACTGAATGCAGTTAGGTGGGGAAGAATGCAGTAGGGTGGGGCACTGTGCAGTAGTGTGGGGAAGTAAGCAGTAGAATGGGGCAGTATGTAGTAAGGTGGGGCTGTAGGGGTTGTTATTGTTGGTTGCTGTTTTACATCCTAGCAACATCTAGGGTCATATCAGGATGGGTACCGACTTGTGACTGCACACTCATCATGACTTTATAGTGCTGCCCCACTGGGAAACCAGGCCGCCAGCACCATGACCCGATATCCCACTCAGTCACATTATCCTGACACTGAGCCAACCAGTCCTTGCCCTATCCTATAAATGCAGAGTACCAGGCTAGGAAGAGATAAGTATACATTTTAAAGTCATTGGTTTGACTCGACCGGGAACCAAACTTCCGACCTTCCGCATGCAAGGCCCACACTCTACTGATTAGGCCACATGTACTGGACCTGCTGGGGCAGTAGGCAGTAAGGTGGGGAAGAATGCAGTAAGGTGGGGCAGTGTGCAGTAGAGTGGGGCAGTGTGCAGCGTATAGCCTACTATTAATACTTGCTTCAAACGCTGCAGCACCATCAGCGTATACTAATATGTGGTGCACATGCTCCAGTGCTATCAGCGTATACTACTAATACATGCTTCAAATGCCGCAGCACCATCAGTGTATACTAATATGTGATGCACACCCCGCAGTGCTATCAGCATATACTACTAATACGTGCTTCAAACACCACATCACCATCAGCGTATACTAATACGTACTGCGCATGCCACAGCGCTATCAGTGTATACTACCAATACGTGCTTCAGACATGGCAGCACCCTCAGCGTATACTAATACGTGGTGCACACGCCACAACACTATCACTTATGTATCAGCGTATACTACTAATACTTGCTTCAAATGCCACAGTAGGGTCAGCGTGTCATGATAGTGTTTTGAACTTGGGTAGTGTTTTCAACATACGTAGGGGTAGTGTTTTGAACTTAACAGTAGTGTTTTGAACTTAGGTTCAAAACACTACCGTAGTGTTTTGAACGGGATAGTGCTTTGAACGTCCTACACCGGTAGTCCCGGGTGCGGTGTGGCTGGCGCCTACTCGGATAATTACTCTAACGGAGGCACCAAGCTTTCGCTGGTGCAAATTTGTTTGTTAAGTTGAATTAAGTGCCACTGACACAGTGACCAGCGCACTGCCGGACCGCACAGACACCGGGAAGCGGGGCTGGAGTCACGTGACTCCCCGCGAAGTTAAAGTTGCATAGTCCGATGGTTTTGAGTTTCTGTCATTTTCTGATATAAATATATTAGGTTGATCGTTATAATAGACATTACTTTAGTTGGAAGTAACTTGTATTTTAAATGGCTAACTTTTGATATATTTGAAGTGAAAATGTGCAAAATTAATTTTGGCAAGCGTGCCAAAACTCTGACACCATAGGCTTCTGCAGTAATAGGTTCTAGTATATGTGGCGACACATGTTTAGTAAGTGCACAAGTATCTATAGCCGTGTTCACACGGGCGATGTAAATCGATTCGTAGAAAGCGACTTGTATAGTTCGCATCACATTTCTCGTGTGAACGCACGTCTGAGGCGGATTAGGGCTGATTCGATTCACGTGATGCGGATCCTGTAGACCACCTAAGCGAGGTAGTCTACGTGAATCGATTCCTGTGATGCGGATAATTTTGCCCGTGTGGACGCAACCAATTCGCCTCACCTGATTCGATTTGTGTGATACGCCTCACATTTTGTCCGTGTGAACACGGCTTAAGTTAAATGTGTAGAATCAAATCCAGATACTTGTTTCAGTTTTGAAAATTTGATGTCTTCATCAAACTATGCAGCTTTAAGGATTCGCAGTGAAGCTGGCTGATATGACATTAAAAAAATAATGTGCACCTTTACTGGGCCAGATAGTTATTCCCCAGTAATGTCCTTAATTATAGAACTTTGGCTGTGAGTGACACCGGTGCCAGGAAGTTGGTAGTGAGTTTGAAAAGTGAATAGGGGCGGCAACAGCAGCGTCAGATATAATCGATAATATATGTTATATAACTGTAGGGAACTTCGTGTTTTATGCAGCAGCACACACACACACACACACATATATATATATATATATATGTATATATATATATATATATAATGGTAGTATATAGGGATATGGCATTTGAAGTTGTATTCTTTATATTGCCATACTTCATTATAGAACACAATAATATATGTATATGTATATACCACCTCCATTATCTATATTATATCGGCTTCGGTTCCACTTTCTCTTAACTACTACCAGAACTAATTGTTCACCTTGATATATATATATATGTGTATAGTGAAAGTGAGCAGAGTGACCAGTTGGCTCATGGCATATAGGAGGCGGGGAGGAGAGAATGCCTGCTCCACAGTCAATAACATAGAAGTTAAGGTGGTTAAAGATAAACATTAAGGGGCTACCATTAGTTTTATCCACATAATAAATTATATAGTACACAAACATATATATGGATAGTGACAAGCCCTTTATCGCGTGTAATAAGTTCTGTAGTGTATAGTGCCCCCCCCCCCTGTGGTGGTGGTGGTGGGGGGTCTCCCAGCATCCTCTGCGCTCCCCCCCCCCCTGCGCGGGGTGGGCCGCACACTCCACACGCTCGGAAGTTGCATAATATGGACATGTTAGTTGGAGTTTTACGTCCGAACAACGTATAGTTCATGGTGGGTTCCAACTTGTGACAGTGCGCACTCATGGTAACTTCATAATATATATATATATATTATTGTGAAAACATTTTCTACTGCTACTGACACTAGACACGGGGAACATTTACTGAGTTTGGACACCGGGTGAATAATCGGTAGTAAACGACAGAGGAGCTTATATAACTTTATCCACATAACTTCTTATACACCACACACATATACACCCGCTTCAGGGGCGGTGAGGAACCGCTGTTCGCACCCTGAAGAGCCTTAAAGCAATTTACAATTTCATAAGAGTAGTTCCTTTCCAACTCGTGACTTACTTTGGCAATGTAGTAGATAAATGTACGCTCTACCCACCCACTGCCGTCCCACCCACTCATCCAATTGCCTGCCCATGCTAGCACTGGGCAAATACATGCCGAATGAGCCTTCTAATAGTCGTCTGCGCATCTGAGAGTCCCCTCCACCCCACTCCTCCACGTTCACCCCCGCCCCCAACACACACACAGTACCAGATGACCGGGCATGTCCCAGTATTTCACTTCTTAACTGGGTACATTCCGACAGTGCCACTAGGTAAATGTGGCCGCCATTTCCTTCACAAAAACTGTCCATTACAAACCAAGAACCAAATATATAAAGTCTAATATCTGATATCTAATATCCAATATCCAATATCCAATATCCAATAACTGATGTTTGATGTCTGTTGTCTGATGTCTTATGCCTGATGCCTGATGTCTGATGCCTGATGCCTAATGCCTAATACATTATACCTAGTACCTAATACCTAAATTCTACTTGTAGTATCATTTTTGGAGCTAACTGCGGCGATCACACTATTGTCCCAATATGTCCCTAGATATATAATAACTGATATATATTTCCATGATTGACATTTTCCCTGCTTACACAAGTAATGTACATGTATATATATATACATATATATATACAAGTATAATATTTTATGTCAATGTCTTGACTCGGCTGGGGTTCAAACCCTGGGGTTCGAATCCCACGAACTACCCAAATAGGTCAGACTACTTCAGCAAAATGGCGACCAGGAACTATATTGAGCGCACGCGGAATGCTAACCAGTGACTTTGGTTTTTTTTTTACGCCGAGTTTGTGCTTTTGTTTTGTTTCATAATTATGTTTTTGCAGTGGTTATGTCACACCCCAAGCAGGTGTGTCATGTATAGATAACAAATGAATAAGTATCACTGTCAGTCAAACTCTCCACATAATCTGTTAAGATTACAGCCATAATGTGACCGACACTTTTAATAGGCAATATATTCTATTATATGATACTTCAGAAATAAAAGAATTGTAGGAAAATTAATAATATGAACTTCGAAATCTATAGCTGATTAAAATTAATGTAATTTACCGTTCATTTCTCCCATATTCAGATGTGTATAATTTACACATATCAGTATTCATGAATACGATTTAGTTGTTTTTGTAATTGCACAATTAAGTCAATGAATGTCAGAAAGGATGAGTAGTTTAACATCTACTGTCAGCTGCTGTCATCTCTTACTAAGTGCTCTGCGAAGACACGAAGGGCTTTTACAGTTGCATAGTCCGATGGTTTTGACTTTCTGCAAATTTCTGCGATACACTCATCAAGTTGATCATCATATGACTAATATTGTCATTTATGTACCAACAAATTGTAATTAACGGCCGGAAGACCAGTGCTCTGGCGCTGACAAAAGACATTATTCGCTGAATAAAATACATTTAGTAAAAAAAAAAATCTACTTTGGCGTATTTTAAAGTAACCTTTATTTTAAAAGGCTAGCTTTGGAGATATTTGAAGTGAAAACATGATGAATTAATGTTGGCAAGCAAAGACAAATTCTGACACCATAGGCTTCACTAATAACACTGTTACCACTGAAGCCTATATGGTGTCACTAACAGTTCTATTAAATTGACCTAATGTGTCCTTCTATGCAGCAGCAAATGCTTCTCTCACTACACTCAACTTCATACCATGGATACTGTTGTTATTCAATGTTAATAATGTGAAGGCTTTAATTTTAAACAATTTTCTATGTTGTTTTTTAAAATTAAATTCACTCATACATAATTGACATTGGTCAATATACACGTGCAATGATTGACACCATGCTCTAAATAAATTGAATTAATTCTTTACTTATGCAAACAATCGCAACATCGCAGCCAGTGTGCTTAGAAAAACCACATCGGCACCAAAGAAAACAACACGCACCCTCCCAGCATATTGCATATGAATATAGAAATAAGGCCCCCCCCCCGCCTTTCCAGATGCCCCGGTGTATTTAATTATACGCATAGTTTGATAAATATGAAGCGGGTTTGATAAACTGGATCCTAATAGGGCGGACTTATTAATGTGAGTGTTATCGTTTTAGTGTGTAGCTGTCGGCCCGTGCGTATTAATGTGATAATAAAGGTTTGACGCCTAATTACTGGTGGAGCCCGTTGGTGTGCCGGTAATGAGCCCCCCCCCTATCGCCCCCCCTATCGCCCCCCCCCCCCTATAAGGCTGCTAACTCCGCGGTACCAACAGGACGTGTGTTACCATCACTACTTGCCACATACGCGCTACAAAAACTACACTCTGCAGGTGATATATTTTGATTTGAAACGTGTGCATTTGCTTTGAAATTGATCAAAACAAAGGGCTCCCTAACATTTGATATAATCATATGTTATTCCCACCCTCCCTTTCTGAAAGAGTCGGAGAATCTTTTGTTGTAGGGGTCCCATAAGGAAGCTGCTCAGAGATACTCGCAATGGTCCGGGTGTAACCAGTAATTCGCCTTAACACATTCGGCAAAATAATATTTATATTGAAAGGAAAAAGGCTCACTTGTACGAACTGTCGAATTAAGTATGAGTGAATTTAATTAAAAATCAACACAACAAAGTTGTTTAAAGCCATTACATTATTAACAGTGAATAACAACAGTATCCAGAAATTGTAATTGTGAAATATTCTGTCAGGAATCGGTGTGCATTTCTTCCGGCAGCAGGGCACCCACCACCAGTGATGGGGTGTTGGAGCATGCTCATACGTGATGGATTGGGAAAGTGATTGGCGAATTGATCGTTCGTGAAATAGTGGGGTGTCTTTTTTTGTTCTTTCCTTCATTAATCCGAAACGTGGCAGTAATTGGACATTGACGGTTACAGATTGTCATACGCACTGAGCTGCGGCTGGGTTCTGGGCGCTAACTATCACTTGAGCCAGATGAAACACTCTCAGCAACACTCCTACCAGAACTAGGCGTGCTCTTCCTGTTACCACAGTCACCACTGTTGTTAACATTGTTGACATTGTTACCTCTGTTACCACTGCTGACATTGTTACCACTGCTACCACTGTTACCACTGCTACCACTGTTATGACTGTTACCACTGCTGCCACTGCTACCACTGCTGCCACTGTTACCACTGCTACCACTGTTACCACTGCTACCACTGCTACCACTGCTACCACTGTTACCACTGTTACCACTGCTACCACTGTTACCAATGCTACCACTGCTACCATTGTTACCACTGTTACAACTGTTACCACTGCTACCACTGCTACCACTGTCACCACTGCTACCACTGTCACCACTGTCACCACTGTCACCACTGTCACCACTGTCGCCACTGTCACCACTGTCATCATTGTTGCCACTGTTATCACTGTTACCACTGTTACCACTGTCACCACTGTTACCACTGTTATCACTGTTCCCACCGTTCAAACCGTTCCCACTGTTAGTATTGTTACCACTGTTACCACTGTTACCACTGATACCACTGATACCACTGATACCACTGATACCACTGATACCACAGGCACTGTTACCATTACCAGTAATGTTATTGCCATTGCAATCCCTGTGGTAAGTACAGGATGTAGCTCTTGAATCCGGCAACTCTTTCATGTCCGATTACATCAGAAGTCAGATTCAAAACGTGTCAGACCATGGGAGTTGCCGAAATATGGAATGCTGGATTAAAGAGGTACAAGCGGTATCAGTGGCAATGGTTGCAGCGATCATACAGTATTAGTCCCAGTTCATATATATGCACATATATGCTGCAATAAGGACTTATGCGAATATAAAGAATATAAATTCCTATCTCTTTATTACCGATCGATGGTGCCCGGACCCAGCATGCGATCTCACTAACCCCTCACTCTCTGACCTGTTGTAATGACTCGAGCCCATATTGCATCTTTATTGTGGGTACATTTATGTTAGGCTGAAGGGATAGGCTTTGTTCAGTGATCCATTTCTTGGAAGGAACCTGTTGAAGGACTGATGAAGCAGAAACTCACTCTCCCAGATTACTGCTACTTGGAGAGGGGGTAGCATAGGTGGGGGGGGGGGGGGGGGGGGCTGGTAAGTAGATTTTGAAAGAATGGTGATGGATACTCACTGAGGAGTTAACCCACAATTTTCTCAAATAATGTACCTCTAAACAGTATAGTTAAACAAGTGTGTAAGTGAAATGTTTTAGAGAAGATTTCATATATTTCATAAATGAAAATGGTTGTACCTATATATTAATAGTAATGTTTAAAAGATAGCTAGTAGATATCGAGATAGAAAAGGTATATTCGGTTATTAAAGTGAGAAATATCTAGAATCCATGAGGGGCTTCCAACGCCATGATGGTGTAGTGTGTGGGCAGGCACGGGTATAAATGTAATATACCTTCGCCCTATTAAACAGTTTTGGCGATGATGCTGAAATCTAGCGTTCTCATTTTAAAGAGTTACAAAGGTCCTGGTAACCATGATATTTTAAGTATATATATATATATATATATATATATATATATATATATATATATATAGCTGCTAATGGGGTTCAATTTTACACAGTGTCAGCTGCAGTGGAGATGCCATCTTCCCAGAAATTACCAGATGATTTGAATATTGATACCGTCCTAGCAACAGGACTAACTCTGACCAAAGAACATCATCCTATGTCAACTGTTGCTTATTTCCGCTATCCTCCACTCCAATTACCACCTTTTAAGTCTCATGCTATTAATTATTCATTTGAGTAATGAAAGGGGCAGGCAACTGGGGAGAGGGGCGGCAGTATATAATGAAGCTGCGACTAATTCTGTTAGATCAAAAACTCATACATTATTTTTGAGTGTAGAAAGATGTCACCATAACCAGCAGATTAGCATTACCCACATTGATGACTCGAACATTCTAATCGAACTTCCCATTGTAATGACAAAGAGTGAAAAGGCATCGGCAACCAAGTTACGCAATGTCAATAAGCTGGTTGCTAGGATACTGATGATCGTGGTGTGTACCATATGTGTATATATACCATTATATATGTGTGAAATGCTTACATATACATACAGGGACATATCTGATTCTAGATCAAGATTTCAATTGCAGAATTTTTTAACAATATATTAGCATAAGCATGAACTTAAGTTTATGCAACATCGGTTGCTCAGCTGGAAAGATACCTTACTGCATGTTTGTGGTTAAATAAATATCAACTGGGCCCCGGATGTGTGAGCTGGTTCTCAGCAGGAGACATTAGATGTAGGCCGGACAGGCCGGCACCAGCCTCACAGGCGAGGGTCGCTTGAGCGCGCACTGTCTGGTTGAATGTCGTCTGCTTTTGGAAGACATTTGCCTCGGCGCTGACAAATATGTATTCAGATGAAGAAAGAAATTAAAAAAAAAAACACCAAAACAAAATCAACTGGGGCTGGATGCCTCATGTGGAATAAAGCATGACCGGTGTGGCCTCTCGTTACTTGCAGTATGGCGAGCTGTACGACAAGATCGACGTGACGAAGGAGGGTGACGTGGACTGGGACAAGTTCGCGTCGCACATGCTTCTGGAGTTCTTTGAGAAGGATGACCGCGTCAAGTCTACGCAGGTGCCACAGTGGAAAGACCTCAAACACCTCCCAAGGTAGGCGGCCTCTTGCCATCGCACTGTAAATATTAAAGCCAAAGTTAATTGAAAACCCTGAAAGTCAATTTTTGAATTTTGTTCTGGCCATTGAAAGTATTCTTTTTATGGGGGTTCAATTGGTTACACACATACAGGCACATGATTACACATATTGCACATACACACAATTCACTTACTGACATAGGGTAGGTTCATAAAAAATTCAGCGTGTAGCTAATAAGGAGGCATTGGTCATGACACCAGTGTCGTTAGGGTGATGGAAATTAAAAACATTGCTCCGAGAGCAGGAATCAAACACATACTTGCATTATGGGCTAGCATCCTAAGCATTAAACTGCTTAGGCTCCCTGATGCAATCACCCTATCCATCTACCTCTTTACGCGACTCCTTGCCTGAGAGGTCAGTACTATGGTACAAAGACATGATTATTAATTGTGACTTAAAAATGAAAATTACTCTAAAAGTCTGTGAAGCACGCAAACAATTAGATTAATTTCTGATGGATTCTGAACCAGACGGGAAGCGAATGAGTTAGAGCGTCCATCTCCCGTGTTGGTTGACCGTGGGATCATGGGTTCGAACCCTGGTCGAGTCAAGCCAATGACTTAAAAATTGCTACTTGTCACTTCCTAGCCAGGCGCTCGGCATTACTAGGATAGGGCAAGGACTGGTTCACTCAGTGTCAGGATAATGTGACTGAGACTTGAGAGGGATATCAGGTCATGGTGCTGGTGGCCTGATTTCCCAGTGGGGCAGCACTATAAAGTCACCATGGGCGCGCACTGTCACAAGTCTGTAGCCGTCCTGATATGACCTTAGATGTTGCTAGGAATAGGACGTATAACAACAAACAAACAAACTGATGGTTTCTGAGTTTGTCTCGTGATGATTACTTACAAAACAATTCCAACATGTCTAAACTGTCCTGTATACACCAAGGCAACAGAGAGACAGTGCAATTAAATCTTTTTCCTGGTAAGAACAGATAAACAGTGGATGGTCATAGTAAAAGGGAGACAATAAATCCTACACAAACACTCCTTCCCATACAAAATATACGACTAAAATAATAGATATTTCTAGATCATGGATGATAATAATTTCTCAAATTGTAACCAAAAACAGAAGATATTTGATTAAAACTGCGATTCAGATTTGTTTGCAAAAGGTCTACATGGTGGAGCAGGGCTATAAATTCAAACCGCATGGTACATACATCATTCTTGCACCTATCACACACAACATCTGAACTAGGAAATCTTGAGCGACAGCATGTCAAATCGAGTGAGGTTAATAGAACATCCAATTGCCGGATCACGATAGATTTGCTCTAAAATGAATTTGCCAGTTTTCGATGGGAGTAATTGAAGTTAATTCCGACAGCCGAGAGATGAAGTTGGATAAGAGAAATGAGATTAAAAGGAGGACAGGCCGTAAGGGGCAGTGGAACTGATAATTGGATATGGCTGGGGGGCTGGCGTAGTGTGCTTTGGTGGCCGGTAGGTGGCTGCGGGGGAGAGCGCGGGGTGAGACGGGGAGCGGCAGGGAGGGGAAGGTGCCGGGGATCCATGTCTGAGGGGGGACTGAGGCCGGGAGGTGCGGGGGAGAGGTGGATGGGGCGTGGTTTGAAGCCACTCCAGAAGCCACTCCAGAAGCCACTCCAGAAGCCACTCCAGAAGCCACTGTGATCTCTCGGCGTCTTGGTGACCTGAGCTGCCCGCGCTCCTTGACCGCGTCGTGTCACGCCCTGCAGCGCCCTGTCCCGTCATGCCCTGCCCGGCCGCATCCTGTCCTGCCCTACTTTCCCCGTCCAGCCCCACGCTGCCCTTCACCCTGGCTTGTCTCAGTCTTGTTACTGCCGCCCTGTCACAAATGTCCCTGTCACTGAGTCGCCGAGCCCTACCCAACCCTACCCTACCCTCTCTCCGCCTCGCTCCGCCCCAGCAACAGCCGCCACCACTACCACTACCACCACTACCACCACCACTACTACCACTACCACCACTACCACTACCACCACTACCACCACCACTACCACCACTACCACCACTACCACCACCACTACCACCACCACTACCACTACCACCACCACTACCACCACCACTACCACCACCACTACCACTACCACCACTACCACTACCACCACTACCACCACCACTACCACCACCACTACCACCACCACTACCACCACCACTACCACCACCATTACCACCACCACTACCACCACCACTACCACCACCACTACCACCACCACTACCACCACTACCACCACCACTACCATCACCACTACCACCACCACTACCACCACTACCACCACCACTACCACCACCACTACCACCACCACTATCACCACCACTACCACCACTACCACTACCACCACTACCACCACTACCACCACCACCACTACCACCACCACTACCACTACCACCACCACTAGCACCACCAGTACCACTACCACCACCACTACCACCACCACTACCACCACCACTATCACCACCACTACCACTACCACCACTACCACTACCACCACTACCACTACCATCACCACTACCACCAGTACCACCACTACCACTACCACCACTACCACTACCACTACCACTACCACCACTACCACCACCACTACCACCACCACCACCCACCACCCACCACCACCACTACCATAACCACCACCACTACCACCACTACCACCACTACCACCACTACCACCACCACTACCACCACCACTACCACTACCACTACCACCACTACCACTACCACCACTACCACCACCACAACTACCACCACTACCACTACCACCACTACCACTACTACCACCACTACCACTACCACTGCCACCACCACCACTACCACCACTACAACTACCACCACTACCACCACCACCACTACCACCACCACTGCCACCACCACTACCACCACCACTACCACTACCACCACCACCACTACCACCACTACTACCACCACCACCACTACATCTCGTCGTGAATATGGCCTATGCTGCCGATACGGCGTAAAGCAACCACCAATCAATCAATCAAACAACCACCACTACCACCACCACCACCCACCACCCACCACCACCCACCACCACCCACCACCACCACCCACCACCCACCACCACCCACCACCACCACCCACCATCCACCACCACCATTATTTAAACACACCAGACGTGGCGGCCGAATCGGCGGACAAACCAGTCACTTACAGCGTATACTAATATGGTGTTAATGGTTAATTTGAAATCAGGTCATAGTGCCAGGAATCTGATCTCCTAGTGGGGCAGCACTATAAAGTCACCACGACTATGCACTGTCACAAGTTGGTACCGATCCTGATATGACCTGAGATGCTGTCACGACGTAAAATCCCAACAAACCTCAACAACCAACAACCACCATCAACCACCACCAACCACCACCAACCACCACCTCCACTACCACAATCACCACCACTACACCACCACTGACCAAAATCCGCCTGCCGCGTTGCGCCCTGCCCGATGCGCCTGGACGCCCATCCCCTCCCCGGCCCAATTACCGGGAATGATACGCCCTGCTGACCGCCCACCCGCCCACCCTCCCTCCCTCCCTCCCTCCCACCGTCCCATCCTCTCACCCATCCAGCGACCCGCCGCCGGGTGAGCAGAGCGGTTCCGGCGGGGCGGGGCGGGCCGCACGACGGGACAGACGTGTAACCATTGATCAACATACTCCCTGCCGGCCCGAAGAGAAATGAGACTCTGCTTGCACGGGGTCATATAGACTGAGGGGAGGCGGAGGGAAGCCGCCGTCCCCAGTGCACCCGCCCCTCTCAGACTGATATGACAAGGTCGGATGGCACTGACCTTGGGAATCACGCCCGTCCTTGCACGACCAAGATTGCAGGGGAGGGCAGGCTCCGTCCCAAGGGTGTGTGTAGGGTGACTCGCGGGCAGGGAGGAGCGGGGAGGGGGGAGGGGAGAGGGAGGAGGGGAGGGGGGTGGAAGAGGGAAGATGGGGGGGGGGTAGAGAGGGGAGGGGAGCTGTGTGTATGCGTATCGAGGTCGGCAGTTGATTGTGTGTATGCGGTTATGTAGGAAGGGGGGGGGGGTGCGTGGTATGGTGTGCAACGATCTTTTAAAGCAAAATTTGAATTGTTGTTTCGCTAATACATGGACACTCCTACCCCCTTTGTTGTTTAAAATCGTGTATTGAAGGAAAGTATTTCCATTGATAATATTATTAATAGTCTGAGTAGGTAAACTGTAAATTTGAAAACACCAAAATTAATGACTAACAGAGCTAAGTGAAGGAAGTCAGGGAAAAGTACTCATAGGTAACCAAACAATTAACACATTGTAGAACTAGCAAGCTCGCAGAGGGTAGGGAGATGCTTACAAACAGAGAAAGAATGCATGCAGTAGATAGCTTCACAACAACTCAAAGTGACAAAACATGGGGTCCCGCGACAGTATTACTGTCTAGCGGCAAAAACAAGTCATTAGACTGAACTATTATGGGCAGCATAAATACGCCATCACAAACAATAAAAATGATAGTAAATTGCAATTTTCACCCAATATATATATATGTTGGTTGGTTGTTGGAGTATTACGTCCTGGCAACATCCAAGGTCATATCAGCACGGGTACCAACTTGTGACAGTGCACACTCATGGCGACTTTATAGTGCTACCCCATTGGGAGATCAGGCCTCCAGGACCATGATTTGATATCCCACTCAGTCACATTATCCTGACACTGAGATAGCCAGTCCTTGCCCTGTCCTAACAATGCCGAGTGCCTTGCTAGGAAGCAACAAGTGCCAATTTGATAAGTCATTGGCTTGACTCGACCAGGAATCAAACTTCCGACCTACCACACTGGATGCCTGCGCTCCAACCATTCGGCCACCGCATCCGGTCTATGTATATATATATATATGCCGTATAAGAATTATACGAGTATAATAACCCAGAATTCCCTACTTGTTCCTCAGCTCCACCCGCCAGTGATCGGGTGATGGAGCCTGGGTCTGGTCATCTACTGCTCCAACCTACCCAACCTCGCATATATGAGATGCGGGGTTCGGCCTTGTGTGTGTCCACAAGAATGTGTCCTGTGTGTGCATGTATGTATGTGTGGTGGCGCCAGTGTAGTAAGTTCAAAACACTACCCCACAAAAACACTACAGCAGTGTTTTCAACCTAGGTTCAAAACACTACAGTAGTGTTCTCAACCTGGTTGAAGATATGTTCAAAACACTACTGTGGCCATGCTCAAAATACTATCCTTAAGTTCAAAACACTACCTTTAAGTTCAAAACACTACTCTATTTTCTTAGGGTGGGACAGTATGTAGTAAGGTGGGTCAGTAGGGTTGTTGTTGGTTGTTGTTTTATGTCCTAGCATCATCTAAGGTCATATCAGGACGGGTACTGACTTGTGACAGTGCACACTCATGAGACATTATAGTACTGCCCCACTGAGAGACCAGGCCACCAGCCCAATATCCCACTCAGTCACATTAGCCTGACACTGAGCAAACCTTGCCCTATCCTATTAATGCTGAGCACCAGGCTAGGAAGTGACAAGTATCAATTTTAAAGTCATTGCTTTGACTCAACCGAGAACCGGACTCCCAACCTTCCGCTAGCAATGCTCACTCTACCGAATAGGCCACCTGGTGGGGCAGTAGGGTGGGGAAATTTGTTTGTCTTTGTTTGTTGTTGGTTTACATCCTAGCAACATGTAACATCATATCAGGATGCGACTTTATAGTGTTGCCCCACTGAGAGACCAGGCCACCAATACCATGACCTGATATCCCACTCAGTTACATTATCCTGACACTGAGCCAACCAGTCCTTGCCCTATCCTAATAATGCCGAGCGCCTTGCTAGGAAGTGACTAGTATAAATTTTTAGGTCATTGGTTTGACTTGATCAGAGTTTGAACTCACAAACCCATGGGTTTGGATCCCCCGATCTCCCAAAACAGGAGAGGGATGCTCAACTCATTAGGCCATCCTTTCTGCTCTTCTAATATGTTGTTAAACGCTGCAGCACTATCAGCCTATACTAATAATAGGTGTTATGCACCGCATCACTATCAGTGTATACTAATACATTGTTAAACTCCACAGCACTATCAGCATATACTAATACATGGTGCAGACACCACAGCACTACCAGCACATACTACTAATACATTGTTAAACGCTGCAGCACTATCACATTATTTTACTCCGCAGCACTATTTGCATATACTAATACGTGGTCCAGACACTGCAGTACTATCAGTGTATACTAATACGTTGTTAAGTGCCACAGCACTATCAGCGTATACTAATATGGTGTTAAGTGCCGAAGCACTGTCACTGTATACTAATATGTGGTGCAGATGCTGCTGCACTATCAGCTTATAGGCCTACTACTAACACGTTTTAAACGCCGCACCGTGAACTTAACAGTAGTGTTTTGAACCTAAGTTCAAAACACTACGGTAGTGTTTTGAAGTTAGGTTCAAAACACTACCGTAGTGTTTTGAACGGGGTAGTGTTTTGAATGCCCTACACCGGGATGAGGTTGAGGTTGAGTGGAGCGGGGTTGGGTGGATGTGGGTGTGGATGTGGATGTGGGTGTGGATGTGGGTTTGGATGTGGGTGTGGATGTGGGTGTGGATGTGGATGTGGAGGTGGGTGTGGAGGTGGGTGTGGATGTGGAGGTGGGTGTGGGTTTGGATGTGGGTGTGGATGTGGAGGTGGGTGTGGAGGTGGGTGTGGAGGTGGGTGTGGATGTGGAGGTGGGTGTGGGTTTGGATGTGTATGGTGTTGGGGTGGATGTGGGGGGTGGATGTGGGGGTGGATGTGGGGGTGGGTGTGGATGTGGGGTTGGATGTGGATGTGGGTGTGGGTGTAGATGTGGGGGTGGATGTGGGAGTGGATGTGGGTGTGGGTGTAGATGTGGGGGTAGATGTGGAGGTGGGAGTGGATGTGGGAGTGGGTGTGGATGTGGGGATGGGGGTGGGGGTGCGGATGGCTCACCACGCCGTGCGAATAGTCGCAGGTCGGCCATTTCACGGTGTCACGCCGCTGACACGTCGGGGAATTTACCCGGGTGTAGCGATGTGTTGCCCCGCCGGCCGTCCCGCAGTAGGACAAGTCCCCGTGTCACATGCAAGTAACCGCGAACCGACAACCAGCATCCAACATGGCCGACCCGAGAGGGATTCACCTCCCACACGTTATAAGTATATAACGGTCAAGTCTCAGCTATCACCGCGGGGAGTTTGCATTTGAGTTTTGAATCTGTTTGATAACATACATACATACATATAGGTACATACATCATGTATGCATAGATACATGCATGCATATATACATGCATGCATACATATATAGTAATGTGTACATGCATGCATGCCTACATACATACATATACATTCATACATACATGCATACATACATGCATACACACATACATTCATACATACATTCATGTATATATACACATACATACATGCAATCATACATTCATGCATACATCCATACACACATATATGCATACATGCATACAAACATATATTCATGTATACATGCTTGCACAGATACATTCATGCATACATACATTCATACATGCACGCACTTACATGCATGCATACCTATACTTACGTATATATAGATTCATGCATACATAATATATACACATGCATATCATCATCATCATCATCATCATGCTGTCGGTTGCGATGCGACAAAGACTGCTTTCATTACTTGACTGCCGCTCTCCATTTTTGTGCGGTTGTGCATTTCATAAAAGCTGCCTGCTAAAGTGTTGAAGTGCTGCTGGCTTTTGCAAGTTACCAGCAGCACTCTCTCGGGGAGCAAATAGAGGTTTCACACTGGCAAGAACATGTCCAGACAGGCGCAAAACTATTTGCGCATGCATATACATGTGTGTATACATACATGCATACATGTATGCATACATACATGCATGCACACATACATGCATGCGTTATAGCTAATATGCTAATAGTAATAGCTAATAGGCTAGAGCGCTACCCCCAGAATAACAGAAGCGTGGGTTCGAATCTCACTCCAGGCGCAATGATTCCTACTTACAAAAACACCTCCTTGACCATACATACACACACACCTTTCACGTTTCAGTATATTTTCAATAGTATGTAAGCACACCTCGTTTGAACTAAGAAATCGGATCCTTGCTTAGATTCACAAAATTACACTATATGGGGGGTTATAATTAATTATGCAAATATAAATAACGTGCAGATCTACCATTATTTTAAAAACCTAGTGGCGTGTGTGCGTCCATAACCACTCTTCCTGCAGCCCAACACGACACTAGCGACACCACTGGCTGTTTTCAAGACTTCTTCGTCTTGTGTCTCATTCTAAAAAAAGTTTGTTTTATTTAACGACGCCTCTGGAGCACATTGATTTTTATCATCGGCTATTGAACATCAAACATATGGTCATTCTGACATATTTCTTTGGAGGAAACCTGCTGCCGCCACATAGGCTACTCTTTCCGATGAGCAGCAAGGGGTCTTTTATATGCACTTTCCCACAGATAGGGCAGCACATACCACAGCCTTTGACAAACCAGTTGTGGACTACTGGTTGGAACGGAAAATAGCCCAAGCTGTAAATGTGTCCACTGAGCAGGATTGATCAGATGACCCACACCTTCACAGGTGGACACTCTACCACCCGAGCTACATCATTCTCACTACCGATATATATATATATATTTTACCTCGGTAAACAGCCTCAGGCTAGCCTCAGGCTAGGGAGAGGTAAGCACGTCCGGTACCAGCAATTAGCATATACAACTCACGACTGGATAACGTGTCGTTGGGTTGCTCCGGCAAAAATTAGTCTACATACAAGCAAATACGCAGTAAGTATAATAAAAACTGTGGTTAGCTTAATTATGATGCATTAGAGCATCAATATGGAAAGTTTAGACTTTCGTTGGTCCAATTTGGACGAGTTATTTGGTTATAAACAACCAAGGATAGAACACTCGAGTGGGTTTCGCGAAGGAACCAAACCGGTTATTAGCGGTTATGTCAACACCCGGGTCACCGTGTGACTATGGGTAGAGATGTGGGTTTCGCCCTATCTCATATGGAAATTCTCTCGTACTCTAATAGAGAGTAATGTTGGAGATGATCCTGGGTTTCTTTTATAGACTCCCCTAGACAAAACTTTTTCAGGCGTTTCTCCGAGTTTCGTAGCATTTTCTCCAACTTGTTGACGTAGTAGTCACAGGTGGGAGAAGTGTGCGGAACAGAGGGATGGGCGGGCCGATACACTGGTCCCGACCCCGCGTAAGGTTTGGGCTTGACCCACAACCCACGCACAAATTTAGCTTATTACGCCTGTGTTATAACGGTATAAACACGTTCTTTAACACCAATAGATGTCCAAATGAGTTTGAAACAACCATATTGTGACATATATATATACCGGGACTGATCAAAAAAAAATGTTTGTTTTTAGTTCCCCATGGCCCCGAAACGAGTAAGCGCGGTGCAGCAGCAGCCGAGGGGCGTGTTCCGAGTGGAGTGGACGAGGAGTACGACTCCTCACCCGTGTTGTCGGCAGGGCCGTCGACACAGCCCCGGGCGCATATCCTCTCCGACCCGGACGAGGACGCAGTGCCTGATGTGCCTGCGCCTCCAGATTGGGAGGCTCGCTTTGCAAGATTGGAAAGCCACATCTTGACTGCCAAATCGCCTGTGTCTCGGAAGCGGCGTAGGCCGAGTGTCCAAGAGGATTCATTTGAGGATTTCTTGGACACAGACTCGGCGGTGGAGCTTAAGGCTCCTCCTCCTCCTTCTCCTAAACGGAGGAAGAAGAAGAAACAGGTGATTTCTTCGGGTGATGAATTCACCAAGGAGCGGGCAGAGTCTGGTTTGCGCAAAAAGCGGAAGACTAAGTCCAAAAAGAAGAAGAGGAAAAGGAAATATTCTTCTTCTGAGTCGTCCACTGGGTCTACTTCTACGGAATCAGACTCAGACACCGTATATGAAGGGGTCTATGCGGACATTGGCACTAAAGTGGCTAAGAAGGTGGAGAAGCCAAAGGCTAAGCGGGTTAAAACCACTACGCTTATGCGCGAGACCGTGAATGGTCATTTTCGCACGTTCAAACCGGCGGAGGTTATCTCCAAGTTAGGAGATGAGTTAACAGGCATAAAGGGTGTTCCCAACTCCATCATTAAAGAAATGGATCGGGATGTCAATATGACGGATGACCGTAAGAAGTTTGAGGATGTGTTGCACACAGTGCATAAGGCAGTGTTGGCTACCCTAACAGCTATTGTTCCTGTGGCTAATAGGATGCAGAGTGAAAATAAGTTCTCGTCTTTGGCTAAGACAATGGACAAAGGCATTGCAGTGCTAGCGGCGGCAGGTAATTACCTGTCGTTTCGAAGATATGAAAATGTCTTCAAGTCAGTTTGCACAGATGCTGGCAAAGAAGTGGCTCGCTCTAAGAAGGTTACCGATAATGAGGGGAAGGAGTTTACGCTCTATCTTGCTCCAGAGCCGATTAAAGGGAAACCTTTAGATAAAACCAAGATGTTTGGCGGTCAACTACAATACCTCTATAAAGAGGTAGAGACTGCAGCCAAGAGTGGCAAAAACATGGATGGCAAGAAGAAACAGGAAGTTCCTCGTTTCAAAAAGTCACGAGGGGATTTTCGTCCACGACGGTTCACCAGAGGAACCAGACCGAGTTCAAACTTCGGTCAAGGGTTTCGGGGCCGGGGCGCTCGCCCAGGCTGGACCGACAACACCGCACGGCCAATAGGTCGAGGGTTCAACTCGTCGAGACCTTTCCCCAGGGGGGGGTCCAAGTAGAGGTCCAAACACAAACTTTACAAGTCCCTGTAGCCTCTAAAAACACACAAACTGTAAGCAACTTTGTGGCTGGTAATATTAGTAATCATATTTCTGAGTGGCACAAAATTACTAGTGACCAAGAAATTATAGAAATAGTTAGGGGTGTTCAAATTCCTTTTACACAAATTCCTGTACAAAGTATAATACCTTTTCCATATAACATTCAACCAGTTGAACGAGACGCACTAACTAAACAGGTACATAAATTCTTTGAGAAAGGAATTATACAAAAAGTGACACACTGTTCAGGACAGTTTATTTCAAACATTTTCTCGAGACCGAAGCCTAATGGTGATGTTCGAATGATCCTGGATTTAACAATCCTTAATAAAAGGGTGGAATATCGACATTTTAAAATGTTCTCTCTAGATACGGCACGGGATCTGATTACACCAGATGCGTGGATGGCTAGTGTTGATTTACAGGATGCATATTATACGCTTCCCATAATGGAACAATACCGAAAATTTCTTCGATTTATTTGGGATAACCAACTCTATGAGTTTACCTGTATGCCGAATGGCTTAGCTTGTGCGCCACGTTTATTTACTAAATTGCTTAAACCTGTTTTCTCGGTAATGGCGAGGAAGGGTCATATAATGTTTCCATACATAGATGATTCTTTTATTATAGCATCAACACAAATTGGTTGTGTGAATGCAGTTTTGGATTTATGTGCATTACTCACTAAATTGGGGTTTTATGTACATCAACAAAAGTCAGTGTTTAAACCAACAAAACAACTCAAATGTTTAGGGTTTATTCTGGATACACAGTCCCTTACAGTGTCGATAACAGAACAAAAACTAATTAAGTTTATGACTACAGCGACTCAGCTTATTAAGTTATCAAAGCCAAAAATTAGACAGGTTGCTGTTCTTATTGGCATAATGACCTCATATGCACCTGCTGTGTTATATGGGAAGGCCCATATTAAGTCGCTAGAAATAGATAAAAATTTAGCGTTAACACGAACTAAAGGCAATTTTGAGCGAAAGATGTTTATTTCGCAAGAAGGGTTACAGGATATTGGATGGTGGATGCAACATATAGCAAGTTCACCAAATCCAATCCGCATGGCGGAACCTAATACAGTAATTACTACTGATGCTTCGTTAGAAGGTTGGGGAGCTCATCGAGATGGGGTCACAACAGGAGGTAGATGGCTTGATGATGAAAAATCAGACTATATTAATGCACTAGAATTGCGTGCTATTTATCTGGGCTTACGTAGTTTAGTAAAGATAAATAAATCACAGGTTAGAATACTAACTGATAATACTACTGCCATGGCATATATTCGTAACATGGGTGGAACCAAATCAAAGTCTTGCAATCAGTTATCTAAACTGATTTGGAACTGGGCACAGGCTCAACAAGTCTGGCTGACTGTAGCGCATATTCCAGGGTCACAAAATACACTTGCAGATTATAAAAGTAGAAATTTCCATGACCATTTAGAGTGGTCTCTCTCTACACATTTGTTTAACTTCGTTTGTGAAAAATGGGGTACACCTGAAGTTGACTTATTTGCATCACGAAATAATAACAAGTTACCCTGTTATGTTTCTTGGCATCCTGAACCGGATGCTTGGAAAGTAGATGCGTTTGCTATTACCTGGGAAAATAATTATTTTTATATTTTCCCACCATTTAGCATTATCAGCCGAGTAGTGAGAAAAATCGGCTTGGAAGGGACACATGCGATACTGGTGGTGCCCGATTGGGACACGCAACCTTGGCTGCCAGCAGTTTCACAACTGGCAAAAGATCGTATACGATTCCCAAGAAAACTCGGGAATCTGACGCACCACGGACCGCTAGTGGTTCACGGCGACGTGTCAACGACGCCCCTATTGGCATTCCTTTTCTAAGGAAGCAGCTACAGCAATTTGGATTGGACAGAATTACTGAGGATAGGATAGTATCGGATGCCTGGAGGCCAGGAACTGTCAAAATGTATACAACCTATTTAAAGAAATGGGGTGTACATTGTTTGTTAATGAAAGTTAAGCCAACAAATCCAAAGATTTCACAAGTAGCTCGGTTTCTTCGTTCTCTAGAGGATGAAGGACTTTCCTTTGGATCGATTAATGCGGCGAGGTGTGCGTTATCAATTATATTACCTAGAATTGATGGCGAAACAGTTGGAAAACATTATGTTATTTGTTATTTACTTCGTTCAATTTATCAAAGGAATCCTCCAAAACCAAAGTATAGTCGGTTTTGGGATGTTTCTATAGTATTTAAGTTGTTTCAGGCTTGGCCTCACAACTCGTGGTTAGATATAAAACAGTTAGGTTTTAAGGTCGCGGTCCTGTTATTGTTAGTAACCGGACACAGAGGACAGACGATTGTTGCTTTATCCTTAACTGGATTAGAAATAGACAAGCAACAAGCTACGTTTGATTTAGAAAAATTGCTTAAATCGAACACGTTAGGTGACCCTTTATCAACGGTTCACTTAGACTGTTTTCCGAATGATCGGAAATTATGTGTTGTGTCGGCCATACGGGCTTATATATACAAGACAAAGGATTTACGTGCATCACAACAACTATTAGTGAGCTTTATAAAGCCACATAAGGCGATTTCACGAGACACACTTGCCAGATGGACAATTACGGTGTTGAAATTGGCTGGAGTGGATACGAGTAAATACTCTTCCCACTCAACTAGAGGAGCCATGGTCTCCAAGGCACGGGTGCTTGGTATTTCTGTGAAAAGAATACTAGCGCATGCAGGCTGGAAGACGGCTAAGTCGTTTGCAAAACATTATAATAAACGACTAGAAAAGCCTACCGGCGTTGCAAAGCGTCTTCTCGCCAACTAACAAGAATAGGTGAGAACAAAAATTTAGAATGTTATAATAATAAGAAAGAATGATATTAAGGATAAAAATGAATTATGTAAAGGTCTCCCTAGCCTGAGGCTAGCCTGAGGCTGTTTACCGAGGTAAAATAGTATAGTTATACGAGTCTTACCTTGGTACAGATGATGGATAACTGTTGTTTTACCGAGGTATAAGCCTCGGATAGATGTGGGCTAGGGCCCTCCCGCCACACCCTGCCACATCTATTCCGTTGGTGTACCTTTTCGGTAAAGTAATAGTATCCATTGTTTGAAAGTCATTTTTATCCTCAATAAGTAGGTTAAGATTGCTGGTACCGGACGTGCTTACCTCTCCCTAGCCCACATCTATCCGAGGCTTATACCTCGGTAAAACAACAGTTATCCATCATCTGTACCAAGGTAAGACTCGTATAACTATACTATATATATATATATATATATATATAATATATATATATGTCGTGGGGGTGATGAAAATGGGAAATATTGCGCCTAGAGTGGGACTTGAACCCACATCTCTTTGCATTCTGGGCCAGTGTGCTAACCATTACACCACCTAGGCTCCCTGATATCAACACACTACCCACGGCTACCTGTCTATGTGGTTACTTGCCTGAGAGGTCAGTGCAGACCACTACACTCGTCCCCCTGGAATTGTAAGCCTTTTAATGCTTACAATTACATACATTCAGGCAATGCAACACACTTACATACACAGGGTAGGTTCAACAACTATACAGCGCGTAGCTTGTACAGGATCATGGTCACGGCAACCAGTGTCGTGGGGGTGATGAAAATGGGAAATATTGCGCCTAGAGTGGGATTCGAACCCACATCTCTTTGCATTCTGGGCCAGTGTGCTAACCATCACACCACCTAGGCTCCCTGATATCAACACACTACCCATGCCTACCTGTCTATGTGGTTACTTGCGTGAGAGGTCAGTGCAGACCACTACATATACATATATATATATATATATATATATATATATTTGTTTATATATGTTAGATGGAAATATTGGTAGGGTTCTTCTTTATGTGGGAATGGTTAGCGAAGTGTTCGTCAGACGGCCCCTGGGCGGGGAACAGTAACGACTGCAGACATTAGCGTCCTGCTGTCTCTCCACCTCCCTCTCTTCATCACCGCACCATCCCCACTTATCGCCCACTCTCACCGGAAACCCCACATTCCGAACGGAAACGCTTAAATGTCGTTTGACCGAATTCCAGTTTAAAACATTCACTGCGGGGATGGGGGCGGGGGAGGGGGGAAGTCAACCACTCCTCCCCGCGTCATCTCCACCACTCCCCCCCCCCCCCCCACCCCCACCCCCGCACACATTAAATCACGTTTCTCTAATTTTCCGATTCGCTAATTGTTGAGGAAATCGGGGAGCATTTTTTTTTCGGTGGGAAATTTGCGGGAGGGGTATCATTCAAGTTCCATCCCAAGCTGGATGGATGGTTTGCGCAGACGGACAGGCTCAGAGCCTTTTCCTGTGTTGGCCATGAGTTGCTTGTTCTACTAAATGTCGGCAATGTCTAATAAAGTAACAGTTTCTCTTGATCTCATCTCAATGGCTTGCGCAGTTTTTAAAGTAGGTCAGGTACCTAATCTTTCTACACACAGAGCTCAAACAAACGCGCCTTTCCAAATACGACTATAAGATCGTAATAGATTCATGCTGACCAATTTTGTCTTTCAAAGCCATTGTTACTAAGCCTAATACAGTAATAGAACTTCTATTAGAAGCGTTTAGTACAGCATTAGTTCTTGCCAGTACCACCAGAGTGTGGATTGGTAGTGGACATCCTTTATAAAACCTCTTTTTACTGAGCACGCTACGCACAACGGAGCTGCTACCCATAACGGAGCTGCTACCCACAACACTAGTTCTTCTACTACAATGAGAGTGTAGGTTGATAATGGATGTCTTCTACAAGACCTTTTCCCACGAAATTTGCAGCACAGTGAGCTACTACCCACCACAGTAGTTCTTACACCACCACCAGAGGGCGACTTGGTGGTCGCAATAACACAGTTCATGTCGCAAGGTCTTATTAAAGGAAACAAATTAATGTTCTTTACCAAAATCCTAAAAAAATGTAATTGGCTCATGTTTGTGCAGCGTTGTACACTGTTCAATCATTAGTATTTAAGATTAGGAGTCCACAGACGGTCAGCTAATGTAGTAACGATGCCCAGAACGTTGGCTTCTCATAAATGTACGACTCTAATTCCAATGACTGTCTCAGACTATCCGACATTCGTGATTGTCAATGGTCTGATGGCTTTTCACAATTTGATTGAGAGATCCGGTCACGTGATATACCCACGCACTACTTACACGTGTCTTTACTATATATGATATAAATATTCGTGAGCCCTAGAAATGCCGGCACTGTTCTCACTCGGCACTACTCAGAATGTTTAAGGGATACTCGCTTTAATAATAGCTAATTTGTTGTTCTAACCCAGAATCCGTCAATTGCAATACAAAACTTAGATAAGAGAAGATTGACGTAAATGGCTCTTCGCATTCATAACTTAAATATTTGCAATGAATCTGGCCGGAAGACCAGTGTCTCAATGCTGAAAAAGTGTACATTCTGATGAATAAATGCTTTAAAAAAAAAGCATCTGAATAAATGGATCCTTATCTACTGGATTTGAGCTAAGAATAGTCACATTCTGTGACGTCAGAGAAGGCAGTGACAGAGGGAATCAAATCATAATGAATTACGCAAGATGGAAGATCTCCGCGATTTCGCGGATTCCGCGATTTTGGTTAATCTGTGATTTGTGTTGTTTCTAAAACATCTATGACGTAAACTCTAGACAGACAAACAATCTAATTCAATAACAAACAATCTAATTCTTTTTCTCCATCTACCTATCATCATAAAATTTCAGAAAGACTTGGAGCATGTAACCCTGCTCCAGGCTCACTAAGTGACAGCTGGTGTTGGATCACATGACCAGCTGGTGTTGGGGGAACGACCGATGTTAGATTTGGCTGCCTGTTGGTGTTGGGGTGATGACTAGCATTCGGTTGGTAGTTGACAGGTGTTGGACTTCTCTTGATACCGAGTGAGGGTGGATTATCTGAGAAAACTCGGTCATCCTGGAATCGTAGAAAAGTACCAGAAATGGGATTTCATTCAGTGCTCTCCGAACACTATCCTAGCTCCATTCCCCTGACATTCTTTGGAAAGTGTTCTGCTGTTGTTGTAGCCGTATAATCACCAATCTCGCCGTAAATTTCCGCATTCTTTTCTCCAACATCAATTTCTTCCCTGATTATTTACATAAAATCAGAAAGGACTTCAAATTCACCATTGTGCAAAAGAGGCTTCCTAATGTTATTAGTGCCACTGGCTTCATGATATTTTTCTATTACAGTGGAATGTTGGTTTATAATAGTGTAGTGGTCTGCACTGACCTCTCAGGCAAGTAACCACATAGACAGGTAGGCGTGGGGAGTGTATTGATATCAGGGAGCCTAGGTGGTGTAATGGTTAGCACACTGGCCCGGAATGCAAAGAGATGTGGGTTCGAGTCCCGCTCTAGGCGCAATATTTCCCATTTTCATCACCCCCATGACACTGGTTGCCGTGATCAGGATCCTGTACAAGCTTTGCGCTGTATGGTTGTTGAACCTACCCTGTGTATGTATGTGTTAGTGCATTGCCTGTATGTATGTAATTGTAAGCATTACAAGACTTACAATTCCAGGGGGACGAGTGTAGTGGTCTGCACTGACCTCTCAGGCAAGTAACCACATAGACAGGTAGGCGTGGGGAGTGCATTGATATCAGGGAGCCTAGGTGGTGTAATGGTTAGCACACTGGCCCGGAATGCAAAGAGATGTGGGTTCGAGTCCCGCTCTAGGCGCAATATTTCCCATTTTCATCACCCCCATGACAATACTCCTCTTCAATTCATGTTAGCCTCATCATCATCAATCACTTAGCCATGGAGGTTATCGGGCACCACAGATGACTGCAACCACTTTTCTCCATTTGACCCTGTTCTGCACTGCCTTCTGACACTTTCCAAACTTCAGGCCTGTCCATTCTCTGATGTTGTCTTCTTGTCTTCTCATCTATTCTCCCTTTCACTGTGCCCTGCAAGATGGTTTGATTGTCCACACATCAAATAGATCAAGAATTATTTTGTGAGGCTAAGCACATTCCACCACTTTGCCATCGTCAATGGTAAATTTAAAGACTAACGTCGGACCTGCGCATAAGCTTTGACTAAGAAAGAAGTCGATTAACTGTACCGAATACTGAAGATATTATAGGGACACGTGACCTGTCTGTCATGCTTTATTTAGGCAGGCTCTGAATGGCAGTGTTCTGACAGGCGCTAGAGGAATTACACATCTACAGGTGCGAATTACAGGTGTGAATTATAGGGTCATCAGACAACTTTGTTATGTCGTAGTCATTGTGTGTCCGTTTCCGGCCTCACGGGATGTAAAACACGAGAGATGAATTTGCAACCAGTTTTCTCAAGTTTCCATAGTTCTCTACTGCCCTCTGGGACTTGCTGAACTCAAGGCCTGCCATTCGCTGACGTCGTCTTCCCACCTTTTTCTTTGTTGGTCTTGTTTTCTTCCCCTTCCATTGTGCTTTGCAACATGCTTTTGGCCATTATGGCCATAGTATTGCAGTTTGCACCTATTTATGATTGTCAGATCTTTGTGTGGTCCAATTGCCTACTGAATCTTGGCATGGACTTCCTCATTGGTAACATGGTCTTTGTATGAGATGTGTAGTATCTTGTGGCAGCGCCTCATTCTCATGGTTTCTATTCTTATTTGGAGCCCTGCTTTGAGGGTCCATTACCAATCAATCAATTAATCTGACTCACAGTCACAGATTGGCTATCAGCTCATTCATGACTGCTATCCGTTTGACATATGTATGTACCGTAATAGCAGTACAGTATTTGCCAGGAAGACCAAAACAATGGTTATAAGTAAAAAGACAGATAAACCAAATGTCAATATAACCATAGATGGCACAAACATAGAACAAGTATCCGAATTCATATATCTCAGACAAAAGATTACAAATGATGGGAGATGTGAGGAAGAAATTAAAAGAAGGATAACAATAGCCCGAACAACATTCTCCAAAATGTATAGAGTGTTAACATCAAGTAAGATATTAATACAAACAAGGAAGCGTATTCTTCAGTGTTATGTGTGGTCTACTCTAATGTATGGGGCAGAGACATGGACAATCTCTAAGAAAATGTACAAACGTTTAGCAGCATTTGAGATGTGGACTTATCGAAGGATGATGAAAATATCATGGACAAAGAAGATCACCAACAAAGAAGTTCTCAGAAAAATTAAAAATAAGGAAAGCTTGTTTGCCACTATACAGACAAAGAAACTTATTTATTTTGGCCACATCATTCGTCAGAGTTCAATATACCGTACATTGTTGGAAGGGAAGGTGAATGGCAGCAGAGGGAGGGGGAGACCAAGAACATCATGGTTTACAAATATTTCACAGTGGACAGGCTTGAATTATTCACAGTCTATCAGAACAGCACAACATCGGGACAAGTGGAGAACCATTGCATCCAACCCTCGACTAGAGGATGGAACTATTGATTGATTGATTTGCAGCGACCCACCATCTTAGCCCATAACACTGAACTTATTATGGCTAACCCACTAACAGTAGCACACTAACACCCTTCACAATCTACTAATATGACCTATCTAAGAACCCGCTGATCTACCTGTAACATATTCCGATACTCAGCAAGGGGGCAATGCACATGTTCTATTACTGATCGGTGTATGTGACCAGGTGCATATATATATATATATATATATATGGGCAGGACTGGGTGTGATTGCACTCAGGGCCTAGCCCTTCTACTGGAGTAGGGATCACCACACTCAAAAGGTCAAGGTTGGTGGTGGCCAAGGGGCCATACAGCTACTGGTGGTAGGCAGACCACTGGTATCCATGGAGACCAGGAATGCTGGATTCCTATTAGTAGGGCCATGGAATGCTCGATTCCCATTGGAGGAAGGAGGTGGTATGATATTCTACCATGAACCCATGTAACTATATAACAATAAACCAGAGGGCTGGACTCTCTCTCTCTCTTACATTTTACTCTCTTCCTTTCTCTTTGTCTGTATTGTTTTCCTCATAGTCTACAAACACAGCCACAGATCCGAGCATTTGATTCTACAAACTGGTGACCACGATGAGTGGGTAGTTTCTACATACCTATTTACAATGTAATGTAAACAGCCGGAACTGTTTTACACCCCAAAAAAATACAGTCCAGGGTAAAACATTCGGGGAGATTTCCTGACCTAAAAAATGACATAAAAAAGGATTAGTAACCATTAACTGTTTCCTTGCGCTTCCTAACCTCTGCGGATGGGTATGGGGACAAGGTGCACAGCTATTAGTATTACTGGAGATTACTATCACTAGCATCAGGACCCTGCTCACATTGAGGTTAGACCAAAGATTTTACTATGTATAGAAGAAGCTGGTTAGACTACATACCGCGATCCCCTAGTTATCCCAAACACCATTTTTCCACACATCAAATAGATCAAAAATGATTTTGCGACAGAATCTGTCACAGAGATAGATCATAGATATGTGTCCACTTTCCCAAGTCAAATGATCGTGTGATGTGTGGCGGCCTTAACTTCCTGTTGTTCTCCAAGACAAGGGGTGTGTGTGCGCGAGGGCCAGATGAGGGATGATATTGTACAGGAGATACAGCTGATTGTAACCTCCCGCCAGTGAATAGGACCCATATAGTCTACCTATCTCATATCGAGATTTAGGGCCTCTGCGTCGGTGTAGCCGAGCATTTATTCACGCCTGCGGTGATTCTGTGGCCCCCTTGGGGAAAGTAACGGCCAGCGCCGCCAGGGGGCGCGTGGGCCAGAGCCGCCATTGGTGCCACGGGCGCCACCAGGGGAACTGGCCGGGAAAATCACAAAGGAGCGACATCCCGGCATCTCAAAGTAGGAAAAACACCAAGGGAGCCATCAGGAGGCAGCACCAGGGCGCCCAGTAAGGAGGCAGCACTAGGACACTAGGAGATCGCCAGTAATGAGTGGGGTGGGGGGTGGGGGTAGGGTGTTCCAGGGCGCACAATTCTGTACATACTATATATAGTATATGCGAAATATCTATTAGGACATTCTAGTAAGTAGACCCGACGCGGTAGCCAAATCGGTAGAGCACAGGCTTTCTGTGCGGAAGATCGGGAGTTCGAATCCCCGTCGAGTCAAACCAGTGACTTATGTTATAAAATTGATACTTTCAGTACCTAGCCTGGTGCTCGGCATTAATAAGACAGTTGGCACAGTATCAGGATAATGGGACTGTGTGGAATATTGGGTCCTGGTGCCGGCAGCCTGATTTCCCAGTGGGGCAGCACTATTTAAGTCGCGTTGAGGGCGTGCTGTTACAAATGGGTACCCTTCCTGATATGACCTTAGATGTTGCTAGGACATGAAACAACAACAAACAATATCTAGTAAGTAGCATACAACTAAATATACATCTTTAGCTGCGAAACTACCATTAGGGAACAAACAATGTCCAGGACAATCAACAAGGCTGTCATATTAGAACACAACTAGGGAGATAACAATCGACACCAATCAGGGACATCACCAAGGGAAAACCACCAGGTGGCACTAATTGAATGACAGTACCAGGGGGACCACCAGGTGGCACTAATTGAGGGATGGTACCAAGGGCAACACTAAGTGGCACTAATTCATGGATGGTAATAATGGCGCCACTAGGTGGCACTAATTGAGGGATGGCACCAAGGGCACCACTTTGTGGCACTAATTCAGGGATGGTACCAAGGGCACCACTAGGTGGCACTAATTCGGGGATGGTACCAAGGGCACCGCTAGGTGTCACTAATTCCGGGATGGTACCAAGGGCACCACTAGGTGGCACTAATTCAGGGATGGTACCAAGGGGACCACTAGTTGTCACTAATACAGGGGTGGTACCAAGAGTTCTACTAGGTGGCACTAATTCAGGGATGGTACCAAGGGCACCACTAGGTGGCACTAATTCAGGGATGGTACCAAGGGGACCACTAGTTGTCACTAATACAGGGGTGGTACCAAGAGTACCACTAGGTGGCACTAATTCAGGGATGGTACCAAGGGCACCACTAGGGGGAAGGAGGTACAGGAAGTGAATAGCAAACAGACGCAGCATTAAGAGGGCATCACCGATGTAATGTACAACAGGGCAGATCACCAATGGGCAATTAGGGTCGCCACCAGGGGTCGTCACTAGGGGTCGTCAAGGGGGCGTCACTAGGGGGGGGGGACCAGGAGGAACAACCAGGGGGAACAACCAGGGGTGTAGGGACCAATGAGGGACACCAGGAAGGAGGGGACATCAGAAGGAGTTGATGGGAACTGAATGGTCGCCAGCCCGAGGACTGATGAGCAGGTGAAAAATGGAATGTCGCCGTGTCATCTGAACTGGTAGTAGGTGTAATGGGTAAAGTGTTTTTGTTTCCCGCCAATATTATTGTGTCACTATATCTAAGCCGATAGGGGGCCCCTGGGAAATGAGAGTGACTCTACTTGGAGTGTTTGTGTGTGTGTGTGGGGGGGGGGGGGCTATTCCCCTGGGCGGTCATACACGAAAGCCACGGGCCGGATAGGAGATGAACTCTCGCGACGCCCTCATCCGTATCTCCGGTATTATCGCCCACGTTTTCCTGCCGCCACGGGCTCGACGGAAGGGTAGCGGTGTAAACTAGTTCCTATCCTGACCCATGGGGGACGGGAGTGTGTGTGTGTGTGGTTCGTGTGGGGTGTGTGCGGGTATGGGTGTATGGTGGGGGTGGGTGTGTGGGTGTGGGTGCGGGTGTAGGTGTGGGGTGAATGGGTGTGGGGTGTGTGTGGTGTGGCTGCGGGCGTGGGGGTGCGGGTGTGGGTGTGGGTGTGTGTGCTTGGGGTGTGGGTGCGGGTGTGTGTGTGGGTGTGTGGGTGTGAGCGTGGGTGTGTGTGGTTGGTGTGGGGTGTGTGGTGGGGTTTGGGTGTGTGTGTGTGTGGGTGCGGGATGTGGATGTGGGTGTGGCTGCAACACTCTATAGACCTTTTCAACTTTACTTCTCCGCCTGCTGTACCGGCTTCGTAGTGCCGGCACTATCGTACCGGCATCCCAAGGGCCTATTGCGCTTTCTGCAGTATCGTACATACTGAACCAGTGAACGACACCTGCTATACACGTTCAAACAGGCATTTGACCAGGGTGAACACAAGAGAGTCAGCTATTGCAATGGGCGGAGGGAGGAAAATCTACCAGTGTAAAGGATGAACAGTCTGATAGTGTTATCGACGTCGACCTGCTGGAGAAGGAGGAAAGGGAGATTAATGAGAGGATCAGGCAGTTCGTCTGCAACACTGCTACTCTATAGACCTTTTCAACTTTTATTTTTTCTTTCACTTTCATATGTTTGTTAGGGCACTTGGCCCAGCCAGATGCATTGTTTGACTTGGTTCTGTAATAAATGATGTATCGACCATACAAGTGTTATGTAGTGCACCCATTACACATATATACATATATACATATATACACATATACATGTATACTACCTCCCCTAATTACCTTCGAGCAGCATGCACACATACACAGCAACCTTGCACACACTCCTTAGTGACCTTAATTGTCACTGGTGGTGCACAAAGCTGTTCCCTAATCTGAACCAACAGGGCGCCATGATCGTCAGGCTCTACAAATAACAGATCATCCCTGCTGGCACCACCTGGTTGCACCCATTGCAACCCATCCCCCAATGCGAATGAATGAGACTTGCTTATGTCAACACAAAGAGCCTCAACCCCAGCTGAATCATCAACATTACAAGTTATGCGTTGTTCATGGTCAAAGGGGAATGAATCAAGCAAGTCAGTATCGGTTAGGTTAGCAATATATGAAGCACATTCAACAAAGTCATTGGTTAGAAATAATTCTCTGTCCAAGTTCGCATCTCTACGAGAACAGCTGGCCGGCGAACAGCCGGCAGGCCAACAGCTTCTAGTCAATAGGTCATCACAGGTCTCAAAATAATCATTGGTCACACTAATACCAATGTTGGTGTGACAGTCTCCAAGAGAACAGCTGTCAGGCGAACAGCTGACAGGCAAACAACTGTAAGTTGATTGGTCAGTAAGGCCATTGAGCCTTGCCGACTCATCAACAGTCAAAACCCACATGACTTGAGTCACCCACTATCCACCCACATGACTCGGGTGTTGATCAATGGTATTATTCTTAATAACAGTCCTACTCTCACCTGTAACTGTACGATTCGAGGCATTTGAGGCTTCAGAATGGCGCTTATTAATGTCCAATGTCCTTGATATATCCAAGCTCACACGTCAATCTTTACATTTTGAATGTTTATGAGCTTTTGAGCTGCAGCGAGAAGAAATGTGGATGAACTGACAGATGTCCTGGGTCCTAGTGCAGCCTGAATCACCATTCCATGCATAACAAGCCCTACGTGCACTGTTACCCTGTGAGCACTTCTGCCCAGCAAAGTTCCCGCTTCCCGCCTTTTTACTTTTCATGTTATGTGGACCGTGTAATATACAAGTACAGTGCGTATAGAGAAGGACGATGTAAATGACGTCACGAGTTGGAAGATAGAATAAACACTCAGACACTGGATGTCGAAGCGTTGACTTGTCTTTCATACACTACATGGTGTCAGATGTACATCTGAACGATACGCGCCCAGAAATTCGCAATGGCGCTGTCAGCTCTGAAGCCACCTTTACCCCTGAGCCTAGAGGGAAATTTGGCGATGAACTGGCGGGCTTGGTATCGTGCATACCAGATTTACAGTGTCGCATCGGGAGCTGCGAGTAAAACTGAGCGGATTCAGTGCTGCATATTTCTACATGTAGCGGGCCAGGAGGCGCAGAAGCTACATATGACGTTCAAGATGACTGACGCACAAGCGGACAAGATCGAGCCGCTGGTGAAATGTTTCGAGGATTATTGCATTGGGAAGACCAACATTACGGTGGTCCGTTATGATTTCAACTCGCTAAACCAAACGACAGAGTCAATGGATACATACATACGAAAATTAAAACACCGTATTTCATATTGCGACTACTCTGAGATGGAAGACGCGTTGCTATGTGACCGTTTGGTGTGCGGTGTAAAAGAGACAAGGCTACGCGATAAGTTGTTGCAAACACCAAATCTGACATTGGACAGATGTTTGGAGATGTGTCGATTAAGTGAGAACTCACATACACAACTGCACTCGGGAGAAAGTAAAAATATGGAAGAACAAGTGGACACCGTAACCAGACAGCGAGGAAACTACACTTCACAAGCAAGGCAGACGTCATCGATGCCACTCGTGCGGGGTTGGCAAGACAGGAGAACGCGCTCTTCTACACCTCGTGCGAACTGTCAGCGATGCGGATACCAACATGGGAATACCACTTGCCCAGCAGCTGACAAACAATGTTTACAATGTAACCGATATGGACGCTTTCAACGAGTATGTAGGTCACGGCGCACGGGTCGCGCCCAAGTGGACGAAGTGGAGACGAAAGAGGGTGTGACTGAGGAAGACAACCGGGACGACAAACACGATTTGTTCGTTGGGGAGATAACCGGAGAAGCAATCAGCAGCAGCAGTTTATGGTACGTGGATTACAACTTGCAGACCATCCCTGTCAAATTTAAACTGGACACTGGTTCCCAAGCTAACATTGTGCCCCGTTATATCTACAATGCTCTGAAAAACACTGTCTTATCACCTTCGAAATGCTGTCTCGTCACGTACTCAGGTGATCGCATACATCCGGAGGGTGAAGCGGAAATCATCGTCGGCGGAGTACCATTAAAGTTCCAAGTCACCACACGGGGGACACCAATATTGGGAAAAGAGGCATGCGTGAAACTGCAACTGATCAAACGGGTCGGTGAGGTCACCATCCGGACTAAGGAGGCAACTATGGCCAGGCAAACAGCAGAACAGTTGGTGGAGAAATATTCAGACATATTCAAGGGTTTAGGAACTATTAAAAGTAACGCAAAAATACATATTGATTTAAATGTCGATCCCGTAATTGACCCGCCAAGGCGAATTCCCCATGCAATTGTCGACAAAGTGAAACTAGAATTAGATAGGATGTTACAGTTAGGTGTAATCGTAAAGCAGCTGGAACCAACCCCTTGGGTAAATTCAATTACAGTCGTAAGAAAACCAGATAAACTCAGGGTATGTCTAGACCCAACAAAGGTAAACAAAGCCATATTAACAACCCCGTACCCAACCAGAACGATAGAAGAGGTCATTGCGAAAACAAGCAAAGCAAAAAAATTGTCTGTCATTGACGCGAACAGCGGATACTGGCAAATAGAACTAGATCTAGAAAGCTCAAAATTATGTACTTTTAACACCCCATGGGGGCGGTTCCGGTATACCCGGTTGCCATTCGGCATCAAAACCGCTGGAGACATTTTTATTGGTGAAATGAACAAAATTTTAAAGGATCTACCTGGTGTAAATGTAATTGCCGACGACATATTGGTGTATGGAAGTACCGAGAAAGAACATAGATGATAATCTGGAAAATGTATTTAAAAGGGCAAGAGAGGCTGATTTGCGCCTCAACCCAAAAAAGTCAGTGATTTGCAAAACAGAAGTTAACTATGTGGGACACACTTTAACTCAGTCTGGTTTAAAACCAACAGCAGAACGTGTCCGTGACATAAGTGAGATGCCTACTCCTACTGACAAGGCTGGGATTCAACGATTCCTAGGTATGGTGGGATATGTGGGGAAATTTATACCAAATCTTTCCGAAATTTCAAAACCGCTGAGGCAAGTATTGGGTAAAAACGTAGTTTGGTTCTGGCAACATGAACAGGAAAAAGCATTTAACAAACTGAAAACACTGTTAATATCAGCACCTGTACTAAAGTATTATGACGTAAATGACCAGATCACCTTGCAGGTGGATGCTTCAAAATCTGGCCTGGGGGCAGCCATTTTTCAGAAAAATAAACCAATAGCGATGGCGTCAAAAGCATTAGATACTTGCCAATCAAGCTACGCGGTGATAGAAAAAGAACTATTGGCCATTTGTTTCGGATGTATCCGGTTCCATGATTATATTTACGGTAAAGAGGTGATAATCGAAACTGATCATAAGCCTCTAGTGGCAATCATGGCAAAACCATTGCACCTGTTGTCAGCCCGCATGCAACGCATGCGCATGAGGCTGCAAAACTATAACATCATTATGAAATACATACATGGTAATGAAATGTTTTTCGCAGACACTCTTTCACGCGCGCACACCAGCAAAACTACACCACACAATCTGTTTGACAACAAAATTTCCATAGCCACGATAGATATTGCACAAAATGTAAATACCCGCATCATCGAGGCTACAAAAAAAGACAACACCCTTACTGAAGTTACACGATTAGTGAGAGAAGGTTGGCCTGCCCAAAACAACTTGGTGACACCGTGTGCCAAACCCTTTTTCACATATAAAGATGAGATAGTCATCACAGATGGGATGCTGTTTAAAGGAAACCAAATTATAATCCCCAGTATTTTGCAAAAGGAAATGTTAGGAGTATTGCATGAGACCCATCTGGGTATAATCAAATGCAAGCAGCTGGCAAGAGACAATGTGTTCTGGCCAGGCATGAACAAGCAAATCGAAGATTTAATAGCTCGGTGTCAAACATGTCAAAATTATAGGAATATCCTGAATGCTGAGCCTATGAGTTCTCACGACATACCAGATAGGCCTTTTTGTAAAGTAGGAGTAGACTTGTTTCAATGCCGGAGCAGGACATATCTCATTCTAGTAGATTACTACTCCAAATTTCCGGAGGTATCGGAACTACAAACCACAACGTCCAAAGCAGTAATTCAGTCCTTAAAAGAAATCTTCGGTCGTTAAGGGATACCAAACTCACTGATATCTGACAATGGACCACAATTTGCTAGTTACGAGTTCAAACATTTTGCGACCACATACAATTTCGATCACGTTGTATCTAGCCCGTATTACCCGAAAAGTAATGGTCAAATAGAACGGTATGTGCAAACGATAAAAAAAATGATGAAAAAGGCATGGGACAACAACCAGGATTTCAACCTGTACTTGTTGAACTACCGAAATACACCTCTTGTGCACCTAAATGCCTCTCCAGCTCAGTTATTAATGAGTCGTAGGCTCCGATCAAAAATGCCCACGACTAAGACAAAATTACAACCCCAGGCTCAAGAATCAAAAAAAGAAAATATTATCAAATTACAAGCAAGTCAACAATTTTATTATGATCGAAAAGCTGGGAGAGGCCACAAAAACCTAAAGGTAGAAGACCAAGTCAGATACAGAACACATGACGGTAAATGGAGGGCTGGCACTATTACACAAACAGATGAAAGCAAACCCAGAAACTACAAAGTTGTAAATCGCGAAGGTAAAGAACTGCACCGCAACCGTGTTCACATGTTTAAGATACCGTTAACTGTACACAAATAATACAAACCTTTAGATACAGGGGCACCAGGCAATACCGTTAAAACTACACACACACAAATACAAGAAAAAAGGGCGTCACCTGTCTACAAAACTAAAAGTGGGCGTGTCTCGCGTCCACCGGTTAGACTAGGAATGCCTGAAAACAACCGATGTTATACACACCATGAGACGCACGGTCTCAGCAGCACACGGAAACAGTGGTAATAAACCCTGAAACCTAGTAAGACAACAACAACAAATATAAATATAAGTAATAATAAAATGTATAGACATGTTATCATACAATTGTCAAGAATTTCTGATCGACAGCAAGTTTGTTTACCATATCTGTTTTCATACTGCCCCACAGCAACATTAGTTTTAAGCGTGTGCAGAAAATGTATTGCAGAAAATGTATCCGATGTACTCTGCGTATTCCATGTGTTCCTTTTTATTGTTGTGTTAAAATGAGTTACCTTACTTGTTGTTTCACCAACCGGGTGAATAAAAAAATAATTTTAAAAAAAAAAGAAAAAGGGGGAAGATGTAATATACAAGTACAGTGCGTATAGAGAAGGACGATGTAAATGACGTCACGAGTTGGAACATAGAATAAACACTCAGACACTGGATGTCGAAGCGTTGACTTGTCTTTCATACACTACAGACCGTAATGTTCAATGCTTTCGTCTTGGTGTGCCTTACTGAAAGCTTCAAAGCCGATGGTTTCAGCTAGTTTATGAATCGCTAACACGTGACCTTGTGAGCGCTTCCGCCCAGCAAAGTTCCCGCTTCCCGCCTTTTTACTTTTCATGTTATGTGGACAGTAATGTTCAATGCTTTCGTCTTGGTGTGCCTTACTGAAAGCTTCAAAGCCGATGGTTTCAGCTAGTTTACGAATCGCTAACACATGATTGACATGAGCAATGTCCTTGTAATGGTCATCCCTTGCTCTGGTAGAAATGAAGCTAAGGTGCTGGATGAGCGCCTTGTAGTTATTCACAGTAAGGCCAAGTATATCAAGACACCAGAGACAGGATGCCCTAACTAATTCATGAGGATTCATCTTGCGAACATCTTTGCCTGATGCATATCGCAGAGCTCCTGTCACTGCTAGATCTCGATGATCCTCTCCTCCTGCTGGATTCTCTCGAATGCCGGCGCGATCTACCGAACAGGTGGGCATCATCACCCTCCGTACCGTGCGTCCATGTTGGTGGGGGGAGTGCAGTCTCAGGCATCCTCCGGTAGTCGTCTGTTGGTCCAACTGTCATGGCATCTGGGTGTTCCGCCACAACTGACATCCTTGCACCGCCATCTTGCTTAACAGTCGTCCTCCCTCGATTTTGTTGTCTGTCACGTTCCACAATTAATTCCTCGCATTCCTCTTCGAGGGCCGATACCCTCAATTCAGCCGTAATGGCCTCGGTGCCCTCGCGCATGATCTTCCCCATTCCTGTAGCGACATAGTGGCCATAGCAGATACCACCGGCTCCATGTCGGCTTGGTCGCTCTTGTCGTCAATCGCCTTGGCAGTCTTAACAGCTGCAGTACTCCTGGTAGACCCGCCCGGTTTACTTAACTGAATCTCAGCACTCTTGTTAACACACAATCCTGAATCATGGTTCTTGTGTGGAGCGCCACAGTCACTACAGTATCCTGTATTAGGCATAGCCTTGGCCAGGATCGATCACCAAAGCCCCTGCCGTTTCAATAATTTTGTAGGATAAATTCACTATCGGCCAGTTCGCGTGTATCCAGTTTTAAATCGGGCCGTTTTCCTAGCCCGCCGGTATTGTGCTAAGCTGCAAGCGTGTGACCGTGTCATTCAAAATCCGGAGCTTCTGTATCACATATGAGTTTACTGACCTGAGTTGCCACAACTCAGTATGAGTTCCGCGACATCGTTGTTGAATAGCAGATGGAATTAGCTGTTGGCGGTGCTGCTGTAGGCAGTCGGGGCAAATCGAGGCAAGTCAGCGATTGGTCATAATACATTTCGAGAATAACAAGCGATAGAATATTAATATGCACAATACTTCGACTACTTATGTACGCATAATTAATTTTACATCCCTTATATATATATATATATATATATATATATACATATACCCATACACATAGAGATACACATATACACATATACACGCATACACACATACATGCATACATGCATACACGCATACATGCATACACGCATACATGCATACACACATACACGCATACACGAATACATGCATGCACGCATACACGCATACACACATACACACATATACTGCGTATATACTTGTATATACGGGTGTAGGGTGCACTGGGTTGGGAGCCGTTGTGGGTTCCCGTAGATTTAGGTGCGATCCGCCAGGTTAACACTGTCGTTGGTTCGGGCGGGAGAGTTGAGATGCCCTAGTTGGCCCCACCATCGGGTTCCGCGGCAGGTTCTAGTACAATCTGCCAGGGGGCGTCTGGTTCCCTTCCGGTCTGGGGTTGGCTTGGCTCGTCACTGCCCAACCGTCCAGCACCGCAGCCACTTATCGCTGCCCGCTCGTCTTGGTTTTTTTCTTTTCTTTTTTTCTTTTTATTATTCGTTAGTTAATGTTATTCTAATTGATCGGTAGGGAGGGATTGCATTTGCTCGGTAATTGATATGTACACAAATGAGATATATTGCATAGATATAATTGAAGGTGGATCATAGATATATATATATATATATATATACTGTTGATGTAATAAATGATCATATCTGCCAGTCTACCATTGTTGCTTGTCATTCCACACATATACACATAAACACATATGCACATATATACACATATACACATATACACATATACACATATACACATATATACACATATAGACATATAGACATATACATATATACACATATATGCATTCATATATTCATATATACATATATATATGAAAGAGAGCCGGGTTGGAATAATCTAAGGTGACCGACGTTAACCCTCGTTATCCCCCCTACCTTCACCTTCACCCCCGCACCTACATAACTGTATGTCGTACAACATAACATGTACGACATTTGTAAGGAGGGAGTGAGCGCCACCCGAACCCCACCCACCACGAACTCCCGCTAGTGGCGCCCTCGTGCGGTTTGCCGTGGAAGGTTGGATAAAATATCGGGTTAATATTATAATAATTCATCATAGTGACTCGTAATTGACTGTAAATATTGATTAATATCGTCGCGGTTTTGTTTGTTAAAAGTCGGTTGTCATTTATGCCCAAGTACAATGCAAAGAAGAAACGCAAATATTGGCGGCTGGAGTGTTGTTTCATTACCTCCCGCCAGTTTATTACTGGGGCCATATTAAAACGTACAAATAGGCTTAGGTTTACGCCCGTCTGGGCGGCTTCAATTATATAATGATTCACTACGGCACAAAATGCAGCTCCAATCACCAGTCTCAAAGAAAGGGCGCGCACTCCTAGCTTACAAATGTCGTACATCTTATACGACATACAGTTATCGTTTAGGTTGCAAATATTGATTGGTGTTTCCTTTGTGCTTTGTTCCCCCCCCCCCCCCCCCCCAATTCGAATTCAGTGAAAATAGACCGCATGATTTTCTTTGACAGGAAGTGATATTTAGGAAAGCAGACGACATAAAAAAAAAACACTTTTTTTTTAAAAGAAAAAAGAAGTCATCCCCTGTTGGGGGCTGAAGCTATTTAAGTCAATATTAGATAGCTAGGATTGATAGACATGGGAAGAGAACCTGACAGCTCTGTTTGGCGGACTGTGGTAAGGGTGTAGTTATTTTATGTGTATGCTCGCGGTAACTCTTAAGATGGCGAATACCAGATATTGTCACACAAGAGATTCAATTTTGCAACGCCATTCATCACTTCGATTCATAACTGCCGGAATAACATTAGATAAGCAACGCTCATTTCCATGTAAATGTTTACAAGTTAATTAGATCTTTGTAGTGGTACTTCGGTCCACACCGGCTCATTTAGAGGCTAGGGGAGAGACTAAAGAAAACTTGTACAAAAAAGGGGGATATTGCTTTTATTATATGAACGGATCGTGCATTAATGTCTCAAAGAGGTAACGACTTGCTTCGTCACTCGTCGCTGTAGTTTGCCGACGTGGTTTAGTGGTGTTTGGTGGTGACAGAGGGGCTTATAATGTAATATAGCGCGTCACTTTCCATTTGCACTGTATATTAACGACTGCTACTTTGCATTGCAGCCCCCACAAGGAGGTGATAGGCCGAGTGTCATACTTGAAGAACACCAACCGCTACATCGGCATAAGTAGGGTAAGTACACGAGGCTGATCAACCGCACCGCCGCCATTAAAGCATTAAATCACCCGGCGCATAATCACATTTACGCCGCTCTTCCTCTTCTCTGCCACATCTCCTTCTCTAATGTCGCCTTCTCATTAATTATAATTTCCTTCTCCACTTCCTCTGTTTTATTCTTTTCCTTCTTCCTCTGCATTCGCCTTACCTCTTCTTCTTCTTCTTCTTCTTCTTCTTCTTCTTCGTCTCTTCCCCTCTACTTCCTTTCTTCTTTCTATCTTCTTCATTTCTTTTTCCTTTCTTCTTCTTCTTCTTCTTCTTCCTATCTTCTTCTTTTTCTTCGCCGTCACCGTCACCATCATCGTCACTGCCACCACCACCGCCACCATCATCGCTATCTTCACCTTGATGTTCATCTCCAACTTCATATTCACCTTCAACTCTTCAATTCAACATCAACATCAATATCAACTTCAGGTTCACCCTCATCTCCATCTTCAATATCAACTTCAATATCAACTTCAACTTTACTTTCCTCGCCGTGAATATGGCCTATGCTGCCGACACGGCGTAAAGCAACCACCAATCAATCAATCAACTTTATCAATCAACTTTTACCTGTAACTTAAGTTTCACCTTCATCTCCACATTCACCTTCATATTCGTCCTTTCATCTTCTTTATCCTCAATTCTTCTTTATCCTCTTCCTTCGCTTTCTTTTTTCAATGCACCGTCCTCCTTTATTTATATTCTTTCTCCTATGTCATCTCCTCATTCTCTTCTTATCTTTCCCTTTCAATCTTGCCTTCATGTCTCACCCCCCCCCCCCCCGCCCTTTCCCCGATCATATTCTCTCCCAAAACCCGCCGCGACTTCTAGTTAAATTCACATCTGGATTTCCGAAATATTCAATAATCCGGATATTTTGCTAGTCAATAAGATCATATTAAAATACAGGACGGGCGCAATCTCACTTGGAAAGCACCTCTCCATCCTTGTGTGGAAAGTTTGACGGTTTAAACCTCGCCTCGTCATGGAAAATGGCGTCCTTATGCGCTTTGCTAAGTAGATCCATCTGCAATAGGAGAATATTAAAGTACTGTGTGACGCCGGACGCAGTGACCTGAGTGAGCGATGGCTTCCCATGCGCAAAGTCGTGGGTTCGAAACCGGCCGAGTCAAACCAATTAATTATATAATTGATACTTGCAGCTAGCTGTATTGCCTAGAGCTCAGCATTGTCAGGTTTGCTCAGTATCAAGATATCGGTTCGTCGTGCATGGCAGCACTATAACGTCGTTATGAGTGCGCGCCATCCCAAGTAGGTATGTGCCAAACAATTTCAAACCCCTTCAATAATAAAACAAAAGGCACCACTGGAAAGAGCTTGAGACGCCATTTAACATGACACCAAGATTATGGGAATAGGTGGAGTATTAAGGAAGTTATGGCCTTTTCCAACTCTGAAATTGGTAATTATTTTCTTACATAAAATTAAGGTATACATAAGCACTAGATTTCTGTGACTGAAATTGGTGACTTTTATGGGTAAATGCATGTAATTTCTTTAATAATTGAGATATCTCGATGAAATTTGGACTGAAGCTAGATTAAGACATGTTCAATTGATATAATTCAATAAAGTGACATTTCAAACAAAATTAAGTGACCTGACACAAAAGTAAAGTGACCTGAAACAAAACATTTCTGTGACTGAAATTGGTGAAATTCATGTACTTGGGACCCAAGTCGATGCCCATCCTGATATGACCAGAGATGTTTCACGGACTTAAATCCACAACAAACAGACATCCTACTGTAATGTCACAACACACGGCCTCTTCTATACAAGACATTCCATCTGCATCAATATTTGCTGCTTACCTCGCTTCTCTATTCCTGCCACTCTTAGTCACATTCCTCTTTTTCGTTCTACTTCTTCGCCTCATTCATATTCTCTGTATTCATTCCTCCCATTTGCGTCGTCCGCATATTCTTCCTCATTCTCCTTCTGCTCCTTCTGTTCTTTCTCCTTCTTTTGTTCCTTCTCCTGCTACTTCTTCTTCCTCTCATTCCGAGCATTCTCCTTCTGTTTCTTCTGCTCCTTCTCTCACTTCTACTCTTTCTGTTCCTTCTCCTTCTGCTCCTTCTTCTGCTTCTTCTGGTCCTTCTCTCCCATCTTCTCTTTCTGTTCCTTCTCCTTCTGCTCCTTCTTCTTCTCCTTCTGCTCCTTCTTCTGCTTCTGTTTCTCTCCTCCTCCTTCTCTTCCTCCTCCGTCTCTTCCTTCTAATTTTCCGTATCCTTCCTCCTTGTCCTTCCCCCATTCGCCTCCCCTCTCCTCTCGTCCGTCTGTTCTAGATCCTGTTTTTCTCCCGGGTCATTATGCTTCTCGTGCTCATATCTCCTCCTTCTTCTTCTCTTTCTCCTGCTCCGACATCTGTGTGGGTCCCGCCTCATCATGTTTCTGCTTCTGTCACTTGTGCCCCTACCCCTGATCCCCTGCTTGTTCCTAATGTAGCTGGTTTTCCGCCTGTTTTCTCTGTTCTTCCTGCTTCTCCTGCGTTATGAGAACAGACGGGATGGCCGAATGAGTTAGAGCGTCCGTCTCCCGTGCTGGTAGATCGTGGGGTCTGGGTTCAAACCCTGGTCGAATCAAACCAATGACTTAAAAATTGATACTTGTCGCTTCCTAGCCAGGCGCTTGGCATTAATAGGATAGAGCAGGGACTGGTTGGCTCAGTGTCAGGATAATGTGACTGAGTGGGATATCAGGTCATGCTGCCGGCAGCCGGGTTTCCCAGTGGGACAGCACTATAAAGTCACCATGAGTGCGCACTGTCACAAGTCAGTACCCGTCCTGATATGACCTTAGATGTTGCTACGACATAAAACAACAAACAAACAAACCTGAGTTATCACCTGGTTATGTTAATTCAACTCCTCCCCTGTCACTTCGCCTTTCTCCTTTATTCTAGTTCTGTTCTAGTCCCTCACTGTTTCCCATTCCCAATTGATGATGACAAGGCAACGTAAATTACAGACTGGACGCAATAATTAGCATACGAAGTGTCACTTATTTTAATTACGGACAGGCGCAACTGCGCTCATTTCCGGTGATGGTGCGATCCTGACCCGGTAGGTGATGCTGTAGGCTCGCTGTGGGATAACATCATCTCACCAGGGGAGCCACCAGAGTACCTATTCTCTAGGCGAATAGCCATCTGTGAGATTGCGAACGTACGAAAAGCAATCACTATTTCCACATTCCTCACCAGAAATAAAACCCACAAAATTTTCTCAGTTTTTATTAGATGGTTCAACAGAACTACTCCGCTAGGGCGGTGAGCCAGTTTATCAAAACTTCACGGAAGCAGCCGCCAAACAAAACAGTATAAGTTGGTTGTTGGAGGTTTACGTCCTGCCAACTAAGGTCATATCAGGATGGGTACCGACTTTTGACAGTGCACACTCATGGTGACTTTATAGTGCTGTTGTGCTGGGAGACTAGGCCGCCAGCACCAGTCACATTATCCTGACACTGAACCAACCAGTCCTTGTCCTATCATAATACTGCTAAGTGCCTGGCTAGGAATTGACAAATATAAATTTTTAAGTCATTGGTTTGACTCGACCAGGGTTCGAACTTATTCGGCTATCCCGTCTGGTCACAAGACAACATAGAAAGAGAGAGAGAGAGTGAAAGGGAGGAAGAGAGAGAGAGAGAGCCATTAGAAAACGACGCCAACACCACTCATCGTCTCAATTTGCAGGCGTGGTCCAGTAAATTTACAGCCAATCAATAGCGACTTAAGCCATTGGGACCCGTCACGTGGTGTGGGTAGTGATTCTGGCGGGCAGGTGGGGGTTGATTTGGCTCTGGACCCCTCCACCACCACCACCGACCCCGGGCCTGGCAGACAGACCCATTGATTCACGCTGGTCGTTGTAGGACAGACTGGGCGGTTCTACCTTCTCCACTGCACAAGTCCACTAGGTTGACCACACTCATCCTTTGTATGCAGTTTGTACATTCTTTTACCCTATATATCTGTAGTATATATGCGTGCCAAACCGCCACACACACATATATAGAGAGAGGATAATAAATATGCGTATATAATCCATCGGAGGAATAGCTACTATTAATAATATTGTGTATTACAAGGCAATAGTAATTAGTTTGGAGAGAGCTCTTGACCTAAACGCTGGCTGGTCAACACACGATTGCCGTCTATTTCGATTCAAAAGCAAATGTACGACAGTGGGCCGAGCGGCATGCTATCCAGAACGAGGCTGATGGCGGGAGCGGATACAGTGGTTCGGAGCAGGTCCCCCCACCTTTCAGGTCACTCCAGCGGCACGCTTCCACCCGTCCCTCATGCAGCGTCATATGGGGAGTTTTAGTACATTCACAATAATATTTGCATAACCTTTATACACCACATTATTTATTTTAATATATTATATTGTATCTTAAGCTGAGGCCAGCCATTTGCCTCGGGTCTGTTTGACGCGCACGCCATATATGTATATATATATCTGTCTGTTTATTGACGTTTTGCATCCTAGCAATATCTAAGTTCACATTAACGTTGGTACCGTCTTCTGACTGTGCGCACTCTTGGCGACTTTATGCTGCTGCCATGCCATCGCCAATATGATACGATATCCCACTCAGTCACATTATCCTGACACTGAGCTAATCAGTCCTTGCACTGTCCTCTTAATGCTGAGCGCCAGGCTAGGTAACGGCAAGTAAGTCTTTTGTTTAACTCGACTGGGGTCGAACTCACGATCTACTTCACAGGGAGCGACTGCTCTACCAGGTCGGCCTTGAACATATTTTAAAATATATTAATAACTTTATTATTTATATTTACATAATGAATTACAGAACATGTATATATATCTAATCCTGGAACTGAAGTATTTAAAAATGAAAGTAAAATCAGAAAAAGAAATAAGTTAGCAATTAAAAAATAATTAAAATGCAAATTGTGATTGTTATAAAATCAATTAAATTCCGGATTTTTATGGTGGTTTCGGTACTCCTGGTTTAATTATATAGTAAAGTTGCGCTATATTATTTTCTTATGCTTTTTTTCTCTATGAACAATAATATATCAGTAAAGCATGCCATTGATAAAATAGCGATAAGGAAAATTGGACCGATAATTACACTGAAGCGCATGATTCAAATTCTTACGTTAAAATGTGGTGAGATGTGCTGGCCAATGTGTATATGAATATATGTGATGTATACTTCTATGTGGTGTAGTCGCATCATATTCCAGAATTAGTGTTGGTTTAAATCGCCTGAATGTAGACACATTAACAACAACATCAACTGTTTTAATGATGGCTGATATTCTTGGGTCATGATAGGTACAAGGGGATGGATGTGTCCTCTGCAACCTGGGTTATTAATGTCTGGTACACACCAAGCGACATTGCGGATGAACGCCAGTTGATCGGGGATCACGTCTCCACACCCATGTAAATAGTTGGACTTTGATGTGACCGATAAGCTATTACTGATATCATCCGCAGTTCATAGTCAACAGGTAGTTTGTCCTGGATGTAAGAATGCATTGCGGATTCCCGATCAACGGAGTTCCATCTCTGATATAGGCTGGAATAAGCCTCGCATTAGACTGTTAGAGTGGTTACAGATATGTAGGCAAACAATGGTGTTAATACGAAAACGCTTGTTACCGGTAACTTTTCTGATTCTTGTATTTACAAAAACAGATCAATATAATTTTTAATGAACAGTAATAAGATTAAGAACCTTATTATCAATTAGGAGAAGGGAGCTGCGTCTCACATCCTTAATGCGGGATCTATGAGTAGTATCCGTATCACGTGACCTCAAAGCAGCAGGAGATGAGTTTTAGGGGTTCACTGTGGGCGCAGCGAGGATACTCATTAAGTGATGCACCACATTTATATACTCTACCATATTCTAACAGGATAGCCAAGGTGCAGACATAGTTATTTTTTTTATTTAATAAAAAGAAAAAAGCAGCCACTGCTCGTGCCAGAATCTAGTGATGGTGCAGTGTATGCGAAGCCACCCTGGGTAACGTTCAAGCATTCCACAGGCCTACATAAGTCCCTACAAAACCGAGCCATCATCCGCCTCCCCTCCCCCCACCCCCACCACCCCACCACCCCCACCCCCACCCCCACCCCCACCCCCACCCCCACCCCCACCCCCACCCCCACCCCCACCCCGCCACCAACAGCCAGGCGCCACCGTCGGAGGATCAACATTTACCCCGCCTCTCTCAAATATTGGTCCCTCCGTCGTGCTATTTTGTCGAATTCCCCTCGGACTGGCTCGGCGCGTCGAATGACCTTCGGGCGCATGCGCGACGGACGCTTTGTGCTCTGGTCACGTGGTGTGCAGTGTTGTGCATGCAGGCCACAGTGCATACAGCACTCTGCATGCAGGCCTCATGGTACGCACTGCTGTGCATTTAGGCCTCGTGGTGTGCGATGCTGCGCATGTGGGGTCATGTGATGTGTAGTACTATGAATGCTGGTCACGTGGGATGTAGTACTGTGCATCCGGGTCACGTGGTGTGCAATGCTGTGCATGCACGATTCATGGTACGTAATGCTCTGGATGCAATTCACGTGGTACCTGATACTATACATGCATGCTAACCGATACCCGATACTGTGCATACAAGCTTCATGGTTTAAATGATTTTTTATGCATCAAAGTATACACCTGGAAGCTGACACCGTGCCCCATTACTTATATATTGACCCTATTTTCAGATCAATTTGATGGCTTTTAGGAACTGCCTTACCCCGGCTCAATTACTGGGTTTCAAATAAAATGTTGTGACACGTGATGTGAGAAATCTTTTAATCTTGGTCAACGATGAAGGAAATTCCTTTAAAAATGGAGAGAGAGAGAGGGGACAAAAATGCACACACATAAATGATATTGAAAATATTATTTAAAAAAAATCAAATTCTCGTTAAGTGTCTATTGGGCATTGCCTGGTGATGGTGGATTTGTGTGTGGTGGATTTGGATTTCAAAAGAGTTAAGAGCAAATTCTCGTTTTGTGTCTACGGGGCATTGCCCGGTGAAGGTGTATCTGTGTGTGGTGGATTTGGATATAAAACGAGTTTAAGAGCAAATTCTCACTAAGTGTCTCCTGAGCATTGCCTGGTGAAGGTGTATCTTTGTGTGATGGATTTAGATATAACAAGATTTTAAAAGCAAATTCTCACTAGGTGTCCACGGGGCATTGCCCGGTGAAGTTGTATCTGTGTGGTGGATTTGGATAAATAACGATTTTAAAAGCAAATTCTCGCCAAGTGTCCATGGGGCATTGCCTGGTGAAGGTGTATCTGTGTGTGGTGGATTTAGATATGAAAAGATTTTAAAAGCACATTCTCGCTAGGTCTCTACTGGGCATTGACTGCTGAAGGCATATCTGTGTGTGATGGATTTGGATATAAAACGATTTTCAAAACACATTCTCGCTAGGTGTTTACTTGGCATTGCCCGGTGAAGGTGTATCTGTGTGTGTTGGATATAGATAGGAACAGATTTTAAAAGCACATTCTCGCTAAGTGTCTACTGGGCATTGACTGGTGAAGGTGTATCTATGTGTGGTGGATTTGGGATCTTGAAGCGAGGGTATCAAGAAGTGGCCGGGACCTACGCGTTAGGAGGCCCCTAGGTAATGGGAATAGGACCTATGGGAATATGTATGAGGTTGTTGGAGCCACGGGGAGGACCTATTGGTTGGCAGGGTGTGGATTTATAGCCATGTGACCTACATATAGTTCGTAAGCAACGCGTATGACTGACCCTATTGATAAACGGGGGGAAGGGGCGGATGGGGGTGAGGGAGGAGGGTGGCGGCGGGGAGGGTGGAGATGTGACGGGGAGGAGAGGGGTGGAGGGGGTGGGGGCGGAGACGGAATGGCCGGAGAGGTGAAAGAGGCGGCGAAGAGGGGGATTGGACAGAGAGGGGAGAAGGGGTGGGGCTGAGGGGTGGGGGCAGGGGGAAGCATGCACTGTGGTAGTCATGTGCAAGAATTCAGCTCCTGATAAAAAAAAAAAGTATTACAATATATAAATGAATAGAAGTAGTATATAAAATCGGGAGTTTAATACTGGGAGTAGTAGAGACAATTTATCGTCCACGGTACATCGTAACTGTGACTTGTTCTCAGTTTTCAGTGAGCTGAGTTTATAAGTAAGACACTGCAGCGGTGTGCAACATACCGATATGTCCTTTTTTTGTATCGAATAGTGAACTCAATGAATTTAGATGCATCGAAGTATGTGGAATAGAGATGTAAAGGCGTCGGTTTTCTACAAGGAACATTATATTGATGATAATAGAGAACATACAGTAGTCCGGTTTTTTTTTCTATACGCAGTCTAAATAGTCTTTGCTCTATGTTGGAAAATACTTCTCATCCTTTAGAAGGGAGGGCGTGTGCATCACTACATATACACACACATATATATATATATATATATATATATATATATATATATATATATACATGTATATGTATATATATGCATATATACATATATATGTAAGAGACGCAAACAACGGTAGACTAACCTGTATACATTTATTATTTCATTATCATGATCCACCAACAATCAAATGTCTATTTATATTCAATAACAGAATATACTAATCATGACAATTAGAGTATATTTCTTTACCAATGGCCGGACAACCCCACCCTACCCAAACATTTCTGAGTTCACAGAGTACAATCAACACTTAAACAATCAATAAAAAACAAAAAAACGTTCGATGCCCACCGCCCCAGGTCAGCGCGGCGGCGATTCGGCTGCAGCGCCCCCAGGCGGTTCGAACCCGAACCCGCCGGGTTACTCCGACAGTGGCGCTGGCTGGTCGTACTGGACTCACACGTCCGAATCGCTCACCTGGCGGATCAGCCACGACACACGGGCGCCGACCGGCTTTACTTACACCAGTATATACCCTGGCATATATACAAAGTATATATACTACATGTATATAGTGATACTCTCCCATCATCGCCCTTACTAATAATGGAGAGAAGTGATTGCCTACGTCTCAGTACTGACAATCAGCGTCAGGTAAACTGCCATCCACACCGGGCTGCAGGTGCAAGCTTCACGCAGTACTGCCTCCTGTAGTTTGACCAACGGTCTCCGCCACTCAATATCTTAACAGATATGTGTGCCTCATGTAGGCAGCATTCATCTGTGGATATGAATATATCTATATTCGCCCTCATACATACCTACCTACCTACCTACCTACATACATACCTACCTACCTACCTACATACATACACATGTATGCACATATATATACATCCGCAAATACATTCACACATATATACACGCATGTGCATACACACACTTACATACCCACACCTATGTACACTCATATACACATACATACATAAATACACATATATAGCCACACTTAGATACATACATACATACATACACACGCTTAAGTACACACACTTGGTTGATTGGTGGTTGCTTTACGTCGTGTCGCCAGCATAGGGCTGATTGGCACAGTTGAGTTGCCACCTATCGGCTTATAATATATATCCCAATTGTCCAGTCACCGCCGCCACCTGTTTCTATGGGAACTACATCGCAATACTATTTACAGTAAACCCTCTCTAACCGACCACCTCCATAGATCGACCACTCCCCTATATCAATCGCTTTATTTGGGTCCCAACAATACCATTGTAACCATATTTTAACTCCCTAAATGAACCACTTAAAGTCGGTCCCAAGGTCGGTCGATTTAGAGAGGTTGTACTGTATATAAAAAGCCACCCTTGCCGTGTAGGTGAGCTGCATCTAGTAGCATAAACGATGGGGCACTGGCTACATTTGGTAACATCTAAGGTCATATCAGGACGGGTACCGACTTGTGACAATGCACACTCATGGCGACTTTATAGTGCTGTCCCACTGGGATAGCAGGCTGCCAGCACCATGACCTGATATCCCACTCAGTCACATTATCCTGACACTGAGCTAGCCAGTCCTTGTCCTATCCTATTAATGCTGAGCGCCAAGCTAGGAAGTGACAAGTATCAATTTAGTAAGTCATTGGTTTGACTCGTTGCAGAGGCTGCTGGCTAGAGGGCTATCGTGAGTGACCCACTAGAGAGTTGCCGAATTACTAAGCACTGGGGTGGGGGGGGGGGGGGGGGGGGCAAGGAGCGCAAGGAGGTGTATGTGGGTGATGAGTTGAGACAAAATGGAGCAAATGTCGAGTATAAATAAGTAGGTTTACGTGATGGGGAATAACACAGTTTTTTTGCAGTCGTGTTTTCCTATAATTCAAATTGCGTTGATTAATTTCTTTTAGAACAAACAAAAAATCAAAACAAGAAGTCTCATAGAACTCACTGCTCGAGCGACTCACCCCAAATAGACTCACATAACCAGCTATTTGGATTGCAACTACCGAGATTTCTTTTTTTTATGTATGGTAGATTTAATACACTCCCTCTATTACCCTTCCCCGCCACCACCACCACCACCATCACCACAAGCACCACCACGACCACCCACCACCACCATCATCACCACCACCACCACGACCATCACCACAACCATCACCACCACTACCCACCACCCACCACATACCACCAACACCACCACCACCACCACCGGCACCATAACCATCACCAACAACATCACCACCCACCACTGCCACCAACCACCACCAACACCACCACCACGACCATCACCACCACCACGACCATCACCACCAACATGACCATCACCACCACTGCCACCACTACCACCACCACCATTACCACCACCACCACCACCACCATCACGACCACCACCACCACCCACCACCAACACCACCAGCATCACGACCACCATCACGACCACCACCATCACCACCACCACCACCACCACCACCACCACTACCATCACTACCAACACTACCACCATCGCCACCAACCACCACCATCATCACGACCACCCACCATCACCACGACCACCAGCCACTATCACCACCAGCCACCATCACCACCAACCACCACCACCGTCACCACTACCACCATCACCGTCACCACCATGACCACCACCACTCACGACAAGGACCATCACCACCATGACCACCACCACCCACCACCCACCATCACCACGACCACGACCACCCACCACCGCCACCACGACGACCACAACCACGACCACCACCACCACCATCACCACAACCACCCACCTCCCACCATCCACCACCCACCACCCACCACTGCCACCAGCCACCGACACCAGCTACCGACACCAGCCACCGCCACCACCACCACCACCACCACCATCACCACGAGCACCACCACCCACCACCGCCACCACGACCACCACCCACCACCCACGACCACCTACCACCACGACCACCACCACTGCCCCCACCACCACCATCACCACGACCACGACCATCCACCACCGCCACGACCACGATCACCCACCACCCACGACGACCACCACCACGACCACCACCACCGCCTCCGCGACCACCACCGCCACCAACCACCACGACCACCACCGCCACCGCCAGCATCACCACCACCACCCACCACCAACGCGCGTTTCAACTAACTTTAAGGCCTTGGGGGTTGAACATTATGAGTTGAGCAGTAACTTAAGGGCCGTGCAGTGGCAGTGGAGCAGGCGTCTCCTAAAATATGCCATCATACCCTTCCGTAGGAAGCCGTGCGGTACAATAGCACGCTGGTAGATAGATAATTAACCGTCCGGCATGCGATGCCTATTTCCTATTTCACCCCCAACACACACACAACGCCGCGCCCCAAATCTCGCGAGGTCCCGTGACGTTGTAATATCGTTTATTAAATTACCCGCGCCTTTGTTTTGCGCGCTAGCATTCTTATAGCCAGACATGGCTGGCCGACTCCTGAGACAACCCAGGCGCGCCTCGCCGGCCTCTTTTTTACCCATGATTCATCGGGCGGCTTCTGCCCTTTCCACATTGGTCTTGTGGCTTCGGGGATACCTCCTAGCTTTGACGAGACTCCACTCCCCTCACGCCTCCCCATTCCCCCTTCCCTCTTCTCTCCTTCCTCCTCCCACTTCGCTCCTATCTTTTTCGTCTCCCCCCTTCCTCCTGTTCCTCTTCCTCCTGTTCCACAAGTACCGATGCGCCACCTATCGTCGGAAAAAATAACTACGCCAAATGTCCCCCATTCATCCATGCATCCCCCCCTCCTCTCCCTCATTCCTCCATCTTCCCTACCTTTCCTTCATCCACCCTCTAACTGTCCTCTACCTCCCTCCCATCTCTCCCCCTCCTTCCTCCTCCATCCTCCCTACGTCATGGCCTCCTTCCCCCATTCTCGTCGTCCTTTCCCCTCTTCCCCTTTCCTCCATCAGTCCTTCACTCCCATTCCTTCATATCTTTCCTCTCCACTTCTCCTCTCACCCTCCCTCTTCCCCCCTGCTTCCCAGCCTCTCCCCCTTCGCTGTCCATCCTCCCTCTTCCTTTCCCCTCCGTCTTCCTTCCGCCTCACTCCTCTCTCACCTCCTTCCTTTCTGTGGCACATCACCCCCTCTCCTTCTCTCTCCCTCTCCTCCGTCCGCCTCCCTCCCCTCCGTCCGCCTCCCGACTCCATCCTCTCTCACCCCCTGCCCCTCGCCTCCGCTCATCCCTCTCCCGCTCCCCTTCTCACCCCCATACCCCTCCGTCCCCCTCCCCTCCCTTCGCCCCCACGACCGGCACACAGATTATTACATCCAACACAATTAGCCGTGTTTTCTTGTCGTTATGCGCGGTGCCCCTGAGGGATGATTGCCATCCGTCACGGGTGTAGCACTAATTATACCGCTTTCCCCCCGCGCCGGTTCCCACTGTCTTAATGCACGCTGCGTCTGAATTCCCCCGGAACCGGAACAGGCAACTCGCTCCCCTGGTCCATCTAGTTAGCGAACTGCCTCGACCATCTGGACCTGGCGCCCTCTGGTGTCACGACACCAGCAGCGACCGAGGCGACTCCTGTATATATGGGTGTGGGTGTGGGTGGGTCGGCGATGGTTGGTTGGTTGTTGGAGTTTTATATCCTGGCAATATCTAAGGTCATATCAGGACGGGGGTGGGAGATGAGTTTGCGTGTTTGTAAGAGTGGGAGGTGAGTTGAAGTGCGTTTGGGTGTGAATGTGTGAGTAGGTGGGTGTGGGTATGAGAGAGTTTGGGTGTTTGTGAGAGTGGGAGGTGAGTTGAAGTGTGTTTCGGTGTGAATGTGTGAGTAGGTGGGTGTGAGTAGGAGAGAGTTTGGGTGTTTGTGAGAGTGGGGGGGTGAGTTGAAGTGTGTTTGGGTGTGAATGTGTGAGTAGGTGGGTGTGAGTAGGAGAGAGTTTGGGTGTTTGTGAGAGTGGGAGGTGAGTTGAAGTGTGTTTAGGTGTGAATGTAAGATACGAGTTGACACCTTCAGTTCTAGTTAACGACTGATTTTATTAACCGTCCTCGTTGCCTTAGTTACACTCTAGTTATAGCTGGTGACCTGCGTGTACCGGTCGACGTACATATATTACATCTCCCTTCCAATAAGTTTACATATATATTGACTATTATACATATATATTAAATATTATAAATCCCCAAATCCCCCAACAAATACATGAACTACTTATACATACTATGTATTACATCTCCCTTCCAATAAGTTTACATATATATTGACTATTATACATATATATTAAATATTATAAATCCCCAAATCCCCCAACAAATACATGAACTACTTATAAATACTATGTGCAGTCTATATGTCGAATGTATAACGGTCAACAAACATCTTAATATACTCCTAACAATAGTCACTCAAAAGCACTTATCCTTCTTCTCTGGCATTATGAGCCGATAATAAACTAGTCATATCAATAAATATTGGTGAGTCCGTCGTACCACATGTCGGCACAAACTTATGCAACGCTCCTTGTTAGTTTTATTATAATTCATTACAGATTAACAGTGTATATGAAGACTTATACATTGGTATGACGTGTACCATACAGTTATGTTAATGGAATTATTATATTTAGTACTGTTGTCATGAATACAATTTGGGCATCGAACAACAACATTACCCAACACTTAACCTGTACAGTAAAATCTAAGCTATACATGTAGATAAATACACATCAGCTTATTTCAAACCTAGATACCGGGCTAACAACCCTACCATAACGTGTTGTGAATGGAAAGTTTTGTGGTTGTTCACGTATAACTTGCTTGCCATTTGCCAAACGTTCACGTCTGTGCTGATGTGTCTGATTTTTGACGTTGTATGTTTTGAAGATATGTTTGCGATTTCTGCGTACTACATTGTTCTGTGAATTAATAATACGATAATCCCTATGACCAGGCATTTGTGCATCGACAATTCGTCCTGTAACCCATTTTCCGGTGTGATGTAAATATCGTACGTGTTCGCCTTGTTGCAAATGTTTGTGCTCATGTCCCGCATTTTCATCAAAATACCTCTTCTGGTTTCGTTGTAAACTTTCTATCTCTGCTTTCTTTGATAATTGACATTTTGGATGCAGCTGCGTGTTCATTATAGGTAATTTAGTCCTGAACCTATGTGACATTAGCAGCTGTGCTGGAGATGCACCTATGTCTTGTAGCGTCGTGTTTCTATAATTTAATAACGCAATGTTCAGATCATTGCTATCTAACATGGCTTTTTTTATTAGTAATTTAACACTCTGAACCTCTCAACTTGTCCATTACTTTGAGGAAATAATGGATTCGAAAAAATTGGTTGAAAGTCATACTCCTGTGCAAATTGCAAGTACTCCGCACTGCTAAACTGTGGTCCATTGTCAGATACCACTACTTTGGGAATACCATATCTGCAAAATGTCTGCTTTAATGCGCATATTATAGCTTTACTAGTTGTGGTGGTTAGTTCAACTATCTCTGGGAATTTAGAATAATAATCAATTATTAATATAAAAGTGGTATGTTCAACAACAAATAAATCTACCCCGACCTTGTGATAAGGGATACATGTTATTTGATGACTCTTCAGCGGCTCAGAATGCTGTGTGTTTCTGTATTCCTGACAAATTTGACAACGGGACACTAGGTCTTCTATTTGACTACTCATCCCTGGCCAAAAAACTGTGTCACGTGCCAATTGTTTACACTTAACGATACCTAAGTGTGATTCATGTATTTTGTGCAACATTTCTGTCTGTAATGTACGTGGAATAACAATCCGATTGTCTTTCAACACTAGGTCATCGTGGACTGTAATGTCATTTCTGTAGGTAAAAAATGGCTTTACCTCGGGGCTGAGATTATTATTACGAGTGGGCCAACCATGCTTTGCCAAGTCTATGACTCGTTGTAACGTATTGTCTTTCTTGACCTCCTGTCATACCCTCGTCACACCATCACTCCCCAATCCAATCTCTGCCACTGTGAACTCATCATCGAACAAGTTGTCAGGTGTAGTCAAGGTGGTGTGAGCTCTGGACAGCGCGTCTGCAAAGTACATCAGCATGCCTTTAATGTGTGTTACTCATATGTTGTAATTCTGGAGTCTCATCCTCATGCGTTGCATTCTAGATGACAACGTATTATAGACTTATTCATAATAGCTACTAGTGGTTTATGGTCTGTTTGGACTGTCACTTCTTTGCCGAATATATAATCATGGAATTTAGTGCACCCGAAGCATATTGCTAACAATTCTTTTTTGATTACAGCATAATTTGATTGTGTTTTATCTAAAGCTTTCGACGCCATGGCTACAGGTTTATTGTCCTGAAATAATGTTGTACCTAGTCCAGACTTAGAAGCATCTACTTGCAATACAATATCTTGCTTAACATCAAAATATTTTAATACAGGGGCCTCGGTAAGCAATTCCTTAAGTTTGGCAAAAGAATCCATTTGTTCCTGTTGCCAGTGCCATGCTACATCCTTGCTAAGCACAGTACGTAATGGTTTGGTTAGCTCAGCCATGTTAGGAATAAACTTACTGACGTAACCCACCATTCCCAAAAACCTTTGCACAGCCTTCTTATCACCAGGTGTCGGCATGTCAATAATTGCCTGCACACGCTCCTTACAGGGCAACAGGCCCTGAGATGTCAGTAAGTGACCGACATAGCTAACCTGAGATTGGCATATTTTAGATTTCTTGGGATTCAGCGTTAGGTTGAATTTCCTGGCCCTGTCCAAAACTTCCCCGAAGTCTAGTATTATGTTCTTGAATCGTGTTTCCATAGACTAGAATGTCATCAGTAATTACGTTCACCCCATCTAAATCTCCCAGTATGCCATTCATCTATTCAATGAAAATATCACCAGCTGTTTTAATTCCAAACGGTAAACGTGTATACCGGTACCGACCCCACGGTGTATTGAATGTGCATAGGTTGGAACTCTCTTTATATAAATGAATCTGCCAATACCCACTATTAGCATCAGGAACTGAAAAGTATTGTGCCCCATGCGTATTGGCAATGACTTCTTCTATAGTACGGGTTGGATACGGACCTCGCAATATAGCTTTATTTAGCTTAGTTGGATCTAGACATACTCTAATTTTTCCCGGTTTCCTGACAATAGTTATCGAACTAGCCCACTGAGTTGGTTCTGTCTGCTTTACTATCACTCCTAACGCTAACATTCTATCTAATTCCTTCCATACATCTGATATAATAGCATGTGGTATCCGTCTGGGGGCATCAATGACTGGGGATACTTTTTTATCAACATGAATATGCGCATCTACTTTTATTTTACCAATCCCTGTGAATACATCATTATATATATTTACCAAATCCGTAGCGCTTTTCCTAGGATCTGGGCCATTGGAGATATAGTCTACCCTCATACTTAGGTTGAGCGCAACACAAGCACTCTTCCCAAGTAGAGGGCTGCCTTCTTTTGTCACTTGAAACTTGAACCTTTTTCCATGCACGTCGATCATCGTCTCACCAATTGGCTGTATCCATTGTCCTGTGTATGTGACTAGATGGCAATGAGGTGGAAATATGGCCATCCCACCTATCTTGTTATACAATCCCCTCGGGATTATATTAGCCTCTGATCCTGTGTCGAGTTTAAACTCGACCACGACGTCTTTGATTCTCAACCTCGCGTACCAAAGCCCTTCCTTCTTCCTGTTGTCGCTATTCACCGCACCGACGAACAAATCGTGTGTGCTGCTTTCCTCGTATCCATTGTTCCAGTCATCTTGTTCGTCGTGACGATTCACAGTTATTTCATTCACCGCGGTACTCCTCTGGGCATGTCTCCTGCACACCCTGATGAAATGTCCAGTCCTCCCGCAACCGGAGCATTGTTTATCCTTGGCTGGACACCGCCCCTGGTAGTGTTGATATCCACAATTGTTACACTTGGCTGTTACATTACTTGAACGGTAGGCTTGATGTTGTGACGTCCGTTTCCATGGTGCCGAACGTGGCTGTGACGTCACCTCGCTATCCAGCCTTGAAATTGAATCGACGGTCTCACTTGACAGAATATTTGCACTGTCACTAATTAAATCCGATTTGTGTTCACTCAATCGACACAAATTAATGCACACTTCCAGGGATAAATTATCTGTTTGTAATAAACGATATCGTAGAGTCTTGCTTCTCACACCGCACAGTATCCTGTCACATAACAGCGAATTCTCCAACGAACTGTATTGGCAATACGAAACACGGTTTCGAAGATTCCTAAGATACGTGTCCATTGTCTCGCTTGTTTGGTTTAGTGAATTAAATTGGTACCTTACTATTGTAATGTTCGTCTTTCCCTCGCAATAAACTCGAAACTTTTCTATCAATACTGCAATTTTGTCTTTGTCTTCCACTTCAATATCGAATGTCCTATGAATCTTCTGAGCTTCAATCCCTGCAACGTGAAGGAACACGCAACACTGAACTTTTTCAGACTTGGCAGCTACTCCTGCGGCTATTGCGTAAATCCGATATGAATCGATCCATTGGGTCCAGTTCAGATTGATATTACCCTCCAAGTTCAATGGCAACGTGGGTTTTAATCCTGAAAGTGCCATTATTCATTGTCAGGTAAACCACATCTGACACCATATAAGATACGAGTTGACACCTTGAGTTCTAGTTAACGACTGATTTTATTAACCGTCCTCGTTGCCTTAGTTACACTCTAGTTATAGCTGGTGACCTGCGTGTACCGGTCGACGTACATATATTACAGGTGGGTGTGAGTAGGAGAGAGTTTGGGTGTTTGTGAGAGTGGGAGGTGAGTTGAAGTGTGTTTGGGTGTGAATGTGTGAGTAGGTGGGTGTGAGTAGGAGAGAGTTTGGGTGTTTGTGAGAGTGGGAGGTGAGTTGAAGTGTGTTTGGGTGTGAATGTGTGAGTAGGTGGGTGTGAGTAGGAGAGAGTTTGGGTGTTTGTGAGAGTGGGATGTGAGTTGAAGTGTGTTTGGGTGTGAATGTGTGAGTAGGTGGGTGTGAGTAGGAGAGAGTTTGGGTGTTTGTGAGAGTAGGAGGTGAGTTGAAGTGTGTTTAGGTGTGAATGTGTGAGTAGGTGGGTGTGAGTAGGAGAGAGTTTGGGTGTTTGTGAGAGTGGGAGGTGAGTTGAAGTGTGTTTGGGTGTGAATGTGTGAGTAGGTGGGTGTGAGTAGGAGAGAGTTTGGGTGTTTCTGAGAGTAGGAGCTGAGTTGAAGTGTGTTTAGGTGTGAATGTGTGAGTAGGTGGGTGTGAGTAGGAGAGAGTTTGGGTGTTTGTGAGAGTGGGGATGTGAGTGGAAGTGTGTTTGGGTATTAATGTGTGAGTAGGTGGGTGTGAGCAGGGGAGAGTTTGGGTGTTTGTGAGATTGGGAGGTGAGTTGAAGTATGTTTGGGTATTAATGTGTGAGTAGGTCGGTGTGGCTAAGAGATGAGTTAGTTGGGTGTCGGGGTGAGATGTGAGTAGTTTGGGTGAGTTGACAGGATGTGTGAGTATTGGCGGTAGGAGGTGAGTTCTGGTATGTGTGAGTGGGTATGGGTGAGATGTGAGTAGTTTGGGTGAGTTGACCAGGCTGTGTGAGTATGGGGGTAGGAGGTGAGTTCTGGTATGTGCGAGTGGGTACGGGTGAGATGTGAGTAGTTTGGGTGAGTTGACCAGGCTGTGTGAGTATGGGGTAGGAGGTGAGTTCTGGTATGTGTGAGTTGGTACGGGTGAGATGTGAGTAGTTTGGGTGAGTTGACAGGCTGTGTGAGTATTGGGGGTAGGAGGTGAGTTCTGGTATGTGTGAGTGGGTACGGGTGAGATGTGAGTAGTTTGGGTGAGTTGACAGGCTGTGTGAGTATGGGGGTAGGAGGTGAGTTCTGGTATGTGTGAGTGGGTATGGGTGAGATGTGAGTAGTTTGGGTGAGTTGACAGGCTGTGTGAGTATTGGGGGTAGGAGGTGAGTTCTGGTATGTGTGAGTGGGTACGGGTGAGATGTGAGTAGTTTGGGTGAGTTGACAGGCTGTGTGAGTATTGGGGGTAGGAGGTGAGTTCTGGTATGTGTGAGTGGGTACAGGTGAGATGTGAGTAGTTTGGGTGAGTTGACAGGCTGTGTGAGTATGGGGGTAGGAGGTGAGTTCTGGTATGTGTGAGTGAGTACGGGTGAGATTTGAGTAGTTTGGGTGAGTTGACAGGCTGTGTGAGTATTGGGGGTAGGAGGTGCGTTCTGGTATGTGTGAGTGGGTACGGGTGAGATGTGAGTAGTTTGGGTGAGTTGACAGGCTGTGTGAGTATTGGGGTAGGAGGTGAGTTCTGGTATGTGTGAGTGGGTACGGGTGAGATGTGAGTAGTTTGGGTGAGTTGACAGGCTGTGTGAGTATTGGGGGTAGGAGGTGAGTTCTGGTATGTGTGAGTGGGTACGGGTGAGATGTGAGTAGTTTGGGTGAGTTGACAGGCTGTGTGAGTATTGGGGGTAGGAGGTGAGTTCTGGTATGTGTGAGTGGGTACGGGTGAGATGTGAGTAGTTTGGGTGAGTTGACAGGCTGTGTGAGTATTGGGGTAGGAGGTGAGTTCTGGTATGTGTGAGTGGGTACGGGTGAGATGTGAGTAGTTTGGGTGAGTTGACAGGCTGTGTGAGTATTGGGGGTAGGAGGTGAGTTCTGGTATGTGTGAGTGGGTACGGGTGAGATGTGAGTTCGGATTTGTGGGTGTGGGTGGGGATGTGGTAGTGGGAGGTGAATTGGGTAGGGTTTGGTGTTTGTGTGGATGGGATATGAATTTGAGTGTACGAGGTTGGGAGATGAGTAGGGGTGGGTTGTGAGTGCGCGTGTATGTGTGGGAGGGAGTGAGTGTTGGAGTGGATGGGCGGGGTGGGAGGTGAGTACGAGTGTATGTGTATGGGAGGGGGTGAATTGTTGAACGGAGTAGGAGGTGGGTGCGGGTGTGTGTGTGGGTTAGTGGGTGAGTGTTAGAGTGGGTGGGCAGGTAAGGGTTTAGGTAGAGGTTGAGTAGGTTTGTGGGAGTGGGAGATGAGTGCCCCCGTATGTGTGTGTGGGTGTGGGTGAGTGCGAGTGAAGGATTGAACTGGGTCAGGGTGGGTGCGGGAGGTGTGTGTGTGTGGGTGAGTGCGGGTGAAGGGTTGAACTGGGTGCGGGTGTGGGTGTGGGTGAGTGCGGGTGAAGTGTTGAAGTGGGTGGGAGGTGGGTGCGGGAGGTGTTGAACTGGAGGTGGGTGGGTGGTGGGTGCGGGTGTGTGTGGGTGTGTGTGAGTGCAGGTGAAGGGTTGAACTGGAGGTGGGTGGGTGGTGGGTGCGGGTGTGTGTGGGTGTGGTTGAGTGCGGGTGACGCTTGAACTGGAGGTGGGAGGGTGGTGGGCGCGGGTGTGTGTGGGGTGTGTGTGTGTGTGGGTGTGTGTGGGTGTGTGTGGAGTGCGGGTGAAGGGTTGAACTGGAGGTGGGTGGGTGGTGGGTGCGGGTGTGTGTGGGTGTGGGTGATTGCGGGTGACGGGTTGAACTAGATGTGGGTGGGAGGTGTGTGTGGGTGAGTGCGGGTGAAGGGTTGAACTGGGTGCAGCTGTGTGGGTGGGTGTGGGTGAGTGCGGGTGAAGAGTTGAACTAGGGGTGGGTGGGAGGTGGGTGCGGGAGGTGTGGTGTGTGGGTGAGTGCGGGTGAAGGCTTGAACTGGAGGTGGGTGGGAGGTGTGTGTGTGGGTGAGTGCGGGTGAAGGGTTGGACTGGGGGGTGTGGGAGGTGTGTGCGGGAGGTGTGGTGGGTGTGGGTGGGTGCGGGTGAAGGGTTGAACTGGAGGTGGGTGGGAGCTGGGTGCGGGTGTGTGTGGGTGAGTGCGGGTGGAGGATTGAACTGGGGGTAGGTGGGAGGTGGGTGTTGGTGTGTGTGGGTGTGGGTGAGTGCGGGTGAAGGGTTGAAGTGGGGGTGGGTGGGAGGTGTGTGTGTGGGTGAATGCGCGTGAAGGGTTGAACTGGGGGTGGGTTGGTGGGAGGTGGGTGTTGGTGTCTGTGTCTGTGTGTGTGGGTGAGTGTGCGTGAAGGGTTGAACTGGGGGTGGGTGGGAGGTGTGTGGGTGGGTGAGTGCGCGTGAAGGGTTGAACTGGAGGTGGGTGTAGGTGTCTGTGTGTGGGGGGGATGAGTGCGCGTGAAGGGTTGAACTGGGGGTGAGTGGGAGGTGTGTGTGTGGGTGAGTGCGCGTGAGGGGTTGAACTGGGGGTGAGTGGGAGGTGTGTGTGTGTGTGTGGGTGAGTGCGTGTGAAGAGTTGAACTGGGCTTGGGAAGTGGGTGCGAGATGGCAGTGGGAACGAGGGTTATCTGCGTGGACTATCAACATTGGCGGAGATGACAATGATGACTGATGATGGCGAGTCTCAACAACAAATCTGCCCCCCGACGGCCGCGCTGTGACGAGCGCTCCCCTGGCGGACACTCCGGTACCAAGTGGCCTTTTCACTCTCCCAATCTCCCACATCAAATCAAATCACCCTAGTTCTCATTGTATAATCACCCGTTCGGTTTCTTTTTTGTTACCCTCAGCCGGAAATGCGCGAGTTGGTTGGATCCGTTTCTCCTTACCCTGTAAACAAACAAAAAATAGATTTAATATAATTGGCGTTAATATTTCCAAAACTGTAAATGTAACTCCTGCTCTGGTAGTGCACAGATAAAATATCGCTGAACTAACCCCCGAAGTACAAGAACCCCCCCCCTCCCTCTCTCTCCCCCCACACCTGCTGCCCCCCCCCCCCCCCCCCCCCCCCCACACACACACACATACACACACCCTGGTGGCGGCGGCAGGAAGCGCGGCCGTAATACTGGTGGCGCCGCAGTGATGGATCCGCGTACTAACTTGTCATGACAACCGATTGGATAAGGCAGTGTTTGGTGGTGCGGACGGGCATCCATAACAAAGTTTACCGGTCTTGGCGGGCGCCCGACTCACCCCGGCGGAGTGTGGCCGCCTCCATCACCGCCACTCGGGCCTTATTGGCCGAGTCACCGGCCGGAGATGGCCGCCTCAGGGGTGTCCCGGCGTGTGTGTCTGCGCGTCTGGCTGTGTGTCTGCGTGTCTGTCTGTGTGCCTGCACGTCTGCGCGTCCGGTAACCGGCACCGATTGCAAAGCACGGCCAGAGTGGCGGGGTTCTCCACTTGGCACATCTGATGTTTATTTGCACAGAGTGAAAGTGATAGTTATAGAAATACGCCAAGTGCACCTTCTCCACAACTCGGACGTGGGTTAATCTAAGACGAGTGGGTGGAGTATGTCTCGTGAGATTACTGTACAGCCGACACAATTATATTTGTATAATAATGTTGTTGGGGGGGGGGGGTTATTATTGTTTAGAACAAATGGAACATTATCCTAGAGGGGGGTCTTGAACCCATACTTCTGCCATTCTGGGGGTGAATGTCCTAACCATAAGCCTATCTCGGGTCCCTGATGCAATCATCCTATCCAAGCCTGTTTGTCTATGTGACAGCTGAGAAGTCAGTGCAGACTACTACACTCATTCTCGTGGAATTGTAAGTCTTTAAATGGCTTATGTCCATAAGTTATTTAATCCTCACGAACAAACCCTCCCAATGCCTCCTGCTTCTCCTCATCATACTTTAATTTGACGTCCAATAGCCAATGATAAAAATCCATGTGCTCTAGAAGCGTCGTTAAATAAAACAAGCTTTCCTCATACTTTACAATTGTCCTGTTCAATGTGCATAGCTGTATGTATTGGGTTCATACTTGCCGTGCATACGTGAGCACAACTAACTGCCTTCACGAGGTACTCAAACCAACTACCATCGACGTGTACAAGATCAGTGGAGAGTAAAGATAAAAACAAAACCCACATACACCCACCCCTGATTGACGACACGCTCTGTTGAGCAGGGAGCGAGGCGCGGGGTATGGAGAAGGGGAGCGGGGACGGAGAGCCAGGAATAGAGAGCGCAGAAAAGAGATATTAAAGCGGGCACAGAGAGCGGGTAGCAGAGAGTGGAGAGTGGGGAGCGGGGAATGGAGAGTGGAGAGCGGAGAGCGGAGAAAAGAGATATTAAAGCGGGCAGCAGAGAGCGGGGAGCAGAGAGTGGAGAGCAGAGAATGGAGAGTGGGGAATGGATAGCGGAGAAAAGAGATATTAAAGTAGAGAGCAGAGAGTGGAGAGCGGGGAATGGAGAATGGGGAATGGAGAGCGGAGAAAAGAGATATTAAAGTGGGGAGCGGAGAGCAGAGAGTGGAGAGTGGGGAACGGGCAGCGGGGAATGGAGAGCAGGGAATAGAGAGCGGAGAGTGGAGAACTGATTGTAGGTGGCAGTTCTGCAGCTTTTGGCAGAGAGGGATGGAGAGTGCATTCATCGTGATGATAACACCGCCCCGCCCCTCCCCAGCCCCCGCTCCGTGCCGCTATGGAGTGTGCGCGGGGAGCCCAGGCGGAGTGAGAAGAGCCGGAGGTCTGATGTAATCTGGCGCCTATACAGTAAGGCCATGCACGTGCATCGGTCGCCATGTCAATGTTGATATAAACTCCCATAGCTCACCCACTAGATATATAATCAGCCCAGAGGCCCTGCCTTAAAGGATATCGCTACGGCGTCCCTCTCCCGCTTCTGATCAGAGACTCCTCTGTTTTCCTATATCCGCCCCTCTCGCCTCTTTCAATCTCCCTCTCAGTCTCCTCACAATCTCAATCCCAATTCTCACTTGGCCCTCTGTCCCCCCTCCTCCCCCCTCCTCCCCCTCCTGCATCTCCTCCTCCTGCATCTCCTATACTCTTCCTTCCTTTCTCCTTTCTATTCTCCTTATTCGTCTCCCACATTCTCATCCTGCCCTTCCCTTTCCCCCCAGCACGTCATCACCCCTCCCCTTCCTCCCCACCCCCTCTCTCTCTCTCTTTCTCCCCCTCCTCCACCTCTGTTTCCTCCTCCGTTTCTCCCCCTCCTCCTCTTCATCTTTCTTCGCCTCCCCACCTCCTCCTCCCCTCATTCTCCCCCTTCTCCTCTTCCCCCTCCCATTTCCCCCTCCTCCCCTCCTTCTCTTTCTCCCCCTTCTTCCCTTCCCCCTTCCTCTTCACGCTCCTCACATTTCTCCTCCTCCCCTCCTCCTCCCATTTCTTCTCCTGCTCCTCCTCGCCATCGTCATCCCCGTCAATCCCATTTTCTCATATTTGAAATTCACTTGCTATTCCACACGCCAGCCCCACCCCCCCCCCCCACCCCCACCCCCACCCCCACCCACCTCTCCCTCTAACCCACATAGCCCTCCGCCCCTCGTCCACCAACTACGTTAATGCCACTAAAATGTAAATGAACCCACAAGGTCGACTGTCGTTAAATCTACGCAAATCGTGTTTATATTGAGCATTCACTACGCATGTGTGTCCACAAGGACACTTGCATCTGAAAAGAAACACATACCAGCTCCAGACGCAACCTTCAATAACCATATCGCTATGTACACTGTTTAAACAAAACAAGTTTGTAATATATATTTCTTTAATATTTATGTAACCGAACTATATTGGCTGCGTGGAAGAGGATGAGAGGAAAAGGGGCGGTGTGTGTCTTGGTAGTTGGTTAGTTGTTGGAGTTTTAGGTCCTGGCAACATCATCTAAGGTTATATCAGGACGGGACTTGTTAGTAGAGAGGTTCATCCTCCCCTCCTCAATCCTCCATCCACCCCTTTTTTCTCCCCTCGTATGTCCTCAACCATCCTGTATTCTTATGCCCTCTTCTATCCTCATCCCTCCCTCTCTCTTCTCTCCTCCTCCTCTATTCTTCCTTCTCTCCATCCTCTATTCTCACCCTTCCTCTCTCCTCTCTCCTCCTCCTCTATTCTTCCTTTTGTATCTCCTCTATCCTCCTCCCTTCCTCTCTCCTCCTCCTCTATTCTTCCTTGTGTCCGTCCTCTATTCTCACCCTTCCCCTATCCTCTCTCCTCCGCCTCTATTCTTTCTTCTGTTCATCCTCTATCCTCATCCGTTCCTCTATCCTTGCTCCTACTCCTCCCCTATTCTTCCTTCTGTCCGTCCTCTATTCTCACCCTTCCTCTATCCTCTCTCCACCTTCTATATTCTTCCTTCTGTCCGTCCTCTATCCTCATCCCTTCTTCTATCCTCGCCCCATCTCTATTCTTCCTTCTGTCCGTCCTCTAGTCTCACCCTTCCTCTATCCTCTCTCCTCCTCTATTCTTCCTTCTGGCTGTCCTCTACTCTCACCCTTCCTCTATCTTCTCTTCTCCTCCTCTGTTCTTCCTTCTGTCCGTCCTCTAGTCTCACCCTTCCTTTATCTGCTCTCCTCTATACTTCCTTCTGTCCGTCCTCTATTCTCACCCTTCCTCTATCATATTTCCTTCTCCTTCTCTATTCTTCCTTCTGTCCACCCTCTATTCTCACCCTTCCTCTATCTTCTGTCCTTCTCCTCTATTCTTCCTTCTGTCCATCTTCTATTCTCACCCTTCCTTTTTCCTCTCTCCTCCCCTATTCTTCCTTCTGACTGTCCTCTACTCTCACCCTTCCTCTATCTTCTCTTCTACTCCTCCTCTATTCTTCCTTCTGTCCGTCCTCTAGTCTCACCCTTCCTTTATCCCCTCTCCTCCTCTATACTTCCTTCTGTCCGTACTCTATTCTCACCCTTCCTCTATCTTCTTTCCTTCTCCTTCTCTATTCTTCCTTCTGTCCACCCTCTATTCTCACCCTTCCTCTATCTTCTCTCCTTCTCCTCTATTCTTCCTTTTGTCCATCCTCTAGTCTCACCCTTCCTTTATCCTATCTCCTCCTCCTATATTCTTCCTTTTGTCTGTCCTCTATTCTCATCCTTCTTTATTCTCCTTGCTTCATTCTCCTACCCCTCCCATATCATCCCTCTTCCTCTACCCCTCCATCCATCCTCATACCATTCCTCTATCCCTCATCTTCTATCCTCATACCCTTCCTCTATCCTCTCATACCTCCCCTATTCTTCTTTTTCTTCCTGTTCCCCCTTATCTATCATCACTCCATCCTCCTTCCTTCCTCTCCCCCTCCACTCCTTGTCCCTGATCCTCTTCCCTCGTCCCATTCTCCGCCTCCTTCACCCCTCCTTCTTCTTCCCTCCTCCCTTTTCCCCTTTCTCCTCCTTCCCCCCTCCTTCTTCCCCACACCCCTCCTCCCTCCTTCGCCCTCCATCCTTCCTTCTCCACCCCTCCTCCTCACCCCCCTCCACCTTCCCCTCTCCCTCAATTCCCTCCTCAACTGCACTCCACCGGAGACAATTACGTTTATGGCACGGCATAATAAACCAGCCGTGATTACTTCGTACGCCGGCAAGATTTTCAATTTATTCCCAACATGTTTGCCAGCACGTATATACCCTTATCTGGAAAGAGTGAGTATGTGTATGTGTGGGAGATGGGGGGGGGGGGGGGGGGCTACCTTTCTCTCAGACGGTGATAGCACTGTGGTGGGTTTGGGGAGAGGGGGTGATGGTTGTGGGTTGTGGGTTGGAGGTGGAGGGGGTGGTTGAGAATTGCGGAAAAGCCTCGCCTGGTGTTGTTATCGTCGTCCTTCCCTGGTATGCGCCCATAAACTCGTACCCACTCACGGAAATAGGGGCATAGCAATGGGAAGGAGGAGGAGGAGGAGGGGGAGGATTGGATGATCTTACAGAACCAAAGCACATTCTGATTTTATCCAGTGATCCACTTATGTCTCTATCACATTCTCAAAAAAGTCTTCAATACCTTTTCTCTGTGGCCCTGTTTAGCGAAGCGATTTCCTCCCTCCTCCCTCCCCTTCATTACTCCATCCTTTGTCTGTCCTCTACCTCCCTCCGATCTCTCCCCCTCCTTCCTCCTCCATCCTCCCTACTTCATGGCCTCCTTCCACCATTCTCGTCGTCCTTTCCCCTCTTCCGCTTTGCTCCATCCGCCCGCCACTCCCATTCCTTCATATCTTCCCTCTCCACTTCTCTCCCCCTCCCTCTTTCCTCCTCCTCCCTCCCTGCGTCACCCCCTTCCCTGGCCCTCCTACATCTCCCCCTCAAATGGGAATTATTTGATAAACCTCTTCCTCCTCCCGCCTTCCCACCAACATATCCCCTAAACAAATCCTAACTACATTAAGTTGTTAATTTATCATATCTACGGAGTGGCAGGCCGGCCTCATCAGGGTGTCAGTCAGGTGAGACACCTTTCACAGATAGGGGATAGTGGTGGCCGGTAGACACCCCTTATTATAATGGGTGATAATAGGGGTTACCACCATACCCTTCCCATTAACCGATGTCCAGATCATCCCATCTCATTTAATTTTCACCTGTTTTTTCCTACTTTTGATTACTTATGGAAAAGAGGGTGGGGAAGTTAGTAATAATTCTAAAACCAATATGCTTGTGTAAATTAAATACAGGTCCACAATTACTTATCTGAAACTATTGGGGGCCAGTTGTATTTCATAATTCAGAATGTTTCAGATTTCAGAATAAAGGTATACACAGCATACATATATATATATATATATATATATATATGGGTCGTTCTCAGAAGTTGTGTACCAATAGTGTGACATCAGTACCAGAAAATCAAAATGCTGCCAAAGTCCTATAACCAAGTTTCCTCAATGTGTATGTCCTTTTGCATCTGAATAATTGAAAATAAACATATTCTGGCATTTTTAAGTAGGTCAAATGATGCTCACACCCAATAAATAGCAGTATAGCATGGAAACCAATCTGACTCCAAAATCAAATATTTTCCACACAAAACTTGACATTTTTAGGATATTTCAGATGCCACTTGCTTTATAAACAGTTGTAATAATAATTTGAAACCTCATTGCTATGGTTTTGTCTTATTTGTGAATATTAAAGAGAAAAGCAAGAAAATATTAGCAGAGTAACGGATTAGCAGAGTAACAAAGTGGAAACAAACAATTTTACACAAATGTTCGGCTCAAATTTCAATGTTTAGGGGCAATTTCAGGATTGATCTTTTACTATACCATAACTGGGTCCATGCATAGTGTCAAATGGTGAAAATAATTCCTGTACTGTATCTGTACTCAGTGTTTGATACAGAGTTTCATAGTATTTGCAAGTGGAAACGAAATGTTACGATGTTAATGACTCCAGAAAATGTTAACTATTTCATCATTTAAATTTTTTTTTTTAGAAAGAAATGTCTTCAACTTAATGAAGACATTGTATATGACCATTTGAAGTGAAATGAGCTGTTGTTCAGAGGTTTTCATTAAGTTTGTGACACTTTATTTTCAATGCTGTTAACAATGTCACAAATTAGTGATGTAATTTTCTATGTATTTAGCTACATCCATCCCAATAAGATACATAATACACAATATTAACATTTACTTTTGATCTAAACTATCTCCCACATTATTTGGCTAACTGATGAAATCTAAATATTGACACTCCAATAAAGGGTTTCTTTGAAATATGCATTTCTAGTAGACTACCTCAAGTGGTACACAGTTTCTGAGAACGACCCATATATATACATATATACATATATACATGCATACACATGAACCCACACATGCTCCAGATCCCAGTGTGCCAGAACCAACTAGATTCTGGGGCAGCACCCCGTAATCAAGCATTAATACTGCAGTAAAAACTTATGAATAACTGAAAATGGGATAAATGACGACTATAAATAGTATTGCATTTTATTTATATGCTGTGCAGAAACAACCTTTGGCCTTCAGAGCTTTTCGGGTTTGAAAATTTCTGAGACAGGATTGTGGACCTGTTTATTTGATCTATATGGAAGGAAAACCAGGACCTCCTCACCGAACAAAGAATTGTTGTGACGAATGAAGGCGCTTACAAGTTACAGCAAAACGGGCACATTGCTCACGGGCACAGAAGACAAGGAGGCTGAGGAGGGAAAACAAGGCATTTATCCGGGCATGGCCCCCTCGGCAGCAAGTCATGGTACATGTTATTATTTAGCCACGGCCGACCTAAGGTCATGTAAGGTGATGACATATGGGCATGAGATGGTAAGCGCAACATATGGATAAGGGCAGAACAACAATGATGGGCAACAAGATAATAAGCAGAAATGAATTTGTACAGGGTAAAATGAGTGTATGGTCTACATTTAACAATAAAGGTGATCTGCCAGTTGCTCGGTTGTCAAGTGGCTATTATTAATTAGGTGGTTAATTAACCCTGTTAATTAACTTATAGTTTAATTTTAACGTTTAATTGAATAGTTTGTTTGATTGGTTCGCCAATTAATTGGCCAAGCCATGGGGATGATGTTGTATTGCTTTGATTAGTGTGGTGTTGACGATGTGTGAATCTCTTGTGTTGATGTAGCGTTTGTGTGCATTGGAGGCCCATCCACCGAATCTCTGGACCTCCAGTTCAGAGCTGCCGGATGCAAATGCGACTGTGGCGGCTGTTTTGCGAATAATGTGGAGTGTGCAGGGGTTCTGGACCCCATTGGCCAGCTGAGCCGTTCGCCATTGTCTGGCCATGTATGGTATGGCCATTGTCGCTCAGTCAGCAGGGAAGACCAACAGGGGCTGCTGGTTATGTGTTGTGGGCGCCTCCTCGATCATGCAGCGGTAGGTAGTGACTGGGCAGAAGTGGGGTTCACATGTGGGGGCCATGCACCTGTCGCGTGACTGGTGGTTCACCTGCATATTTTTTTACCACTTCTGGTGTATGTGTAGCGTGTCTAGCATTATGTGCACATCGCCCCTGGTGGTTTGCCTGATGGGGTCGAAGGTGGCCATGGATAGTGGCGCCACCTCTGACTGCCTGGTGCCGGTGAAGAACATGATGATGACCGCTGTAGCCACCACCCGTCCTTCCTGGATGTGCTGGAGGTGGCGCACTGTGTTCTTTATTATTAATATTGGTTGAGCGGCTGTGTGCTTGCTTCTTCTATCTTGAAGGAAGGACTGGAGCTGTTTGCATGTGACATAGTCCTTGTTGGCACGTACAAGCTGTCCACATTGTCTGCTGGTCATGGCCGGTGTGTTGATGCATATTCCCAGCCACTTGACTGCTGGAGCTGGGGGTTGGGTTTTCTCGACGGCTTCTGTGCTCATCAGGGGGCCACAACTATGAGGTCGTCGAGGTACATCGTAGCCCTTATGCCCTGTCTCCTCAGTATATATACCACTGCTTCGGGCACCCTCTGTATGTGGCAGCTGGAGCCACGTGCTCCGAAGGGTACCGATATGTTGAGGTAGAATTTTCCACGCCAGGTGGTGCCAGGAGTGGCCAGTCGAGGGGGCAGGACCTGAAGTTTTTATATGCCCTGTTGATGTCCATCATGAACATGAAACTCCCCCGGCCGGCCTCGCTCAACTCTTTTGCGAACATGTTGACCATTTATTATCCGACGTTTTGTGGGATCGGACTTCTCATGTGTCATCATTGGGGAGACATGGAACCATTGGTCAAATGGGGGGTGTGAATAGGAGCCATATCACGCGCTGCAACTCACTTCTTTTTTGATGTTTTGGTCGACTGCATCTGTGTGTTGTCGGGCACTGGGGTGGTTGGGTTGCTTGGCGGTGCCGGAAGTTGGTCCCCTGTAACCCAGGGGAAAGCCCCAAATTCGATGAAGTCAATGAGCTGGGCGTGATCGTGTGAGTTGGACAGGTTGGTCCTCCAGTTTTCGACGTTAAGGCCAGATGGAATGTGTATGTGCGCCTCCATGGCATTGGGGAGTCCTGTTCCCCGGAATGCCTCGTATATTGGAACTATGTCAGTGTGGAGTCCTGCTGCCGGCCGTGGCCAGTGGTCATGGCGGTGCTGTCTGAAGGCACTTGGGGCAGTGTCGATGCTGCTGTTTGGTAGTGTGGCTGCATCGTTGGTGCAGTGCAGTCAGACTAGATCAAAGTTGATCTCCTTTGCGTTCACGCCGTTGCGGTGTGGTGAGGGGTAGAGGGTGTGTGGTGGGGCCTCTGCCTCCACCGCCCCCCAACCCCACGCTCCCCCCCCCCCTTTGCTTTGATGTTGGCGGCCGGTGTGTGCGGCCGTGTTGTGTCAGGTGGCGATTGGTGATGGTGGGGGGCCTTTTTGGTGGCATGGAGTGTTAATGCTGTGGTTGAGGTGTTGAGGGCACTGCAGGTGGCGATGGAGGTGTTGGTGCCAGCTCGTCTTTGGCTGCCCCCACCTCTGTGTGTGCCGCGTGTTGGTGGGTGAGTGACCCCTTTGTTGTTTCTGTGGTGAGGGCCACCCGGCTGGCTGTTGAGAGTGGGGGAGTGGTGTGATCCGCTGGATTGTGTGACGTCGGGTATGTGATGACATAGTGAGTCATCGGTGTTGTCACCCCGGTTTTGAATCAGATATGCGGGGGGGTTGGTGGATGCAGGCCGGGTCCAGGGGGTTTTGCCCATGGTGGGGGTGGTTTCGTCCGGGCTGTATCCCGGGTGGGGCACCCCCTTGCTTAGTTTTTTTATGTGAACCTGTTTTTCCTCCGGCACTGTTGTTCGGAGTGCTCATAATAGGCCTCTGTTAGTTTGTAGCAGTATGCACATGCATGTACTACATCCTGTGGCCCATCCTGGTGGTGCTGCTTCTGTGTGCACCTCCTTGTGGAATTATAGATGGTGCATGGGCGTTCGTGCACCTCCGCCTCGATGCGTCCTCTGTCGGACTTGTCGGGGGCCCGGTCATCCATGGATGGTGTGGATTGAAGCTCTGTCTGGCGGTGAAGTTTGATCTGTGGTTTTGAATCTCCTGGCGGTCGTGCCAGGCGAGTGCATCTCTCTCTGCCATATCAAACACATTCTGCGACCACTCATGCACGGCTGGCCATGGTTTCTGGCGCAGTAATCCATAATGCACATTAGATGATCAAACATATGTTGAAAGTCACGCTTATCATATACCCAGTGGTTGGAGAGTAGGGTCATGAATGCACGCATATACTCGCGCTCGGTCATGGAGCTCCTTGAAGCCAGCTTCTGGCCGACAGAGTCGCAGCTGTGACATTTCAGATACATGTACAGCTTGGAGGTAGGATTAGTAACAAACATGTCGTGTAATATTCCTTTCCTACCTTCCATGTGCCTGTACTGTGCTCGGTATGTGTCCATGTCATCGTCCAGCTCCTCAACCTGCTGTTTGCGGTCCTTGTTTCGCTCCTGATTGTTGTAGTTGCGTGAGCGGTGGCGCGAGCTGTTTCGGCGGGGCAGGAGGAGGACCATGTGGCATCTCTGCTCGCCTCTCCTCCTGTCCGGGGAGCACTAGGGCTCTCGGGAGTGTGAGCGGTCCTGGGGACAGGCGCCCTGGTGGTCTCAGTCATCCGTCAGCGTGCTCGCGGCATGGGCGATCTGAATCTGGCCACGGGTTGCGATGGTGAGCGGCGCCCCCTGCGTTGTGGTGACTGCGAGCTGTGCCGGCCCACGCGAGAGGCTCACTGGTGCTCCCGTCATCTCGGTCTTGGCGAGCGGTGCCCTGCGCCCTGTGGGGAGGGTGACCTTGGAGCTTTATACTGCCTATCATGGATAAGTCTGAACAGACTTGTTTTCACCATTAGACAGTTTGTCGACAGAAAGCCCGAGCCTAGACTTTTACCGACCCAAGGGATTTTTAACCTCCCACACCACATAGACATGGTATGACACTGTAAGGTATACACATCAGTGGAAATCCAAATTGGCAGAGGTGGGGGCACGGGGAGTTGAAACACTGACCTTCAGATTAGGAGTCCGACCTAGAAAAAAGTCAGTCACTCTAATCACTCCACCACAGAGAACACCACACCTCCGGCATGGTGGTGTGGGGGAGTGGCGTTGTGGAGCTATCGGGGATTGTGTTCGGTGCCTCAGTTGCGGTTCTGGAGGTTTTGGCATCCGGCATCATGCCGGGTGCGGGGACTGAGATCGGTACCCTGGCCTGGGCGTGTGGTGGGGGCGCTCCTGGTTGCGGGCTGTGGCCTGCTGGAGGGTGAGCTGCATCGCCTCCATTGTGGCATCCATGCACCCAGTCATGCATTCCTCCATCTCGAGTATCTGCTCTTCCATGCTCTTGGTGTCCGGCTTCTAATCAAAAGGAGTTTGTTTGTTTTTTGTTTGTTTGTTGTTGTTTTACATCCTAGCAACATCTAAGGTCATATCAGGATGGGTACCGACTTGTGACAGTGTGCCCTCATGATGACTTTTATAGTGCTGTCCCACTGGGAAACCAGGCCGCCAGCACCATGACATGATATCCCACTCAGTCACATTATCCTAATACTGAGCCAACCAGTCCTTGCCCTATCCTAATAATGCAGAGCGCCTGGCTAGGAAGCGACAAGTATACATTTTTAAGTCATTGGTTTGACTCGACTTGGGTTCAAACCCATGATCCCACGATCTACCAATACGGGAGACGGACGCTCTAACTCATTCGGCCATCCCATCAGTTGTGACAGGGTGCCAGTGCCCAAGTGGAGTGAAACTATAAAGCCTCAGTGAGTGCACACTGTCACAATTCGCTAACCGTACTGATATGACCTCAGATTATGTTAGGACATGAAACCTCCGCCAATTAAGCAAGGGGGTGTTCTAGAATAGTATGCTGAACTAGAATAGTATGCTGTAATAGAATAGTGTGCTGTATGAGAATAGTGTGCTGTACTAGAATAGTGTGTTGTACTAGAATAGTGTGCTGTACTAGAATATTATGCTGTACTAGAATAGTATGCTGTGCTAGAATAGCATACTGTGCTAGAATAGCATGCTGTGCTAGAATAGTATGATCTGCTAGAATAGTATGATGTACTAGAATAGTATGCTGTACTAGAATATTATGCTGTACTAGAGTAGTGTGCTGTACTAGAATAGTGTGCTGTACTAGAATAGTATGTCTAGGAGTACCTCAAAGCAGCATACTGGCTGTGACCCTTTTTGGGGTCAAGGTCAATGGTGTTGCTGCTCCTGTAAAACGGGGGGGTCTCCTGTAGTCTTTTCGTGGACGACTTTGTTATATATTACAGCAGTGCTAACATGAATGTCATAGAGAGACAGCTACAACCAAGCATAAATGGGATCCATCGATGGTCAGTTCTGAACGGTTTCAAATTTTCCAAGACCAAAACAGTCTGCATGCACTTCTGCCTGCTGCGTAGAATGCATGCGGAACCGGAGCTGACCCTGGATGGGGATCCCATTAAAGTCGTTGAGAAAACCAAATTTCTGGGCCTCATTCTCGACGCAAAACTGTCTTTCGTGCCACATATAAAGTACCTGAAAACAAGATGCCTTAAAGCACTAGATATTCTGAGGGTGTTGTCCAGCTCAGAGCGGGGAGCAGACAGAGATGTTCTGCTCTCAGTGTACAGAACCTTGGTTCAGTCGCGAGTGGATTATGGCAGCATAGTATACGGTTCCACAAGGAAATCATATATTGGGCTGCTAGAAATGATCCACCACCAGGGACTGCGCCTGGCACTTGGGGCCTTCCGCACCTCACCGGTTCAGAGCCTCTACGTCGAAGCCAATGAACCATCACTTAACAACAGAAGAATCAAACTGGCCATGCAATATGTAGTCAAGATAAAAACTAATGCATTAAATCCTGCACACAGTTGTCTATTCGAGCAATATGACGAATCCAGGTATGAAGCCAGGCCGAATTACATCCAGCCACTGAGGCTCCGAATGAAACCTCATTTAGAGGCCTTTGGCATGGATTTGGATGTGTTGGAGGATGCCAAAGTCCCAGAACATCCCCCATGGTCGTTGAGGAAGCTATCGGTTATCCTCCGACTCACGGAACTGAGCAAGTCTGGGACACATCCACTCGAGTACCAAGGACTGCATGCAGAGATTCAAGGCCAGTTTGAATACCACCTCTCCTTATAAACTGATGGTTCGAAAGACCAAAGCCGGGTAGCTGCTGCAGCAGTCTGCCGACGGGAAAGATTTGGCGTGTGCTTGCCCGATCAGAGCTCGATTTTCACTGCAGAAGCCCGAGCACTCCTTCTCGCGTTGGAGTGTATCGAGGTATCCAACCACACTAACTAGGTTATATAGAGTGATTCGTTCTCTTGCCTCCTGGCTGTTGCTGGACTGAAAATGAATCACCCTATTCTAGCAACGGTCATTTATAAAATGAACCAACTGACAACAGATGGGTATGACATCCACCTGTGCTGGGTGCCTGGCCATGCCGGCATACAAGGAAACGAACAAGCTGATCGGGCTGCGAAGAAGGCCCTGAACTGTGATCTTGAAACGTGTCTGATCCCTCACTCTGATCTGAAACCAGTAATAGCCACCCACATAAAATCCAAATGGCAACATGAGTGGGATAAAAACATTAATAAACTTAAAGAAATTGAACCATCTGTGGGAAAACCACCAGAGACTCATGCTGGAGGTCGGCGGGACCAAGTGGTCCTTAGCCGCTGCCGTATTGGCCACTCGTGGCTTACACATGCTTTTCTGCTCAAGTGGGAACCTCCCCCTGAATGTATTGGGTGTCAGTATCCGCTGACACTCAAACACATTTGACTAAGTTGCGTTGATTTTTTGGCCCTGTGCCAACATTTATACACTGCAGACAGTATGCATGACCTTTTTACTAAAGTAAAACAGGAAAACATTTTAGCCTTTTTGAGGGCAGCTGAACTGTACCACCTCATATAGTTTACTAAATAAATTCTATCAATTATTAATAAAACCTTTCTTTTCTATGGGAATTTGTTTCCCTTGACCACAAATATAGGATTGTGAGCTTTCTAATTTAATGAGTGTCTATTGGCATATAATTGATTGTCTGCTTTTGCATGTAAAAGCGATGGTTTGAACAAAAAACAAACATTTCTCGCAGTGAATATGGCCTATGCTGCCGAGACGGCGTAAAGCAACCACCAATCAATCAATCAATCAATCGATCAGAATAGTATGCTGTGTTAAAATAGTATGCTGTGCTAGAATAGTATGCTGTGGTAGAATAGTTTTTTTCTTTTCTTGAAGATTTGTACTGCCCGTCATGGATAAGTCTGAATAGACTTGTTTTCACCATTAGACAGTTTGTCGATAGAAAGCCCAAGCCTACACTTTTACCGACGCAAGGGATTTTTAACCTACCACACCACATAGACATGGTATGAGAGCAACTGGCCTTTGATGACGCTGTAAGTTATACACAGCGGTGGAAATCCAAATTGGCAGAGGTGGGGCATTGGGAATTGAACCACTGACCTTCAGATTAGGAGTCCGACCTAGAAAAAAGTCAGACACTCAATCTAATCACTCCGCCACAGAGGACATCACAGTATAGTATGCTGTGCTAGAATAGTGTGCTGTGCTAGAATAGTATGCTGTACTAGAATAGTGTGCTGTACTAGAACAGTGTGCTGTACGAGAATAGTGTGCTGTGCTAGAAAAGTGTGTTGTGCTAGAATAGTATGCTGTGCTAGAATATTATGCTCTGCTAGAATAGTATGCTGTGCTAGAATAGTATGGCGTGCTAGAATAGTGTGCTGTGCTAGAATAGTGTGCTATGCTAGAATAGTGTGCTGTGCTAGAATAGTGTGCTGTGCTAAAATAGTGTGCTGTGCTAGAATAGTGTGCTGTACTAGAATAGTGTGCTGGACTAGAATAGTGTGTGGTACTAGAATAGTATGCTGTACTAGAATAGTATGCTGTACTATAATGGTATGATGTACTAGAATACTGTACTGTACAAGAATAGTGTGCTGTACTAGAATAGTGTGATGTATTAGAATAGTGTGCTGTACTAGAATAATGTGCTGTGCTAGAGTAATGTGTTGTACTAGAATAGTGTGCTGTACTAGAATAGTGTGCTGTACTAGAATAGTGTGTGGTACTAGAATAGTGTGTGGTACTAGAATAGTGTGTGGTACTAGAATAGTGTGCTGTACTAGAATAGTGTGTGGTACTAGAATAGTGTGTGGTACTAGAATAGTGTGCTGTACTAGAATAGTGTGCTGTACTAGAATAGTGTGTGGTACTAGAATAGTGTGCTGTACTAGAATAGTATGCTGTACTAGAATAATATGCTGTACTAGAATAGTATGCTGCACTAGAATAGTATGCTTCACTAGAATAGTATGCTGTACTAGAATAGTATGCTGTTTTCATCAGCTCATTTTGGTACTAGGAGGACAGGACAGGAACCCTATCCAATGTTTCAGTAGTAGAGGCTCTCATAGGAATGTCAATACATCAAGTCAGTTGTTAATACCACTTATATAATTATAATTATAATTTGTTTGGCGTGTTATGTTCACACGATGCTTCTATAAATGGTTTGTTTGTCAGGACCTTTTACAAACCTAATACGGGAAGAAAGATTACCACCGCGTAGGGGGATCCCGACCAAAACGACCCTACCATATTTAATGGTGAAATAAAACCCAGTTGAATTGAACTAAGTGACATCTATTAGTCCTTGCGTTGGTCAGAATGGGACAATAAACTTCAGGAAGAACCTAGTAAAGCCCAACATGCAAAGCAAGGACCCAAACCTTCCAACTAACAAAACCCAACAAGCAAAGCAAACATCCAATCACTCGAAGTGACAAAACCCAACAATAAAAACAAATATCCAATCACTCTAACTAACAAAACCCAACAATCAAAACAATTATCCAATCACGCTAACCAACAAAACCGAACAATCAACACAAATATCCAATACCTCTAACCAACAAAATCCAACAATCAACACAAATATCCAATCACTTTTGCTGACAAAATCCAACAATCAACACAAATATCCAATCACTTTAACTAACAAAATCCAACAATCAACACAAATATCCAATCACTTTTACTAACAAAATCCAACAATCAACACAAATATCCATTCACATTAATTAACACAACCCAACAATCAACACAAATATCCAATCACTCTAACCAACAAAATCCAACAATCAACACAAATATCCAATTACTTTTACAAACAAAATCTAACAATCAACACAAATATCCAATCACTTTAACAAAATCCAACAATCAACACAAATATCAAATCACTTTAACTAACAAAATCCAACAATCAACACAAATACCCAATCACTTTTACTAACAAAATCCAACAATCAACACAAATATCCATTCACGTTAACTAACACAACCCAACAATCAACACAAATATCCAATCACTCTAACCAACAAAATCCAACAATCAACACAAATATCCAATCACTTTTACAAACAAAATCCAACAATCAACACAAATATCCAATCACTTTAACAAAATCCAACAATCAACACAAATATCCAATCACATTAACTAACAAAACCCCAAAATCAAAACAAATATCCAATCACTCTAACCAACAACATCCAATAATCAAATCAAATATCAAATCACTCTAACCAACAAAACCGAACATTAAAAAAAAGATTCAATGGTTCTAATCAACAAAACCGAACAATCAAAGCAAACACTCAATCACTCTAAGTGACAAAACCAAACAACCAAAGCAAACACACAATCACTCTACCACCGACGTAAATTGAACACATATGGGTCACGCTCAATATCCAGTCTATTTTAAAGACGAAAACTGACTGCAACCTTTAAGTGAGCTAATTGATTGTTCGAAACTTTGTTTGCACGCATATAACTGATCAAGATGACGCCCTTGGGCGCAGTGTGGATTGTAACAAATGATCATATTGTTTTAAGCGGCGACCCTATCGGTGCTATTAATAGTAACACTTGTGATGAATGCCTGAGGTGTTTCTCTCCACCAGAAACCAAGCTGAAATATTGGCGTGCTTTCTTGGATACAATTTCTGCAGTTGTGTAAGTTAATTGTCCAACTAATAACTATTTCTTCTTTCGACTACGGTGATGTAGTATACATGGGGGGAAGTACCAAACTACTCAACAAACTACAAGTGCTGCAAAATAAAGCCCTTAAAATATGCCTCCATGTACACAAAAGATATCCCACGATAGAACTACACAAAAAATGCAAAGCGACACTATTAACAAGCAGAAGAGAAACACACCTGAAAATACTAGCACACCACTACACCACAAAACCGGATTACACAGTAGCCCCCCGCAGGGACACTAGACACATGGCAGCCCCAATACTCCTAACGGAAAGAAGCAACATGAAAATACATGAGAGAAGTGTACTAACCATGGCAGCACATGCCTGGAATAAACAAAATGTAAAATTACGGGCAATCCGTAACCCTGACCACTACAAAAAATTCTTAAAGAAAACAATTACTTACTGACACAACAAAACCGCACCTGCCCCTGAGCGCCATCAATGCTTGCTGTGTACTGGCACAGAAAGCAAAAGACAGGCCAGGAAAAGTGGTAGGCACTAAACAGAGAAAATAGGAAAATTAGCCCTCCTAAGTATTAAGGGAATCAGGAAAGCTATCACCATATGGTGCAGTCCACCTGGGTATGTGTAATGGCACAAACCAACACAGAAGTGGACAAGCCACGGTCATGCAACTGATCCACCCTGAAATATAAAATGGCTAGGCAAACAACACAGCCATCCCACCTGGCCACAGTTCTAAAGGGTCCGAGTATGTTCTAGCACACGAGTGCACTATCTAAGGACAAGGTTTAGGTGAAAGGATGCTGTAACAAATAAAAAATCTAAAAAATCTGAATGGAACGGGATCCTCTCCCGCCAGCCTGCATGTCACCCAAGTAGATGTACATAGTAGGCTAAGGTATCATTACTGAGACTAGACAAAAAAAACTGGAAAATTACAAAAAAACTAACATAGGCTATTACTAACAACCAAAATTGCAGAAGGCTGACCCGAGCAGACACAGGTAAACACTCCTGGGCAAAGGAACAGATCGATCAAGACAGCGCCACAGCTGTCCAGCGTTGAAAACAAGCACCCTGACAGGAGCTTATACGTTATGGGCAGAGTAAATACCTCGTCAATAAAAATTTTTTAAAAAAAAAGGCAATGCAATGGGTGCATCCGTGCTAATGATACTGGAAAGAAATGTGTGACATTCAAATTCAGCCAATCAGCCATCATGAGTCACCATCACAAAAACCAGTTATACGGATAGTGATAAACTCTTTATCGCCTGTAATGATGCCTGTAGTGTCCTGCACCTCCCCCCTCCTATTCGGGGTGGGGGTCTGGTACCAGCATGCACCACTCCACCTCCTGCGTTGGGCCAATCCTCCACTGGCTCGGTATAATATCATTTTACGAATATTATTCATTATGCAATTAGAAAATCCATGAACTTTGTTATAAAATACTCAAGCTGCACATGCTGCAGAAACTGTCCAAACAATACAACTACACAAAGTATGCAACGTACACAAACTATTCAAGCTATGCAAACTAATCAAGCTATGCAAAATGCATAATCTGCAAAAACTACACAAATTGTGTAAGCTAAATAATCGCCATAAACTGCATAACCGATCAAAACTAGATAAACTATACGATCTGTACATATTAAATTATGATGCTTGTGAATATGTAAAATTGTCTTTATTGTTCTTGAACACCTTGAAGACGCACAAATATGATAGACGCTACCTTCTCAGTAGGTGGCAGCTCAGACATTGCTTGCGCAATGCCGCTTGCAGAATTGTAGTTCCTATGGTTATTCCTAGGTGGCAGCGCAGTCCAACTCACAACCTCGGCATCCTCTGGCATCATCCCAGCCGTGTCTAGCCTATTGCTTAAAGGCCATATAGACCTATTTCATATAACGTCAGCATGGGTATCTAGGTCAGTGCGCGCGCTGCTTGGCTGCAGGACGACACATGGTCACACTCCAAACTCAATGACTGAGCAATCTTCATACACCAGAAGTGAAATATCTCTTATTCTTAAACTACACCACCTAGGAACAAACCGCTTGGAGCACATATAGAAAACATATGCAACGAATAGATTCTATTAAATTTATGTGGTTAGGCTTCTGCATTTATAATAATTTTGAATAAAATAGACATTTTGCACTGCGCATATTGGCAACCTCAATGCATTGTCAATGGCCTTGAGCAATCTTCAACAGAAAAAGTGAAATATCTCTAAAACTACACAATCTAGAAACAAACCGCTTGAAACACATATAGAAAACATATTCAACGAACAGATTATATTAAATTTATATGGTTAGGGTTCTGCATGTCTATTAATTTTGAATAAAATAAACGTTTTGCACTGCGCATACCGCCAAACTCAATGCATTGTCAATGGCCGTGAGCAATCTTCATACAGAAAAAGTCAAATATCTCTAAAACCACACTACCTAGAGACAAACCGTTTGGTAGACATATAGAAAACATATTCACTGAATAGATTATATTAAATTTATAAGGTTAGGCTTCTGCATTTCTATTAATTTTGAATAGAATATACGTTTTGCACTGTGCATACAGGCAAACTGAATGGCAGTGTGCCTTCGTTCTGCAGCCAAGCTGCGTGCGCACACACAATGTTAGTAAACATTTGTAAAAATATACGGATTTTCGGTTAAGAATTATATATTGGCAGAGAGCATTATTATTCTTGAATGCCGGAGTGGGAATCAGGTTATGTAAACTAGAAGTAATAGAATCCCACTCCCATTGTACATGATACTGAGTGATGTAAACTATAGGTTATATATGATGAGTGGAGTTAATGAAAATGTACATGATACTGGGTGATGTAAACTATATGTTATATATGCTGATTGGAGTTAATGAAAAGATTTCCTTTGCAAGAAACAGTACATGATTATTGAAATGTTTCTCTATGTGTTCATAAAGAATACAATTGGAGGAAAAGAACAATTTTAATATATATATCTATATACATATCTGTAACTATATGCAACATCCTGTCCACCCAGGACCACCGACTGACCCACCTGCCTAATTTGCATATGTATAGAGTGCACCACCTGCAGCTGATTTGAGTGACAACCCCTACTGGGGGTGGCCACCCACCCAGTCTGTGGGGAGTGCCTGATTGGCTGGCTGGGGAATGTCCAGTCACCTGACTCCCTTGGCCTATCCTGACCACACACTAGTCTCAATTAAGTAATTATTCAAAATTCTGCTTCTGAGACACTGAAGAAGGGACTCTCATCCTGGCTCTTGAGTGAGACACATCTACTTTGGAGCAGGAACCCCAGACACTCTGTCTGATGCTACCTAAATTCAGCTATTCCAATTGAGTGTATACACAGCCATAGGACTCCTGTCCTATGGGCTGTAGGCACTGCTTTCAGTATACAGGCTAAAGTGACAATGAGACATAGTGTGGGCAGTATATGAGGAGTGCAGGTGCTAGGTCACATGTAAGGGGGATGACAGGAGTTGCTGCCAATAAAGCACAACTTATTCACTGTTCATCTGTGTGACTGGTTTTCCTTCCTCTTTCCAGACATGGTTAAATTGATTAGGCTGATTGCATCACAGGTGAAATGAAGGGGGAGAGTTTTGTAATTACATAGGGTGCTCACAGCGGCAGAGCACACATGTTTTTATACATTGAAATAGGTCTATAGCAATCAGTCCGTTATATACACATAGAGGGTTGAGTATGAGTAGTGAATGCAGTAAACACGAAGGATGAGTGCAGTGTAATTTTAACAAATCCCACCACGATACTAGAACATATCTGGACGTGATTTTTAAATTTTGAATTGACCTAAGAAGTGTTGACTATTTATTTGCGACACTTTGCTGCCTAACGGACCTAGTTCCGTTTGTTGGTACTACTCATAAAAAATGGTCGATAAAGGTACCTTTGTCATACTTTACTTGGATATTGACAAAGAGATACACTAAGCAACTCATTGAGCGTACGTACATCAACCCATATATATTTATTCTGTCCACCAAATCACACGGGCTGGTTGGATCTAAATTAGTATTGAATTCGAGTTAAAAAATTAATTAAAGGATTACAAAAAGGTGTAACGGTATCGATTGAAATGTATGCCCCTTTTAATATAATGAAGTTTAGTTGACCTTAGTCAATAGTTCACACCCCACTTTAATTCAAAACGATGTTAACAAGCTATTATGGCAATGGGTATCATTAAGTTCTCCCATGATTATACCTTGCTCTCAAAGTATTTTGCCCTTGTCATTTACTGTCATACTCTAGTATAATTGGTTGTAATCTTTCACGGCTGGAAGACCAGTGTTTCGAAACAGAGAAAAGAATAGATTTAGATGAATAAAGCTACATTGCCAAGAATAATGCATAGCAAAATAGTGCCTCACCACCGTAAAAGAGTTTTCGCTGGTCTGTGTTGGATTAGGTCCTGGTGTTTAACAAACCCAGTTCTGTTTTGTTTGTAGGAAGGTTTTGGCTTATTTATGTGTGATAAGTTCCTGATCTATTTACAAAAACCAAACAAGATAGCACCTCTTGTTTGCAGGAGGCCTGTATCAATGTTGCGCTCTATTAGTTCTGGGTGTATAATGCAGCACCGTCTCACCCTCTGTTTGCAGGAGGCCTGTATCTATGTTACACTGTATTAGTTATGGGTGTATTATAGCACTGTCTCACGCTCTGCTTGCAGGAGGCCTGTATCAATGTTGCGCTGTATTAGTTATGGGTATATAATGCAGCACCTTCTCACCCTCTGCTTGCAGGAGGCCTGTATCAATGTTGCGCTGTATTAGTTATGGGTATATAATGCAGCACTTTCTCACCCTCTGCTTGCAGGATGCCTGTATCAATGTTGCACTATATTAGTTCTGGGTGTATTATAGTACTGTCTCACCCTCTGCTTGCAGGATGCCTGTATCAATGTTGCACTGTAGTAGTCTGGGTGTATAATGCAGCACCGTCTCACCCTCTGCTTGCAGGAGGGGTGTGTGTCTATGTGGAGCCAGAACCTGAAGCTGCAGCGGTCGCTGAAGACGGGCACCGACAGCTGTCGAACACGTGACCTTTGGGTCACGCACTTTGTAGCGCTGCAGAACATCAACAAGATCGCGCTCGCCTTCACGAGCAAGGAGATCGGTAAGTGAACCAGCAGTGTTTCCACCAACAAAACACAGGTGGCTCCACAGAACACGGCGCTATTGGCTTAGTTTGGTTTGTTTACAGGTCCTATTCTTTTCAAACTAATAAAAGATACAAGAATCCCCTAGAAATAAGTTTGAAGAAGCGATGAGATCAAAACGAAGTCCATCTTTGGTAGGTACAAAAAAGGTCACGGTATGATTACCTAAAGGGCCTGTCACATTACGACGCATCTCGCAAGCGCGTGGCCAACGTGTAAAATTCCTTTTTTACGTCGAGATGCGTTAAACTTTTTGGCATGGAGGGCAAAGTTAGACATATACATAACGTATGGCCAATGTATGGCCAACGTATGGCTAACGAATGGCTAACGTGCCTCCTGGCGAAAAACGCTCGAATTACGCCCACAGTACGTTCGCAGAACGCTGGTGAATGTTATATACATTATTCGATTGCCAGATCTACGCCTCATACATTACATATGGTGTGTGTGGAGAAATGCAAAATGTATGCAGACATGGTGGAGAAATGCAAAATGTACACTAGACGTACGTTAGACATATGTTAGATGTACATTATCCATATGTTGTCAGTACGCGGACTGTACGTTTCCACTGCCTTTAACGTAGGTCAACATAGTGAACAACATATGTCTAATGTACGTCTAACATACATCGACGTATGCCTAACCTATACATAACATATGGCTGACCTAACACCCATATGTTGTCGTACGTCGAAAGTTTTGTGCATGCAGAAAACTTTCGTGACCCCCTAATGAGCATCGATGTATGTCGACGTACATTGACATACCTCGACATACATCAATGTATGCATAACGAACGCTAACACATTACAACACATCCCAACGTAGCGGCCAAAAATCACTTAAATCAGCATACGTTTGCGTAATGCGTCATAATGTGACAGCCCCTTTAGTTTCTTGAAGCAAAATTTCTTTGTCGTTTATATGTGCAACCTTTATTGCTGTTGATGTACATAGTGTAAAACCAGACGCGGTCGATCGGGAGTTTGAAACCCGGCCGAGACAAACCAATGATGGTCAAAATTTAGACTACCTAGGAGGCAACTCTGCATTACTAGTATAAAACAACGTTAGGTTTGCTCAGTGTCCGGATAATGTGACTGAGTGGGAAATCAGGTCAAGGTGCTAGTGGCCTGGTTTCCCAGTGGGGCAGCTGTATAAAGTTACCATGAGTGCGCGCTGTCTCAAGTCTGTACTTGTCCTGATATGATCTTAGATGTTAGCAGGATCTAAAGCTCCAACAAACAAAGGTAGTGTCAAAACCAAACGTAGGACGAGCTTATTATTAGTTCGGTGCAATGCCGCCAGAGGATACGATCGGGCGTGAAGAGGCCGAATAGTTCTCATGGAAACCGCCAGTAGGCGCCAGTTACGCTTTTCCGACTTAAGCCGTGTTCACACGGGCAAAATGTGAGGCTAATCAGACAAATCGAATCAGGTGAGTCAAATTAGCGGCCCGTTCACACGGGCAGTACTTGGGCCGGAAATCGAAATCTGGGCATGAGCAAGTCCAGACTAACCAGCGCCAGTTTGGGTTCGTCGACGTCGGCCGAGAGAGTGTGGGTTCGACCTAGATATGTATGGATTGAATCGTATTGGTTTGGAACGGTCAAAACTTCTGCTGGGCAGTGAAACCCTAAAAATAAATGATGAAAAAAATATCTGTGCATAGATAGCGGTTTCATTAATTAAATTATATAATATGCGCTTTTGATCGACTGGAAAGTCAACAAACTAAGGTATCGACTGCACATGCGTGTGAGGTGCTTAATCCGCCTCAATGCGTCCACACGGGCAAAATTATCCGCATCACAGAAATCGATTCACGTAAACTACCTCGCTAGGTGGTTTACAGGATCCGCATCACGTGAATCGAATCAGCCCTAATCCACATCAGACGCCCATTCACACGAGAAATGTGAGGTGAACTAGGCAAGTCGCTTTCTACGAATCGATTTACATTGCCCGTGTGAACACGGCTTATAGCAGTGACATAGATCGGTGCATAAAGTCTTGTCATCATATTATGTTATTGGATATTTAAATATATATGCTAAAATGGAATTCAACTAAACAGAACACATGCATATTTAATCATGCCAATATTGCATGTATGCGTTAAAGAAAGTTAATTAAAAGTTGCATAGCCACATGCTTTTGAGTTTCTGCCTAATTTATGTTAAAGGTACATATATGAAGTTGATCGTTACAATTTATTGCACTTTAATTAGCAGTTCTTCTTCATCGTGTCCTTCCACCAGTTGTCTAGAGCAGCATCTGAAACAGACAACTGGTGGAAGGACACGATGAAGAAGAACTGGTATTTCAAAGCGTTAACTTTGGAGATATTTGAAGTAGAAAATGCAATGTTACTTTTGACGTGCACACAGAAATGCCGAACGCCACTGTAACAAGATTCTGTTGAATTAACTTACTATTCCTGTCTATATAGTAGCAAAACATTAATCTTTTAAGTTGGGTATGTAGGATAACACGCAGGATCGATTTTTCGTTTTCGAAAATGTTATGATTTTATTGGACAATGTAGCTCAATGAATCTAATAAATTAACACAATTTTTATCAGATCACGGTAGGTAAGTCCTGCCCTTGGCTCTCAGTCAGTATTTGGGTTGGCGACTACACAGGAATTCACGTGAAGTGCTGTAGACATCCTAAATCAAGCTTACAGCCCACCAAATAAGTTCAGCAATATCTGTATTCAGTGACCCTTGTGATAAGCGACCCCCTGTAAGGCGCAGGGCATTCTTCAAATGTACACACTGTGTGTTGTCTCATTTGATTATCACTCTGATGGCAGGACACCCGCTATGTCAGGACAACATTGGTCTGGATGTAGAGTTGTCCGTTGAAGACAAGTACTACTGCAATAGGTCACTAATACTATTGGTATTAATAACCATGCCATTTTGTTTGCAGCATTCTATGACTTGAGTTCCAAGCTTGAGTTCAACTGTCAGTACAAGGTCCAGGACCTCACATATACACCCATTTGCTTGGACTACTGGTAAGCATTCTCTAAATACGCCCCCTCCTCCCCAATACCCAAGCTTTTTGTGTGCATTTTCTGGCGTCCCCCAAGTTGACATTTCCCTTTCTAATATTGTTACCAATGACCTAATTCGGCAGGGACTCACATCACATTGTGTTCTATGTGGAAGGTCATGGGTTCGAAACCTGACTGAGTCAAACCAATGATTTTCAAAATGTATACTTTTATTACCTAACCTGTCACTCGGCATTACTCAGAAAGGACAAAGACTCATTAGCTCAGTATCAGGATATCGGGAGACAGCCTGGTATCCCAATGAGACAGCACTATAAAGTCACAATGAGCGCACACTGTCACAAATGGGTACTCGTCCTGATATGACCTTAGATTTGCTACGGCGTAAAACCCAAACAAAGAAACAATCTCATCGTGTCATTGCTTACAATTCCTTTTCTTTCTTCTTGGATGCTATTTTTTTCATGAATCGAAGCCACACGCCTTGGCTCGCTTACACAATAGGAAAGGTTCCCCCCACCCTATACCCCCCCCCCCACCCAGATTATACAGTGAATGCATGCAAATAGAATGCCTCCTTAAATGTGGGCAAGTGTGGCGCCACCTGATGTGAAAGCCGTAGCACTACCCTGACTAGACCTCTAGTTCTACTAATGATGGGTAGGTGGCAGCACCGGTGGTGTGGCACCGGGGTGATCTTACGCTGGTTTCGACACAAGGGGAGAACTAGATCTCGGTAGATTTTGTGGATAGCTTCTGTCTTATCATTGCTGGGGCGAAGCGGACAAAGCAGCCAAATAATATGTAACAAATACAAACAAATATTTTTGGAAAGAAAGAAAAGAAAAGAATATCTAAAAAAGTTGAAAATTCTAAAATATAGAAATACAAAGTATAATCAAAATATTAATAATAATAACAACAGTTATTCTATCGGTTATGTGAGCAATAATAACCAAATTAAGAGGGTCACGTTGAACAATAGACGGATATAACTTCATCTCCTTGTCCCTATATCCTCGGTTATAGACCTTGGTCAAAGAAACCTATATTTTCCACCAACTCTCCCAAGCTAACTTTCATTATCACATTCCTTTTACACACATGCACATGTACATTACCTTATTCACAACTAATTAATATCATAATGTGCATATATTTTGTCAGCAACATATTTGTGGTTTGGAATAGCTCTCATGCTCACCTTAATTCCTCAGTATTCACTAAGTACACATTCCAGTGAATCGGGCATTGTTTTATATGTAATTCAATAATCGCAATGTTGAAAAACATTGCACATGAGTTTGCACAGTTCTAATTTATGTGGAATAAATCTAGTAAATGAACGGTTCATTTGAAAACCCATAGCACAAAGGTACGTGGTCTGAACAATGCCTTATGTCAGTATGTGATGTTAATTAATTATGTCAGTGTCAATAAGGTTAGGTCTCCAATCACTAATATACATAGCCCGATTTATATGTTATATATAACAATGTTTTATGCATATATTTATGCATTTATACATACCGTAATTATGTCAGTGTCAATAATGTTAGTTAGGTCTCCTATCACTAATATACACAGCCCGATTTATATGTTATATATATATACATGTTTTATGTATATATTTATGCATTTATACATACTGTAATATGTACAATATGCACATACAGTATTATATGCATGCACGTATATAGTTATGTGATGTTAATTAATTATGTCAGTGTCAATAACGTGAGGTTTCCTATCAGTATCACTAATATACATGTACATAACGCGGTTTATACGATATATATATACTGTGATATGTACAATATGCACACACAATATTATATACGTATATATGCATATAATTATACACGTGTGTAGACAGGAACTAAACACAGCTGGAGTAGAAATATATAATAGTCGATTTTCACCACTGACTTGCTCTCTCAGGACAGTGCGAACAACTAATGTGCTCCCTGCGCATGCTCCGTTGGAAAATTTCAATAGCTTTGGCTATATTATGGAATATTGGTTGTTTATATTTACCTAATATATTATATAGAACATATGTCATAGCATGAGGGTAAGCTTGCCTGCGTTTTGGTTTCAGGTCCAATCCTCACAACCCGAACGAGGCGATCCTGACGTGGGGCGACACCGGGGGCCGAGTGAACGCCATCCACTTCAGCTCGGTCAGCATTGCCCTCTTTGAGCGGCCTCCAGCCCCCGCCGGAGAGAAGCAAGGTACGCGCAACACAGACGCGCCACATGTACAAACATCACATGTACACATACAGCTCACACACATTACACACACTACACATACACACACCACAAATACACATAAATACACAAGCACCTCACACACATTACACACAACAGATACACACATCACATATACACATACACACATACACACACCTCACACACATTACACACAGCACACATACACACATCACATATACACATACACACACACCTCATGGACATGACAATTTACACAGCACACACACATCACATATACACATACACACACATTACACACAACACACATACACAAATCACATATACATTACACATACACACGCCTCACATACATTACAGTTTACACAGCACACATACACACATTACATTACACACCACATGTACACATCACATATACACATACACATGTACTTTACACATATTATTACATACACTCACACACCACACATACCACATATACACATTCACTTGCATGCACCTTACACATATTACACACTTGCACACATATACATACAAATATACACACCTCACCCATATTACACACACCATACGTACACACACCACACATACACACACCATATATATGCATACATGCATGCACACTTCACACACTTCACACACATACAAATCATATGCATACACCACATACACACATGCACACACATGAACACATATTATACCCTCACACACAGCTCGTATGCATATACACATACACTCGCACACATCTCACACACATCACACAATGCAGCCTATACTACATATGCAGATACACACATAAACCTGTTACACACACCCATGTGCATATATAGACACATCCCTTACACAGATACACATCTTATGCACATGGGCTCACACATGCACTCATGTATGCACATACAGACACACACGTACACACCTCGCACACACACCTCAGACACGGCGTGTCCGTACTTTACAAAATGACCTTGAACATTGACAGAAATATCCCTCCCCCCAAAAACCCACTACCACCCCACCACCACCCACATATCTTATATTCACGATTCAATTCATAAGTATGAAAATCTAATTTTACTGCTAAATGGATCAAGAATATACTCGCTTAAATTTGATGTCTTCTGTCTTCTGACTAACTGCAGAAGGGGAGCAGCTGTTTGACTAATATGTCGTTTTTAATAACCCGATGGCGATATTTGACTCGTAACCTTGTAAATGTGCTTCATGTGTTCTATTTAATTTAGTGTTCCCCGAGAAAACAACAACCATTCATTTGTTCATGATTTGAATAACTTATTTTTAATTATCTTGTTGTATGTTTGCAGTGTGGCAGGGTGAGTGTACAGGAATTGTTAGACTTATTGTAATATAGTAAAGTTTTTCACGTGTCCAAGGAGAAAGAAAACCTCTAAAATCTATAGAACAAAGCTATATGTAATTATATACTGTACAACCTTTCTAACTGACCACCTCCACAGATCGAGCACTGCCCTGTATCAATCGCTGTATTTGGGTTCCAACAAAACCATTGTAAGCATATTCTAACTCTCTAAACCGACCACCTCCCTAAATGGACCACGTAAAGTCGGTCCCAAGGTCGGTCGATTTAGAGAGGTTTTACTGTATATAATTAGATATAATATCGACCATGATTTTGAAGATTTCTGCGAATACTGCATAATATTAGAGCTATATGAATATTTAAAAAATGATTGATGTTAGTATTTTTTGTTCTATATTCAATTTCACATAGAATGAAATGGCAAAATTCCCCCAAAACAACAATCTATTACTAGCAGCATATTCCTAACTGTAACGCATCATTCACTGACACAAGCATAGCAACTATACTTACCTTTTTGTCATCACTGGAATTCGACCCGGATTGCATATTTAATAAATAACCCACAATCAACGCGACGACCAGATCACAAACTGGGATTTCTCAGATGAGAATTAATCGGAAATGTTCATTTCCATCATTAAGCCATTCTGGACTATTAAAAGGCGCTTTATGCCATTTCTTAATCGTCTGCTGACAGCGGCTGAATACCAGCTGTGCAGGCTACTATATGTACAGCATGCTGCTGCAAATTCTCACGTAACTATTACCATGGAGAGTGGGCTGCAATGGGAGTCCTACCGGTTACCATGGTAACCAGCGAACTTCTCCAATCAGTCATTACGAGCAGAGCTGATGATTCAGCCAACTGACACCAGGGGGCATGCGACTGCAAGTAGCTGGTTAATATAACGCTAGGTGGCGCTTCGGAGGAAGGCGGACACCATTGGAGAGCAGCCGTTCAGGACTGCGCGATTCTGATGCCAGTTAAAACGCCCTCCCGGAGTGTTTGGATTAAAATCCAGATCTAGGACAAAGTTAATGTTCGACTAGGTCGACAATAGTTTAGCTGCTAACATAGTGTCTTTAAGTTATAAGTAACTGCTAGATGCATGCCGACTAACCGATGTATTTACCTAGTTGTACTTGCTAAGTCTACAGTGTTTATGTTCTGACAATTATGTGTAATTTACACCCACTTAACGGCAACAGAGGAGAGAACTGTGAAGGATGGGGTAATAATCCGTAAGTTAAACACGCTAAATAACCCACAAGTTCAACCCGCACACAATCCCGCTACTCAGTCACATATTTAGTTAAACTCGTCACATTAAAACACGACCGGACGTGATGGTTGAATCGGTTAAACACACTGGCTGACTTCCCACACGGGAGATCGTAAGTTCGAACCCCGACCGAATCAAACCAATAACTTACAAAATCGACGATTGTCACTACTATCCTGGTGATTAGCGTTAATAGCTTAGGGCAAGGAAGGCTTTCTCAGTATCAGGATAATGTGAATGAGAGGGATATCGGGTCATGGTTCCAGCGGCCCAATCTTTCAATGGGGAAGCACTATAAAGTCGCCATCAGTGCGCGCTGTCGCAAGTCGATGCCCATTCTGGTTCGGCCTGACGTGTTACTAGGACGTAAAACCCCCCAACAAACAAACACTCACGTAAAGCACATACCTAATGCATGCCCAGCAAACGCCACTAAGTTAAATGGCATTCGCTTCCGCGCGCCGTTAGTCAATGCGCGGAGGTGACTGATGATTGTGGCTCGAACAGCACCGATAAAATGCACACGTTAAGTCGCACAAGAGCGCCCCTTAAGGCGCCCAACCACTATTGGCGCCGACAGTTATATGCCGTCAAAGTGTGGCGTGGGCCAGACGTTCCTACCCCACAAATCACCTCCACCTTTGTGTATGGCCCATGGGCTAATCACCGCAACACTACCATCCAATCACACGCACGTATAGAATCACGTGACCTGCACCGCATACATATGCACCGTGCTACATGTATTTATAAACGACTATATTCGTCTCATTTTGTGGCTGAAGCTGCATAGTCCGATGAAATTATCACATTTTGAAAACGATAACACTCCTGTAGGTTTGATTCTACTTGAAAAAAATAGAAGTATTTTGTAATTAATATATTTTTGGTACACAGTTGCTTAAGCAAGGGGAATAGACATATCCAACTTAGGTACTGGTTTACCTATTACAAATTTGTTGTTGCAGAGAAGGAAATACTGCATCAAGTTAATAGAATCGTATGCTTCTGAAGCCTAGGATGTCTAGCATTTCGATATGCACATCAGCAGTAATTTTGCATGTCTTCATTTCAAATATCTCAAAAGTTAGCCATTTATTATACGAGTTATTTCAAACTAAAGTAAGGTAGAGTAAAACAGTCAACCTACTATATTTATCTAAAAATATATCAGAAACTCAAATTCATCGGACTATGCAACTTTTAATGTTTCCGGTCATCTGTAGTAAGTTTGATTTCATCTCCGAAACTGTCTAGGCAGTTGCTGTCCGATATGGGCTTTGAGTTTGAGGTCCTACAAACATTTGATGTGTCTATTGGCCAGGGTCAATCAATACATATATCAGAGGGCGGAGATTCTAGACTCTGTTATTGCATGAATATGTTTGTTATTTAAATACTTTTATTTTCAGATATTAACGGAATTATAATTTTATATATCTTAACGGAATTATAATTTAGCTGCACTTGACTTTTTAAAAAGCATTTGAATGTACGCCCCCCCCTCCTAAGTAATCACAATCACAACGAAGGTCAGATGTGTTTTATCCGACGGTGTGAGGGTCTTAATGAATATCACCCGAGAGATGCAGGCATCAACAAAATACAGGCATTTAATAATGGAAAGATGACGTTCTTTATGGATATATTTCATCACCGTTAATGTTGCATAATCCAGTGAATTTCTCTCTTATTGAGAAAAAGAGAAGCTTTGTCATTATAAACTACATTACTTTGGAGTATTGTTGATTAACAATGGTTAACTTTGCAAATACAGTAAAACCTCCCTAACCGACCAACTCCACAGATCGACCACCCCCCTATATCGACCGCTTTATTTGAGTCTCAATAATACTATTGTAACCATATTTTAACTCCCTAAACTGACCACCTCCCTAAATGGACCAATCAAATTCGGTCCCAAGGTCGGTCGATTTAGAGAGGTTTTACTGTACTTAGAGTAGAATAATGGAAACGAAATATTGGTGTGCATACTGAGATGATGGACACCGTCGGCTTGTACGGCTTGCGTCAGGAACATGTTCTACTACAGAAACCTCATAATAATAGTCCTCCTATTCGCCAATACTTGGTTAATACGTACAGTATTATCTAAGTTGGATATGTGTTATCAAAGGTACGACGTAGTTTGATTTTGAGAGACTTTATGGTCACATTGGATTATGCAGCTTTAAGTTTAACTGTAAGTAGTGACGTGAAATTCCGCAATGAAAAAGATTTGTGCGTATCATACCCTGACGAATGTTTTCAATGGATCATTTATATTTCAAACACAAAATTGCTGTTCTTTTAGTGTATATGTACGAATATATATATATATATATATATATATATATATATACATACACATGTACATATATATATACATGTACTACATGTACTATATGTATAATATATATATAATATGTATAATATACGATCTATATTTGTGTGAAATGGACTCAGTTATGATATATATATATATATATATATACATATATATATATTTATTTAACTAAAGTGAAAGGCAGTTGCGCGCAGGGGGAAATTTTAACGAACATGTATTCAAAATCCTTATTTATCTCCTAAGATTGACCAAGTAATACCCAAGGACCATCGGTGACTATGCATGTAGTAATCACATGCAGTAGCACTTTATTGGTGTTGTTGCCGCATTAACAAAGGAGGAGCTCTCTGTTGATTTGATGGTGCTGTCACATTACGATGTATCGCGCAAATGTACGTCGACATATGTGATTTTTTGGCGCTATGTCGGGATACATTGTTATGCGTTATGCGTGCGTTAGGCGCTCATTGGTATATGTCAATGTACTTTGACGTTCGTCAAGATACGGCATCGCACATCAGGGGGTTGGCAAAGTTTTGTGCATGCATAAAACTTTTGACGTACGACAAGGTTCGACAACGTGTGGATTTGACGTCCGCCGTATGTTATGTATGCGTTAGGCGTACATCAATGTACGTTAGATGTACATTAGTCAAATGTTGTTCACTACGTTGCACTATGTTGACCTACTTTAAAAGGCAGGGGAACGTATGGTCTGCGTACTGACAACGTATGGATAACGTACATCTAGCGTACATTTAGCGTTTCTCCAGCGTGTCTTGACGTATGTAACGTATGACTCATAGTTCTAGTGATCGAATAACTTATATAACGTTCACCAGCGTTCTGTGAACGTACCGTGAGCTTAATTTGAGCATTTTTTGCCGGGAGGTACATTAGCCATACGTTGGTCATATGCTGGCCATACGCTATGTATATGGTATGTATACGTCCAACTTTGCTCCCCACGCCGAAAGGTTTGATGCTTCTCGACGTAAAAAAGTGATTTTATGCGTTGGCGAAGATAATGTGACAGGGCCATAAACAAGACAATTCCACTCCATTTGTGGCCGCCTCCTTGGTTGCTGTCACATGGTCCTTGGCGTGGTTCTAAGCCGCCTTGTCAGTAAGCCACTTGGCCTATTATTTACCACTAAGTTGTCAGCGGCACGACTTGATGCATTCCAAGCCTGCACACTATGGCTTCTCTATTGCCTTGCAGAACCATGCCTGAATGTAAAACTTCTCCACGTGAAGAAGGGCAGGTACAAGAACGCCCAGTACGTCAAGCACGACGCGCACTCCGAGTGGGTCCGCCAAGGTACGTCACGCAGCCCGCTCACTAACAATCCACAATTGTACCAATTATATGCAAGTATGTGGGTTGTTCTCAGAAAAGGTGGGATATAACTTAAGTGTGACATGATGGGTTAAAAATAGACTTTCTACAAATGACCCCTAAATGACACAGGTTAAATACATGGTCCCTCTACAACATATTTTGAGGAAAAAAAAGATAGTTGATCCACTCACTTTTTTGCAGGGGGCCATGGAAGTAAGAGCTAGCAGGATATTATTGATTATTTCTTATGTACGGTCTTTTCAATGGACACCACACTCAAATTAAACACTTATCAATATTTTAAAATATGATTATATTGTCAATGTTAATAAAAAAATGTATGTGTGCACTTCTTAGTTGTCCCTGCTGAGAATAGTGTGTGAAAATAGTTCCCAGCAAATTTTCTACCAGTGCAAAGCGATTTTGAAAGTTTCTCTTCAAAGTAGACAAGAAGGCTAACGACCGTTACAGCAAGTTTTAATGTCTCAATAAGTAATAGATATCAAGTGAGAAGGCATAATTTGTATCCTCAATAGGAGGAACAAGTCTTACAAAGAGTTTAATAGTGCACTTATCCCGAATCATAGCATGTAATTGCGTTGTGCTTAACACACTATTCAGCCTGTCACAAAGTCTACGATTTTGCTTATCCTATCTCCTTATCATACCAACATGATGACACAAGTGAACATTGGTCGATTTCATGAAAAACAAGAATATTATGAGCTTTCAAACTAAGCAACCCATCATGGAGCACCTTTTCTGAGAACAACCCAAGTATATATGTATTTACTCTATGTATTCATGTATGTATATATATTTTGGAATATATGTTATATACATATATGCATGTATTTATGCATGTATGTATATATGTGCATATATACATATATGTATGTATTTATATATGTACTTTTTATATATGTATTTATATATGTATATACATATATGTATTATTTATATATGTATCAATTTGTGTGTGTATATATGTGTATGTATACATATATATGGAGGTATACATATATGTCTGTCTTTATATATACTAGGAACTAATGAAATTAACAAGTAGAAATGCATAAATTCTTGTTGGGTTTAATTATAGGTATGCAAAGAATGGTAAAAGCTGGAGTTAGGATTGTTTCCATTCTACAAATGCCCATGAACGAGAAATCCAAAATTATTACTAAGACAAAATTCAAAAGAATTGAATGAAATCTAGGGCCTATTGGTTATCCAGTGTTTCTTAGAGATTCAGTGTTTCTTGGAGATTCAGTGGTTATTGGAGATCCAGCACTAATTAAAGATCTCGTGCATATTGGACATCTACTCCTTATTGAAAATTCATCACTTATTTAAGATTTCAGTGCATTTTGGAGATCCATCATTTATTGAAGATCCAATGCATTTAGGAGATCCAACACGTATTGAAGATCCAATGCATTTAAGAGATCCTACACTTATTGAAGATCCAGTGCATTTTGGAGATCCATACTTATTGAAAATCCAGTGCATTTTGGAGATCCATCATGTATTGAAGATCCAGTGCATTTTGGAGATCAAGAACTGATTGAAGATCCAGTGCATATTGGAGATTAAGGGTTTATTGAAGGTTAGCGCTTATATCGTGACACTACAATGTGTTTTTAAAATAGCAATACAATCTTGAGAAATACAGATGCTATCCAACACATGACATTTCATTCATACAGTCTGAAGCCATGTGTTTAGCGATTGGGCCCCCATAGATTATAGTTAAAAGAAGGAACAATCTGCCTCAAATCTGATTGTGGCATTGGAAATTCAACAGATGCAATATTGCACAAAGCGCCACGAATAATTACAATTAACATCAATGAGAAATGTCACTTGCAAATGCTAACCAACTCCCTCTCCTTCACGTGTTTAGGTTGGTTGTTGGAGTTTTACATCCTGGCAACATCTAAGGTCATATTAGAATGGGTACTGACTTATGACAGGCACACTCATGGCAACATTATAGTGCTGCCCCACTGGATAATCAGGCCGCCAGCACCATGACCCGATGTCCCACCAAGTCACATCATCCTGACACTGAGCTAACCAGTACTTGCCCTATCCTATTCATGCCAAGCGCCAAGCTAGGAAGTGACAAGTATCAATTTTGTAAGTCATTGGTTTGACTCGACCGGAAATTGAAGTCTTGATCTCCTGTATGGGAGGTCTGCGATCTACCGATTCGGCAACCGCGCCGGGTCCCTCACGTGTTTATGGTTTACATGATGTTTAAGTATAAAACTGTGAAGTGCAACTTCTCCCTTTCACCCCTGTCCTCTCCATGTGATTACTATGGCCGCACTGCAGTTGTAGGTTACAAATGGGGATATCGATCCACTAGATATGACTATGAGTGCTTCATTCCTGATGACGTCACGGAAAACGCGCAATTCCAGAATATCGAGTGCTATATATGTGTAGGTATACTCCAGTGTGTGATGCGAGGGGGGGCTCCCGCCTGGCAATTAACCCGACAGCTGGGAGGGGGGGGGGGGTGCTCCACCAATGCGCACAGAGGAAATATAGGGTGTACATGCTACCCTTGCATTTATACTCATATAATCCGTTATACATCACATACATGTTTGTGTATATATATGTATATGTACGTATATGTGCAACATCTATAGTCATGTCAGGATGGGTACCGACTTGTGAAAGTGCACACTCATGGCGACTTTATAGTGCTGCCCCACTGGAAGACCAGGCCACTGATATCCCACTCAGTCACATTATCCTGACACTGAACCAACTAGTCCTTACCCAATCCTAATAATGCCGAGCGCCTGGCTAGTAAATGACAACTATCAATTTTTAAGTCATTTCTTTGACTCAATCAGGGTTCGAACCCAAACCCACGATCTACCAAAACGGGAGACGGACGTTCAACTTATTCAGCCATCGCCTCTGGTCAAGTGTATGTATAATGTACAGATATATGATATTTATGTGTATAGGTGTGTATAAATTGGTATATATGTAAATATGTAAGTTCACACTTGACAAAAAGCAATCGATGGTTGATAGATTTATGATTAAATACACGATACAATGGCATCGGACTGGGCCCTCACCCCCTACCAATGCACAAATACAAATTCTCGACACCAACTTGCACACTCACCGGTGGTGGAAAATGCTGTGAGGCTCCCCAACGGTCGTGCACATCTTATACCTGTGCGTGGAGCGTCGCTTAGTGACGCGAACCCGCATCCCACAATGGTTAGCCCAGACTACACTGGACGGTAGCCCAGTGTTTGCATTATTTCAGGATACAGCTATGTGATATAGCTGCACTATATCCAAGGTATATAGGTATATATGAATACTGTACACATATGTTTATATATATGGATATATATATATATATATATACATATGAATATAGGCTCATCCTGATATGACCTTAGATGTTGCCGGGACGTAAAATAACAACCAACAATAACTGGATATATGTAGATATATATGGATATATATATATATAGCCCTGCATTATCTGCTAAATGTTGCACATATTGATGGCTTTGTTCTTCACTTATTAAGACGTGGTGTGGACATGCCCGTTACTGTGCAGGGGGCGGGTTTAACGCTATTGACTCAAGTCGACTCGACCGTCTCGTGCTAGCAGGCAAACAATCGATTCGGCATTTTCATTCAGCTAGAAATAATTGTGTTTTGCTTTAGGCGCTGTGCAAAGTGAGATATTTCTTTATTCGAGACTGATTAGTTCACAAAATTGAAAGTTGCACCTCCCTTTACTCCCTTCCCCCCTGCGGCTCTTTCCACACACACACACGCTGACACACACTCACTCACACACACACTCACACACACTCACACACTCACACACACTCACACACACACTCACACACACTCACATACACACACTCACACACACTCACATACACACACTCACACACACTCACACACACTCACATATTCACCCACACTCACACACACTCAAACACACTCACACACACTCACTCACACACACTCACACACACTCCCCCTGCCGGGCGCGCACAGCGAAGGGCGCGGCTGCGGTGACGACTTGTTGTCTGATGCCACCAACATTGGGGAGTGGGGGGATGATGCCTTTTTATGTCGCCACATGAACAGCTCTCGTGGCGCCCCCGAGAGCTGCTCGGGCTGCACGGCCATATTGGTGGGCGCGATGCCTGCCCGCCGCCCGCCGCCCGCCACCCGCCGCCCGCCACCCGCCGCCCGCCGCCCGCCGCCCGCCACCCGCCGCCCGCCGCCCGCCGCCCGCCGCCCGCCGCCCGCCGCCCGCCGCCCGCCGCCCGCCGCCCGCCGCCCGCCTCCCGCCGCCCGCCGCCCGCCGCCCGCCGCCCGCAGCCCGCCGCCCGCCGCCCGCCGCCCACCGCCCACCGCCCACCGCCCGCCGCCTGCCGTGTGTGTGCTGGTGATGGCGGCGGTCGGCCTCGTCCCCAGTGGCGCCGGGCCACGTGTGGACGAGCAGCTCGCACGGTTCATGAATGATGCACGACCGGGCCGCCGGCCGCCAGTGATATGTCTCGGGGGAGTGTGCACGGTGGTGCGGGGGGGGGGGCTGCGGAGGGGGGCTGTGGGACTGCGGGGCTGCGGTGGGGGGGGGGGGTCGGGGGCTGCGGGGGCTGCAACGGACGGCGGAGGTAAGGGGCTGCGGGGGACGGCTGGGGACGGCTGCGGAGGGGGGGGGGCGGGAGGCGGCTCGGGGGGCGGGGCGGGCGGCGGCCTGGCGATGTTCCTACCGCAGTCTGTAACGTTGCCGCACACTGCCCGTCTGTAAGCACGATGACCGGGCAGTGTGGCCGCAGTGTGTGGTCATGGTAACTACAGCCGGCCGCAAGATGTAACTCTTTCCAGTCTATTTATAGCCCGTAAACAGGGCATGTACATTGGAAATGTGCTAGAGCAGTTCTGAAGCACCGACTCTCAAACCCTGATATATCAAATGAAAGTATATTAATAGTCCCGTCCTCTCCCTCCTCTTTCTCCTCCTAGCTCTCTTTCTCAATACATGATATATACGAATTATACGAGTATAAATTTACGCAAGTTATAACCAACCTGTTATATCCACTTCCCCATTACTTGACGTTGATACAGTGCTAGTGGCGCCCCCATCGGGCATTCCACTACATTAACAGCAGCCAGTGTACTCCCACACTCACCTTGCTAAAAAGATATTTAGTTTGGTAACCATTGCTCAATCTTCACCTCCCTCTCTCTATATATGTGTGTGTATCCAACATGCTCTAAGTTATCAAATGTGCTATATATTTTGTAGCATTCTCTTTTTCTGCACATAACTTCCTGCCACCAGTCACTTGTATTGCGCCGAGAAGGCATCATATAGCCGACTTTCTCTCTGCCACAGAACGCAGACTATATATGTATATGGAAGTATATGTGCAACATCTATAGTCATGTCAGGACGGGTACCGACTTGTGAAAGTGCACACTCATGGGGACTTTATAGTGCTGCCCCACTGGAAGACCAGGCCACTGATATCCCACTCAGTCACATTATCCTGACACTGAACCAACTAGTCCTTACCCGATCCTAATAATGCCGAGCGCCTGGCTAGTAAACGACAACTATCAATTTTTAAGTCATTTCTTTGACTCAATCAGGGTTCGAACCACACACACACTCACACACACTCACACACACTCCCCCTGCCGGTTGAGTGGAAAGTGGTGAGGTAGTGCATAGAAGATCTCTTAATGCCTCTTTTGAGTAGTTTTACATAATAAGACTCAAACAAGACGGCTGACCCAGTAAGGCCTGAAATCCAGGAGTATTAAGCCTGACCCCCAAGGTGCACCAGGAACGTGAGGACATTGTACTGTGCAGGTTGTAGTGGATCAACATCATGGCAGCGACAGAAATCTAGGTAGATCTGGATGTGTAGCCGTTTATTCCTCCAAGTCCCTGGTGCCAGTGAGTCGGTGATGGCGTTGAGCAGGTGCAGGTGCTGAGTTACTGTGTAGCCTGGAAGAAAGAACCCAAAATATAAGCCTATCTTACAGGCTATGGGGGAAAGGTAGTGTGGGGAGGAAAGTCGGGGGGAGGAAGGGGGGTTTAGAGATAAAAATTAATGATATCTAGCGACGGATGAACTACCACAGGTTTTAGGCCTAACTTCTCGCACTCTCGAACCATGTGTTGCTTCAGCTGGGGATTTGCATGTGCTCTTCTAAGCACATCTGCAAGCCGGAGGAGGGAACCCGGTTTATACCTAATCACAAGAGTAGTACTGACCGTAGCAGCTATTAACCAAAGCTGTCGTGCACACGCACAGAGGAACGGCCCCTTACCCGAACCTGTGGAGAGAACCTGTGAGGTAAGATTATCCGTGTTTACCACTACTACAAAGTTATGCTGATCAGGCGGGAGAAGAGTGGTGAAAGCAAGCACTAAATTAAAGGCTTCCAGTTGGGTGATTAATGGAAGAGCCAGTGTTATATTAGGGGGGTATTCCATTGAGAAGAAGGCCACCGGAGAGAACGCTCCCCCTCCCAGCAGCGTTGAGTCACATTCTATGCACCACTCTGGTAGAGGAGCTTCTGGAAGAAGAACAACTTCCTTGAGCTGGGATGAGAACTTAAGAAACCAATCAAGATCCTTAAGGATTTGGGAGGGAAATGGATGCTGACCTGCGGGTGGGAAACCCCTTAACGCTGCCAATAACCTATTCATAAAGCACGTCGCGGGACTAACACATTTCGCTACATGCTGTAATTTTCCCGCTAGGCTTTGCAACTGCTTCTTCGAAGCTGTAGTCTTAGACTTCCATGACTGGCATTCCTGCAGAACCTCCTGTAGCTTACCGGGGGGAAGCCTTATGGTCATTGCCTGGGCATCTATCAAGAAGTCTAACCACACCAGGGAGTGAGAGGGTGGAAAACACTTCCCTGCAGCCAAAGTTAAGCCTAATTCCGCAGTGATACTCTGAAACACTGTGAATGCCTCATCAGCCTGTGCTTTTGAAGCTTCGACCCCGACGAAATCATAGAGGTAGCGCAGAGCAAAGAAACCCTGTTTCCTTAGCAGCCAGACTACTGCCCTCTTTGTTCTAGCACAAGCAAGGGCTGAGGTGCGGCACCCGAACGGCGGCGCTATGTCAATGAAAGTATCACCCCCTACCTTAATGCCCAGGAGAGGGGCCGACAGCGGGCAAACCCGGAGCTGTTTGTAAGCTCTAGACAAATCACCCATCCAGGGCCAAGACCCCTTACCAAGCTTTGAGAGCTGATCTGAAAGAGTAGTAACTGATGGCAAAGAAAAAGAAAAGGGTGCGCCCTGATAGAAACCTGTAACTATTGCAGTGTTCATACTACAACCTAGCGGAAAACTTAAATCTATTATGATACATCTAGCTAGTTAATTTTTCTTCGGCCTAGTCATAATTGGGCTTATTTGGCACCACAGAACAAACGGAGGGTTAGCAAACGGACCAAGGAGGGCACCTAATTTGCATTCTGTCTTAATAAATTCGGTTATATATATATCTAGTTCAGCTTGGGATGTATGATTTTTGAAAGTCGGTGTTGGAAGGCGAGAGGACGTACAGTCTATCGGCCACCCAAATTCCAGAAAATCGAGTAACTGTGTATCTGGGAAATCAGTAAGAGCTGACCTCCAGGTTGGGATATTAAGCGCCGAAGGAACAGGAACCTTAGCAGACAGATAATTAGGCAGGCAGGAAACTCTCATAACATTAAAGATCTCCATGTAAGGAGCTACCTGAACCACTGCAGGAGTGGCGGTAGGCCAAAGTGCTGCTAATGTTGGCCTGTATTGTAGTGGCGAAGGAGGACAATACCGAGCATAAGGTGCACCTGTAAAGAGAGATTGGTCATGAGAACTCGTATCAAAACAGTCATGTGTAATTTCTACAGGCAAACTCAGCACGCCGAGTGAGCGTTGAGAGGAAACAGGCTGTAAAGTTGGTGGGCAATAAACTGAGTTCCCGAGACAGAAAATGAGAGGGGGTGGGGAAGGGGTAGAGGGTGGACATGAGCCTGGGGAGGCAATTACCGAGGCCGGCACCGGCGGCTCGGCTGAGCGCAGACGGAACGTGTGGTGGTAGTTAAGTGGAATGTGTCTTGGCCACTAGCCAGACGCGCGGTAATGCGGGGGCGGTGGGAGGGGGGGGAAAACTACATGGGAAAGGGGACGGGGAATGGGAAAGGGGCGGGGCTAGCGTGTTTGGGGCCGGTTGTGCATGTAACGGCGGGGAGCACGGGGAAGGCAGAACGGGCGGGCTATTACACCAGCTGATGACGGCTGCACAGTCTCACCACAGTCTCATGGAAAGCCCTTTTCTTAAGGCAGTCCTGCTCCTTGTGCCAATGTATCCATTTCAGACGGTTAGTGCACCACCCACAGTTATGTAGAAATCGTGTCGGCATAACCCCGTGAGACGAGGTGAACCCGCAGTCCCGCCCCTAATTCCACAAATGGCAGGGTTTCCCATCGCTATCCTTATTATATTCATTCCTCTGGTTAATCGGGGCGGCACTTGTTTGGGTAGCTGCGGGCTGTGGTGCGTAGGACTGGCATGGGGGAGGCGTCTGTTGAGGATAATGTGCCGCGGTAGTTTGATAGACATAAGGCTGAGCGGCATGGCCAACAGCCATACACAAGTCATGTTGCAGGTCCTTAATATCTGGCTGATCAGCCCAACCATTAGGAAAACGCGCGTCCACGACCATTTTAAACACTTTCTCAGACCACCTCCGACAAACCGCCCAGTCCCAAGTGGTAGCTATGTGAATTAGTTCTTGCTCAATCAATCAATCAATAGTTCCGTCCTCTAGTCGAGGGTTGGATGCAATGGTTCTCCACTTGTCCCGATGTTGTGCTGTTCTGATAGACTGTGAATAATTCAAGCCTGTCCACTGTGAAATATTTGTAAACCATGATGTTCTTGGTCTCCCTCTCCCTCTGCTGCCATTCACCTTCCCTTCCAACAAGGTACAGTATATTGAACTCTGACGAATGATGTGGCCAAAATAAATAAGTTTCTTTGTCTGTATAGTGGCAAACAAGCTTTTCTTATTTTTAATTTTTCTGAGAACTTCTTTGTTGGTGATCTTCTTTGTCCATGATATTTTCATCATCCTTCGATAAGTCCACATCTCAAATGCTGCTAAACGTTTGTACATTTTCTTAGAGATTGTCCATGTCTCTGCCCCATACATTAGAGTAGACCACACATAACACTGAAGAATACGCTTCCTTGTTTGTATTAATATCTTACTTGATGTTAACACTCTATACATTTTGGAGAATGTTGTTCGGGCTATTGTTATCCTTCTTTTAATTTCTTCCTCACATCTCCCATCATTTTAATCTTTTGTCCGAGATATATGAATTCGGATACTTGTTCTATGTTTGTGCCATCTATGGTTATATTGACATTTGGTTTATCTGTCTTTTTACTTATAGCCATTGTTTTGGTCTTCCTGGCATTCATCTTCATGTTGAATAGTATTCCAGCTTTATTGATTCTATTCACTATATCTTGTAGGTTTTTCTCACTGTCTGCTAGTATTACACTGTCATCGGCATATCTAAGATTGTTGACGTTCATGCCACCTATTGTCACTCCCTTGCAATCTTCAATGTGTCTGAAAATCATCTCTGTGTACATGTTAAATAGACATGGTGACAATACACACCCCTGTCGAACTCCTCGTTTAATCATAACTTCATCCGATAGGCCCTGCTCCATTTTTATAAATGCACGTTGTGTCCAGTATAAGTTCACAATTAGTTTAATGTCTTTGCCATTGACACCAATATCTTGTAAACATTTGATTAACAGTTCATGATTGACTCGGTCGAAGGCCTTCTCATAGTCAATAAAGCAGGCATAAACATCTGGTTCACTTCACAATAACGTTCACAAATCATTCTCATATTGAAAATCCCTTCACGTGTACCTCTTCCAGATATAAACCCACTTTGTACGTTACTGATTTGTTCTTCAATTTTCTGTCTGTTTCTCAGTAAAATTATTTTCAGGATCATCTTCAACATATGACTCATCAGGCTTAGTGTTCTGTACTCAGTACACAATGTTGGTTTTAGCTTCTTTGGGAGTCGTACAAATATGGATTCATTCATATTCAATGGTATAAATCCAGTCTCATAGATGTCATTTACTAGCTTATGAATGATTTGAATCCCCACTTCATCTAGTCCTTTTATCATTTCTGATGTTATCTGGTCACTTCCAGGAGCCTTACCTGACTTTAGATCATTGATAGCCTTCTCAACCTCTGATACTAATATAATATTCCCATCTTCTTTCTCAATTGTGGGTGGGTTCCCTCTGTCATCATTGTATAGTTCGTTTACATATTCTTCCCATCTGGACTTTATTTCATCTTCTTCAAAGAGCATTTTGCCGTCTTTGTTCTTGATACATTTACTGCTTCTCTGTCTGTATCCTTGACCTGTTATCTCTTTCACTTTCTTGTGCATCTCTCTTGAACGATGTTGAGACTCAAGTTGTTCCACTACTTCACACTTCTTATTCCACCATTCATCTTTAGCTTTTTTGCATTCATCTTCTATTTCATTCTTCAGGTGTTTGTATTTAGGTGGATCAGTGGTTTTCACTTTCTTCCTTTCTGCCATCTTTTCTAGTATGGTTTGCGTCATCCATGATTGCTTTGTCTCTCGTTTTTTATTTGGTAACACCTCCTCTGCTGACTTGACCATGCTTTCTCTGAGAGCTTCCCATTCCATTTCAATGTTGTTATACTCTCTCTGAGGAGTTTCTTCATTCATCAGTACACTGAATTTGTTATGAACAGAGACATTATACTTAGTTCTGTATTTTGCATCTTTTAACATGTTCATATCCATTTGAATGTTGTTTTTAATTTTGTTCTGCTGTTTCAATTTCACTACCATACTGATTACTACTGGATTATGATCCGAACATATGTCAGCACCTGGATATGTCCTTGCCTGTTTGATACAATTTCGATATCGTTGGTTGACAAGAATGTAATCGATCTGGTTCCGACATACATCACCAGGGCTCTTCCATGTATATAGTCTTCTCTTTGGATGTTCAAATAAGGTGTTAGCAATTACTAGTTTTGATGTCAAACAGAAATTTATCAAGTATTCACCACGATCATTTCTCTCACCTAAGCCAAATCTTCCTGTTACTGGATATTCATGTTGTTCTCCAACTTTCGCATTCCAATCGCCCATAACAATTGTTATTTCTCCAGACTTGGTGTATTCCATTACCTTTTTGATGCTGTCATAGAACTCGTTGACTTCTTCATCATCGTGATCTGAGGTTGGTGCATAAACTTGCAGAATGTTTATATTGAACGGTTTTCCCCTCAGCTTCATCATAATAATTCTGTCAGATACTGGCCAGAATCCAATCATTGTGGCGGCGATGGACTTCTTCATCATAATTCCAACGCCATACTGATGTTTTTCATCTCCAGAATATATCATATCTACCTCACTATCACCTATCCTCCCGTCACCCGTCCATCTCGTCTCAGCTATACCTAGGATGTCAAGGTTTAGCGCTGTCATTTCCACTTTAAGGTTGTCATATCGGCCTGGTTTGTACAATGTTCGTACATTCCATGTACCAATCTTTAGCACCTTTCCTCCAGTTTTCAGTTGCCTGACATCAGATGCATACCTTCCTATTTTAGGCTTTGGGTTTACATTGTCATTACTAGGTTTCTTAATAGTTGAAGGAAAGGTGCCTCCACTGTAGCTATTAGAAGGCTTCCCCGCAGAGGGACCAGAGTTGTCTCCATCTCTAAATTTGCTTCCATTAATTACCATTGTTTACTATGGGTAAATACTTGGTAGGTTCCCCTTCCTTTCCAAGGTGACTGGCCACTTACTCATCTTTGTCAGAGTGTGCCCTGATGAGCCACATCATCTTGCTGTTACACCTTCAAAGCTATTGATCTTCTAACTCATCTGCTGCTCCAGTCTTCATGCACTTGAAGGGGTGACATCCCCTGACCACACCAACAAAGTTGATGTGCACCGCACTTAGTTTAGACCGACAATTGAGTCGGTATGGCCGCTGGTGTGCACTACCAACTTCTGGTCTTCCCATAAATGGGACTAGCCGCACGGCAGCAGGGGTTTTAAATCAGAGTTTACCTTCTCCTAGATGAGCAGTCAGCCAAGGTTGACGAGCCCCACCTGCCCGAAGCATCTGGTTTTGAGGCACCAGAGATCCGCCTTTGCCCCTTCTCCCGTCAGTAGAAACAGTTTCGCCTCATGAAGGCCAGGAGTTGGACTTGGTTATCAGAGGCTATTTGATACGCATGCCATGAGAAAGTACTTTATAGGTAGTGAGAGCTTATCCTCATTATCACTTCCGGCAATAATAACCTTGAAAGTTCTTGCTAATGTTTACGAATATGTGATGCCCAGTTAGGATGTAGGGACGGGTGGACTGCTATCAGATTAATTGCTTCCAAAATATTCTGACCATGGCGCTTCACCCATTCCAATACATTTACATGCGTCACACCGTCCTGATATCACCTTAGATGTTGCTAGGATGTAAAACAACAAACAAACAAACAAATACATGCATCACCTCTTGTAATAAACAAATGAGGCAGAAAGAGGTACCTTTGGGTTTCTTTAACGCCTTGGAGGGGTCCAAAAGAAGGTCTGCTATAACAGCAGCAGCTTGTTGAGCTCTAGCTTCTTGCGACACTACTGTTGACCCAGGTTGTTGGTGAGATGGCTCCACCAGGTCTAACACTTCAGCAAGATAATATCTGTGACCTGCAGGTAGTTGTTGTAATGTTGCTAGAGCTGGCTGCTCAAGCACTACCTGTGAACGGTCAAGCAAAGCCTTGCGCGTGTTGAAGCTCCACTGGCAGGGGGCGGGGCCCAGAAATGGGCGGCACCGGCGACTGCGGCACCACTTGCTGAGACGTCAGAATGGCCGCCACAGACTCCAAGGCATTTACTCTCACTGATAGCTCTTTTGTAATTTGCAGTGCCTCCGTTTGCAGTTCCAAAACTGTAACTAAGTCTCTTGTAGTTGAGAGCACCGGCAAAATAGGCTGAGAGTGGACCGGGGAGAGCTGAGCACGAAGCCTCGGGGCATGGGCGCCATGGATCTGGCCACCCTATGGAGAGAAGCCCGCCATAGCTGCGGCCTGAGCGGGGGCCTTCCTAGCCGCTTACTGTGTGGCATAGTTCTGTGCTGTCAATGAGAGTTTTGGAGAGAGAAGTGGCTAGGGCGAGTGCCAGGCCAGCAGTGAGTTAGGGGATGGGGTGGGGGTGGGGGTCACGTGCTGCACGTGTTCGCCTTGCCTCGTTCACGAATTATCCATGTTCCTCTGCAACATCAGTAATTTAAGTGATAGTAAGTTATGGCCCTATATTCCAAGTCTGTAGGTTAATAATTAGAACAAATACTCACAAATTTACAGATTACAAATAATTGAGTTATGGGGATAATACAGGACCGACCTAAACCTATGCATGGGTTAAGCGTAACCTCTCGGTCGTATCCAGAGGTGAAACAGGTCAGTTAAGTTGAGACTTATCTTTGAACTGTTCGATATAATATATATATAATGTATATAATATATATACAGTAAAACCTCTCTAAATCGACCGACCTTGGGACCGACTTCAAGTGGTCCATTCAGGGAGGTGGTCGGTTTTGGGAGTTAGAATGTGGTTACAATGGTATTTTTGGGACCCAAATAAAGCGGTCGATATAGGGGAGTGGTCGATCTATAGACTGGTCGGTTAGGGAGGTTTTACTGTATTTGTGCGTATAACTACATAGAATTACAGGGTGTAAGCATGTACTAATTACAGATTGCAAGCACTGTAGACACTCTTTTTTTCACATTTTTCTTCTACTAAAGTGTATTTTATTCATCGAATAATATCTCTTGTCAGCGCCAGAGCACTGGTCTTATGTAGGCAATATGTATAAACAATCTGTAGCTCCAGTTTAGAACTACAGTCTGGTTGATACCACAATCTGTAAGCGCAATATGCATAGTTGTGCCCGTTTTCAAAGGACAAGGCTGTATTTGGACCAATGACCTCCTGATATAGCAGGCATCTCCTGAATGACGGAACAGTGAAATGAGATAAAATAGATGTATTTACAAATTGTTCACACATCGCAGGGGTTTATTGGTCACAGGAATCACTGAATACTGCTATACCTATGTACCATTACTTTTGAATATGGAAACATGAGGCTAAAACTGCTGTCAGGCTGTAATTACTGAGCTACGAACACATCCGGTTGTAATTACTGATGTACATACACGTCAAGCTGTAATTCACTGAGGTACAAACATGTCAGGCTGTAATTACTGAGGTGCAAACACGTCAGGCTGTAATTACTGAGGTACAAACACGTCAGGCTGTAATTACTGAGGTACAAACATGTCAGGCTGTAATTACTGAGGTACAAACATGTCAGGCTGTAATTACTGAGGTACAAACATGTCAGGCTGTAATTCATGAGGTAAAAACACGTTAAGCTGTAATTACTGAGGTACAAACACGTGAGGCTGTAATTACCGAGGGAATACACATCAGGCTGTAATTACTGAGGTACAAACACATCAGGCTGTAATTACTGAGGTACAGACACGTCAGGCTGTAATTACTGAGGTACAAACACATCAGGTATGTAATTACTGAGGTACAAACACGCCAGGCTGTAATTACTGAGGTACAAACACGTCAGGCTGTAATTACTGACATACAAACTCGTCAGGCTGTAATTACTGACATACAAACACGTCAGGCTGTAATTACTGAGGTACAAACATGTCAGGCTGTAATTACTGAGGTACAAACACGTCAGGCTGTAATTATTGAGGTACAAACACGTCAGGCTGTAATTACTGAGGTACAAACACGTCAGGCTGTAATTACTGAGGTACAAACACGTCAGGCTGTAATTACCGAGGTGCAAACACGTCAGGCTGTAATTACTTAGGTACAAACATGTCAGGCTGTAATTACTGAGGTACAAACATGCCAGGCTGTAATTATTGAGGTTCAAACATGTCAGCCTGTAATTACTAAGGTACAAACACGTCAGGCTCTAATTACTGAGGTACAAAAACGTCAGGATGTAATTACTGAGGTACAAAAACGTCAGGATGTAATTACTGAGGTACAAACATGTCAGGCTGTAATTAATGAGGTACAAACACGTCAGGCTGTAATTACTGAGGTACAAACACATCAGGCTATAATCACTGAGGTACAAAGATGTCGGCCTGTACTTACTGAGGTACAAACATGTCAGGCTATAATTACTGATGTACAAACACATCAGGCTGTAATTAATGGGGTCCAACACGTCACGCTGTAATTACTTAGGTGCAAACACGTCAGACTGTAATTACTGAGGTACAAACACGTCAAGCTGTAATTACTGACATACAAACACGTCAGGCTGTAATTACTGAGGTACAAACATGTCAGGCTGTAATTACTGAGGTACAAACATGTAGGCCTGTACCTACTGAGGTACAAACATGTCAGGCTATAATTACTGATGTACAACCACATCAGGCTGTAATTAATGGGGTCCAACACGTCAGGCTGTAATTACTTAGGTACAAACACATCATACTGTAATTACTGAGGTACAAACACGTCAGGCTGTAATTATTGAGGTACAAACACGTCAGCCTGTAATTACTTAGGTACAACACATCAGGCTGTAATTACTGAGGTACAAACATGTCAGGCTGTGATTACTGAGGTACAAACACGTCAGACTGTAATTACTGAGGTACAAACATGTCAGGCTGTAATTATTGAGGTACAAACATGTCAGGCGATAATTACTTAGGTACAAACACGTCAGACTGTAATTACTGAGGTACAGATACATACGGATGTAATTACTGAGGTACAAACATGTCAGGCTGTAATTACTAAGGCACAAACACGTCAGGCTGTAATTACTGAGGCACAAACACTAATTATGATTTCGCCGTAGCTCCATCTCTAATCAATTTATAAGAAATAGTATTAATCCTTGGCATCCTACATTCTGTAATGACATTCTGTAAATACATGCTGTAACTAAATTATGTAACTACATTCTGTAACTATTTTCTCTATCCAGTCTGGTATCCACCATAGTAACCACATTCTGACTGTTGGAGTTTTTGTACTCTGTGGTCATAACCACAGCCTGTGTTCAGTCTACAGTCACCTTCTGCAAATCGGATGTAACCACAAAATGCCTGCCACATTCAGTAACCATAGTAACCAGCCTTTGACGGCTCTGTAACCATGTATGAGCATGTGGGCCATGGGCATATCGCATCCGGTGATAAATGGCGCTGGTTGATCTACATCTCCGTGGCGACCTCACTGATAAGACCATTAGTAGTACATGGGCTATCGGCTCTCACCCGATCTAAGCCGTCTAGCCAAGCGTACGTGGATAATAGAGCATGTCCATGCAGAACCAGAAGCTTAGCGGCGGCTTACTCGCATCTAATTAGCCATGGTTTACATTATACATGGCAATCGCCAATCACCAATCACCGATCACCAATCACCAATCACCAATCACCAATCACCAAACCGGACGCAGGCTTCCCGTGTGAAAGGTCGGGATTTCGAATCCCAGTTGAGTCAAACCAATGACTTATAATAAAATTGATTCTTGTCGCTACCTAGCCTGGTGCTCGGCATTACTAGGATAGCACAAGGGCTGGTTTGCACAGCATCAGGTTAATGTGACTGTGTGGGATATCGGATCATGGTGCCGGTGGCCTAGTCTCCCAGTGGGGAAGCACTATTAAGTCGCCATGAGTGTGCACTGTCACAAGTCGGTACCCATCCTGATACAACTTTAGATGTTGCTAGGACGTAAAACAACAACAAACAAATAAACAAACCATCCAATCACCAATACCTCTATGTCACACCGCTCTACACCACCAGAATTGTAGATAGGCCTAGTCACCAGTAGATCTACAACTTTTGTTTGTTTTATGTCCTATCAACATTTTAGGACACATCAGAATGAGTACCAACTTGCGACAGTGCACTTTTCTGACAACTCTATGGTGCTAGCTCACTGGGAGACTGAACCATTGCCATCATGACCTGACATCCCACTGTCACATTATCTTGACACTGAGCAAACCAGTCTTCATCGTACAGTTTTAATGCTGCACTCCAGGCTAGGTAGCGGCAAGTATCAATTTGGTAAGTCATCGTTTGGCTCTTCCAAAGTTAGAATTGACGACGTCCTGCAGGGGAAGCCAGCAAGCATTCTTCCTAATTCCAGGCATCAGATCAGTTGTCGTTAGTCATAGTCTCCAAATACCAGAAACAAATAATTTTGACAATTTCTTTTATAGCTGGTCAGTGGAGCTCCACTAGTGTAGTTAGGTCAGTGGATGGTTTTCCTATACTCAATCGAGTTTAAAGCAACACAAGTTAGACGTACTACTACTACACCTGAAACCGGGCGTGGTGGCCGAATCGGTAGAGCGCGGGCCTCGCGGCGGAAGGTTGGGAGTTCGGCTCCTGGAGTCAAACCAATGACTTATAAAATTGATGCTTGTTGCTTCCTAGCCTAGCGCTCGTTATTAATAGATTTGGGCAAGGACTGGTTAGCTCAGTGTCAGGATAATGTGACTGAGTGGGATATCGAGGCATGGTGCCGGCGGCCTGATTTCACAGTGGGGCAGCACTATAAAGTCGACATGAGTGTGCACTGTCACACGTCCTGATATGACCTTAGATGTTGCCAGAACTCCAACAACCAACCAACCAACTACACCTGGAACTTCCCTCAGACCAGTCAGTAACGACTCTACTCTGAGGCTTTCCGTGAGTAGTATATATCGACAGGACCTTGTGTCGGGTGTCACTGTAGTATAAACTATTGTTGAAGCCTGACTCTACTTTAATTATACGAATGTAACTATCCTTGGACTGTATAAAGGTACTAGAAATCTATATTCTACATTTCATTTACGGTGATACTATTACATTATGGCAAATACATAATATTATGCACCGGTTTCTGCTTACTTTAATTACAAATAATTTAACAATTCTGTTCCATTGCTTTTGACTTTGGTCAATTCTCACCACTTTAATATAAGTTAGGAAGAGGATGAAGATAATTTAAGACGGGGAACATCCCCCACTTCCCTCTCTTTAAACAATTAATTATTTGTTGAAGATTTATACTGCCTATCATGGATAAGCCTGCATAGACAAAATATAGAAAAGGGTAAAACAATTTTAAAATAATAAAATAAAATGATAAAATATCCAAAACATTAAACCCGATCAACTTAGCCCCCCTGTCATCCTTAACTAAACTGTAATAAAAATACAACATTTGGACATATCAATAATAATGTAGTACTCTGCACTGACCTCTCGGACAAGGAACCGCATACACAGGGAGGTATGGGTAAAGTGATTGCACCAGGGAGCCTTGATAGATTAATAGTTAGGATGCTAGCCTCAGAATGGCAATACCTGTCGGTTCAAAAACCTGTTCTAGGTGCAGTGTTCCCATTGTAAAATTATCCAGAATTGATCCTACATATACAACTTAGATACGTGTGTTTTATTAAGCATTTATTGTTGCATATAAGGGTGTAATCAATTTAGTAGAACCCATTACTGCTGAAACCGATGGTGCCAGAATTTTGACATGCACGCCAAAGTTAATTGTTTGGTTTTCACTGAAAATGTCTCTAAGGTTAACAGTTTATAATGAAAGTTATTGCAAACTAAAGTAAGATCGATAATAACAATCAACCTAATATATTTATCTAAAACAAATGACAAACTCAAAACCGTCAGAATACAACTCGTTAACTAAGCTCTTCTACATTATAATATTGTAATAATTAACCTTTTTGCATTTTTACCTTTTTGCTAACTTCTATATGTGTGAACTACACTTAAAAATAAAAAACCCATGGCGTTCTGTTTTGAGAATATTGGTTTACTTCCACATTACATGTACAACGTTATATAACGTGATACAAGATCGCCATCACATCCCGGTATGGGACAGTACAGGTGTTCCTGTTGTATACTAAAACAAATTCGTAAGATTGGGCAAAGGAACTGCAACAACCAATAAAATATCACTGTCATTAACTCTCTACATATTACCTCGAGGGTCCAGAAAGAATGCCCTTTGAACCGTTAAATGCCAGTTAGTGGGTGGACAGATAGAAGAACTGTTTATTCATAATTGCCTGATTTGTTCAGATATTGAAATAGGTTGTATTTTAATGGTATTGGGATACTTTGTTGCATCTTTGAAATAACATCGAAATCTTGCTCTTTGCAGCCTGTGATGTCATGAGTTACTTGCTAATGTCTTTCCCACAGACCTTTTCTCGCGGAGCATGATTTGTGTAGGGAGCTCCTACACACAACATTAGTTCATGTCGTTTGACGCCAGAGGGAGGGTTGGTGGAGGAAACCCTCTATCAGGCCGTTTTCACAAACCATACTGGACAGGTATCTCTAGTCATACTCAAACAAATTAGTTCTTGTTCCTGCCATCAGAGGGCGGGTTTGTGGTGGAAATACTCCATAAGACATTTTCCATGTGTGAACTGCCCTGTGAGCTCCGACTGAAAACATTACTTCACGTCACTGCCGTTAGAGGGTATGTTCTTGGTCGAGATCCGGTATAAAGACCTTTTCCACAAATCATGCTGCACAGTGAGCTGCTACCCAGAAGTCGCTGTGAGTGCGCACTGTCACAAGTCGGTACCCGTCCTGATATGACCTTAGATGTTGCTAGGACGTAAAACAACAACAAACACAACACAAACACGCTACCCAGAACATTAGTTCATGCCACTGCCAAAAGAGGACAGGTTGATGTACAAATCCCCTATAAGAGCTTTCCCACAGATCATACTGCGCAGGGCGTTGCTACCCAAAAGATTAGTTAATTCCACTGCCATCAGAGGGCGGGTTGTTGGTGAAAATAATCTATGCCATTATCTTACTATGTCATACTATTTAGTGCATTCTTATGCAAGATTTACAAGATGCTGTTTGATATCCCACAATGCATCTGTGGTGCAGTTCATTTGAAGGTGTCGTTAGCGTGGTCACAAATGACATATCGTGGGTAATGAATGATTCTGCAGAAGCTGAAGCTTCTAAGCATGACTGCAGTTTAGGTATCATCCACATATCTGCTCGGTGAACATATGGGAGAATAATTGCCTGCTTGACATGCACAACTGCTGTGTATGTCAAGCAGTGTCTCATCCCAGACTGTACGATTAATAACTTAGCACATGTTTCTTCTCTTCGGGCTGTTTCTCTTTTCTCTTTTTAATGCAAGTTTATTTTTCTTACACCATTCTTTATTGCGTAGAGCAGCGGGCGTGGTGCCCGAATCGGTAGAGCGGGGGTCTCGTGTGGGGAAGGTCGGGAGTTCGGCTCCCCGTCGAGGCAAACCAGTTTCTTATAAAATTGACACTTGTCGCTTCCTAGCCTGGTGCTCAGCATTAATAGGAGAGGGCAAGGACTGATTAGCTCACTATCAGGATCATATGACTGAATTAGATATCGGGTCATGGCGCTGGCAGCCTGATATTCCAGTGGGGAAGCACCATAAAGACGCCATGAGTGCACACTGTCACAAATGAGTACCTGTCATGATATGACCTTAGATGTAGCCAGGATGTAAAGCTCCAACAACCAACCAACCATCGTGTAGATCAGGGAGAGTTCAGCGTTATGGCACTAGCAGTAGTAGCATGTATGTAAAAGCTGGACTGCCGGCCTTATGATCTCCTATACCTGTTGTACATACAGTTAGTCCTCGTTAATACAGACTGTGTTGTTCCCATCAACTAATGATAGATCAGCGAGAGTGTTGGATAAATAATGTTTGTTTGAAGGGATAAATTAATGGTTAGAATCTGTTGTACGGATGTTTTGGTCAGATAGCAAGAGGCCAGTATTAAATGTGTTCGGATTAACGTGAGCTGACTGTAATTGTAGAGCCACTGTAGAGGATGCTCTTAAAATATACCACTATATGTGATATATATATATATTATGTACATCAATAAGTGTGATGATATCTACGTATATTAACAAATCCACCATAATACTTTATCGTTCAATATACATTTGAGTAATAATTTAAAATTAGCGAAATCTGAGAGAAGTCATTTTATTTCCCATCACACCGCTCCATTATCTACACACATAACAAAGCCATCGTCACCTGTTTGTGGTATTGTAAAACGCCTACAACAAAACTTAAAAGTTGACACCCTGGGGACGTTCAGACACTTCCATTGCTCGGGGCACATTTGCAAAGCTAAACATATTTTCTCGGCTGCCCTGTGGAGTCATGCCAATAAGGTGAATAACTCTTACAGCCGACATCGATTAAACAGCTCCGATGATCCCAACCATTCTTTTACACATCTGCAGATCATACAGACTCAGGTTGCATAAACCAACGCACTTGAGGTGGAAAAAATGGGATATCTGATTCACAGTATCAATTTTGGCTAATTTTAGGTTCAAGCAGCCATTTGCAATTGGAAGAGTGATGAAAGAACAGCTCTGATTGGCTTATTTTGAAAGAGTATATCTGATTGGGTCCAAGTGTAAGCTGTGACATCATTTCTCCTGATGCCCCAGGCCAAGATGTGGGGCATTGGAGTCAGATCATTTTGCACAAGGCCCATGTTTTTTAGGTACGCCTTGGGGTGTTCTATTTGAAATTCTGATGACCGGGATGATTCGAATGGTCCAGTGTGGCAGGAAATCGCAAACCCCTGGAAATTGCACACCCCAGGGTTTGCAATTTACTAGGAAATCACAAACCCCCCCTGGAAATCACAAACCCCCCATGCCTTGTAGTATTTATCATCCCAAGCATGGCAGCTATAGGCCTATGTTTAATTTTGAACTTCTACCAAATCTGGGGGGATAACATGGATTCAAGGAGGATCAAGATGGATTAATTGGTTAGTTTTTATGTCATGCCTGTCACAGCAAAGGCCTTTTTCACTGCTATTGTTCACTCACAAGAAGGATAAGGACAAGATCAATTTTTGTCAAAGATACTAAACTACAACATTAAGAAAAGCCAGCACTACTTCTTTATACACTTTGAACTGACAAATATCCAATTCCCTACAAAACTGTCAGTCACTTTTCACATACATAGGCTGCTAAATTTAATACTTTTCAAATGAAGGAAATGAGAACAAGTATTCAGTAATGGTGGTATTGGCTTTTGGCCTTATAACTTCTTTATGACAAATAACAATTCTAGAAATGCCTAGATCTAGAGTTTTAAACCTGAATCTAGACATATATAATTATGGATATACACACTGCATAAAAAGACTCGCATTCAATGACAACTGATCCCAACCAATGCTGCATTTCGTGTTTACAACCAGCATAAATAATAAGGAAACAATGTGAATAAAATAAGAGCAACTTTATCTTCCTCTAGATCTAAATCCTGACTTTTTAATTATTGATCTAAATGATGTAGGCCTAACTGTCAAATGTGTGAACAGAAACTTGTTTCAGAAGATATATATAAACAATCAATGTCTGATGAACCCCTAGGCCCACCCATTTCTTAGGCATTCAATTAAGCATCAGAAATAAATAAAAAGATGAAAATAAAATAAGTAAGATTGACTGAGGCTCTAGATTTGTCTAGATCTAATTGCAGATGGTGATAAGTTTTTTTATGTAGATACAATGGTAGATAAAAGATTCACATATTAATTCATGATATATATCTTTTAATTTACTATTCCAACTTTCAAACTTTAGTTGAAGTCTAACAGATTCCAGATCTGCATGCTCATCTTGACATAGACTTAAAGCAAGCGCATGTGCTTTGTGCAGGTTTGTTTTGCTTTTAAAACCACACAATGCACCGTGATGCTGGAATTACAAACTGGTCTATTGTCAAAATTGTAGTTATGTGAGCATGATTAAGCCACATTTATTTTTATATAAGAGGGGTCCCTCACAAGATGGATTAATTGATTATTTTTAATTTCATGCCTCTCACAGCAAGGGCCGTATTCACTGCGATCACTCAAAAGAAGGATAGGGAAGCAGGTCAATTTGTTGTCAAAGATACTAGACTACATGAATTAGAAAAGCCAGTACAACTATCTGTATCATTATCCTACTTGCATTTACTTTAATTAATTATTGAGTATGAAGGAAGTTGTCAATAAATAATTTCAAATCAGACTTATTTTTTTAGTTGCATGTTGTGTATTGGGCTAGAACTTGTTGAAGTTGGAGCTAAAAAATGTCAGAAAACAAATGATGTAATGAAGCATGCATCCAGACCATGGGGTGCCTTGAGATAGGAAAAGAATGCTATCAGTCATGTAAATAAACTCAGGAATACTCTACAGACCACATGTAGATATCTGCTTCCCACCAAAAGCATTTATTCCAACGGGAACATATGACTAATTTTGTGAAAATTAAATAGATGAACTCATAATTCCCATTGTGCAGTGCATTGTGGGAGGCTTAAAAGCAAAACAAACCTGGGCAAAGCACATGTGCTTACTTTAAAGCTGCATAGTCCCATAAAGACCTCAAATTTTCAAAACCAAAACATTTATCTAAATTTAATCCTACATATCTAACTTATACCCCTGTCACACTAAGATGTAACAGCCCAGCGAGTGGGCAACGTAAAAATCACTTTTTTATGTCAAGATACGTCAAGATACATAGAAATTCACTGCAGTTTAGGGCCAAATTGGACGTCGGTGCAATGTAGTGGACATAGGCGAAATGTTGGCAACATAGTTGCAACGTCTCTCAACGAGTTAGAATGTCAAATACAAAAAATGGACCAACGTAAGGCTAATGAGCCTCAGCATGCGCAGCATCAGCCTAGCAAAACCCTAGCATTGGCTTAGCATAGGACCTGCATAATTACGCCCGCTCTAATGTAGCTACGCGTGACTCTGACATAATTTGTAATGTGAGTCGACATCAGGCCCACGAGTGAGCAGCGTAAGTCTAACGACAGTCCAGCATGCTGATGCATAAGAACAGCGAAGGCTCAACGTGTTCGACATGAGCGTAATGGATGCCTTTATATACTCGAAGGCAAAATGCTCGCACCACATTAACACCACGTTCACAGCACGTTTGCTTACGTTCGAAGAATGTTGGCGCACGTTACATATGTTGCGTGTGCGCCAGCCGTTTGTCAATTACATCGAATACGTCAAGACACATTGGACTTATGTTAGACTAACGTTAGACACACATGAGAGACACGTTTGACCTAAGTCGAGATACGTTAACACCATGTTGTCAGCACGCGAGCTGCACATTCCTCCAGGCTCTCCGTCAGTCTATCGGTAGTGGACGTAGCTCAACGTAGACTGACGTAGCTCTAACGAACGTCTAACATATCTCAACATAAGCCTAACATGAACACAACATAAGCCCAACGTAACCCAACAAAACAGCCTTATGTCAAGCTACACCTTAGATGACCTTAAGATGTTGCTAGGACATAAAACAACAACAAACAAACAAATCGAGCTACGTAAAAAGTTTTGGGTATGTCCAAAGCTTGACCCGTGTCACCGTATCTCGACTTAACTCGACATAATCCAATGTATCTCGACATATCTCGACGTAGGCTTAACGAACAAGTAACGTATCTTGATGTAATGGCCAAATTTTACCTATGTCGGCTTACACTACTGCGTTATGTCATAATGTGACAGGGGTATTAGATTCTGATGCACGTATTAAGAATTTGTTGCCACATAGAAGGGAATGGTGAATTCATTAATATAATCTGTTACTGCTGAAGCCTATGGTGTCAGAGTTTTGGCGTGCTTGCCAAAATTATGTTGACATGTTTGAACTTCAGATATCTCCAAAGTTAGCCATTTAATTCAAAAGTTACTTGAAACTAAAGTAAGATTATAACCACCAACCTAACATATTTATCTCAGAAAATGACAGAAACCCAAACCATTGCACTATGCAACTTTAAGTCTATGTCAATCTGAACGTGCATGTCTGGAATCTGTTTGTTACAACACACTTCAGGTCAAGTTTGAAAGTTGGAATACCAAATTCTAAAAATATCATGGATTGAGATATGAATCTTTTATCTACCATTGTATGCACATGAAACTCTTCATCACGTCTCCCACCATCTGCGTTTACATCTAGATACATCTAGAGCCAGAGTCAGTTTTATTTGTTTATTTTCATATTTGTATTTATATCTGATGGTGAATAACATGCCTAAATAATGGGGAGGCCTAGGATTCATCAGACATTGGTTATATATTTATTTGAACAAAGTTTCTGTTCACACATTTGGCAGTTTCATCATTAAATCAAGAATTCTAGTTCTAAATCCCGAGGAAGATAAAGTTGTTATTTACTTTACTGTTTCCTAATTATTTATTCTGGTTGAAAACAAGAATTTCAGAATTGGCTGGGGTCAATTGTCATTGACTGTAAGTCGTTTTATGCAGTCTGTATTGCCATATTATATAAGTCTAGATTTAGGCTTAGAACTCTAGATCTAGACATTTCTAGAATTGTTATTTGTGACCAGGAAGTTATGAAGCCCAAAATGCCAAGATCACTATTGATGGATACTTGTTCTTATTTTCTTCATTTTAAATGATGTATAATGGTTAGAGAATGAGGCAGAATATAATCCAAGGCTTCAAACAATATTAGAAAAACATGGGATGTAGCAACCTATACATATAAAATGACTGAAAGTTTTGTAGGGAATTTTATGTTTATTTGCTCATAATGCTTAATCGTGGATAGTTTTGTATTAATTAATTACATGAGGGGATCCGTGTTACTGTCAAATTGTTCATTTTATCATTTAAAATAATAGAAATACAGATATTTTGCATATAATCTAGTATGTGTGCAAATTGGCCTTCGTGCGGTGCCGCTTTGGCCGTATTTATTGTGTAACTGTGGTGTCATGAGTGCATCCAGATGGGTCCTGCACAGAGGTCACTAGCGGCACATCGCAAAGATGTTTTTATTAGGATAAAGCCTGCCAAACATGGGGGGTTTGCGATATCCAGGGGATGATATGTGATTTCCTAGGAAATCACAAAACCCCCATGCCCATATATGGCATGGGGGTTTGGGATTTCCTAGGAAATCACAAGTGGGGGTTTGCGATTTACAGGGTTTGCGATTTCCTGCTACACCAGACTATGATAATCGATGTACTTAGCAGTACCACTAATTTTCTACGAGGTGGTAAGCTAATATTGAGGAATAAGCACGATATATTGTCTATGATTGAGATTTAAAAAAATAGGCTATGCACAGATTATTATCAGTTTTGATGACGATGAATGAAATGGAAATGTTTTTTTTGGTAACAATGTTACCAACAAGCATTTAATAATTTCACAATTTACTGTTCAATTCACAATTTACTGTCACTAATACTAGTTATACCCGTCATTTGAACCGTTCCTTTCGATGGTGCCTATGACAATACACTCGACTGTACAGAGTAAAATTATATGTATAATTACATCAATATAATCAACATTGAATTAACTACATCGTTATAATGGTGAATTATCCAATTATATAATTATTGATTAGTTAATTAGTTTAACAGATTTTTCTTCATACAGAACCAATAGAAATTCCTTACATCAATAAACAAGTATCCCCAACCTGATAGTTTCCCTTATTATGTGCAAGCGATGTAATCGCGATTATATATGACTGTAAGATCCAGCACTTGCCTCGGCGTTGACATAATATTATTCAGAGGAAGAAATATTGAACACACCACCTCTAAAGAATAAAAGTATCTATGGAATTCACATCTAAGTCACAGAATGGGATGAACGGCCCTTTTCTTCTTGTTCTTCTTGTTCTTTCTTCTTGTTCTTTCTCTTGTTGTTGTTCTTGTTGTTGTTCTTGTTCTTCTTGTTGTTCTTCTTCTTGTTCTTCTTGTTCTTCTTGTCCTTCTTCTTGTCCTTCTTCTTGACCTTCTTGTCCTTCTCCTTCTTCTAGCCCTTCTTCTTCGTCTTCTTCTCCTTCTTCCTCTTTTAGTCTTCTCCTTCTTCCCTTTTCTGCATTTTCTTCTTTGTGTGTTAGGAATATAAGGCATATAATCAAAGATATAAAACTGAATAAAACAGCGACAAGCCTGTGATGAGCAGGGAGTAGACGTAAGTAGTGTCACCCGGAGCTTCTCGCCACCTAGCGGTACGCGTGGAAACCGCTGATGGCGGATTAATAGTGAGCGAGTACCCTCTCTCCGATATCGCCGGGTATACTAAACAGTTATTGCCCGTTATGGGGTTTGGGGCCCGAGTGAATGTGGTCATAGTATCAGCTCATGTGTACCTCAGGTTGAGGCACATTCCATAGATCTGAGGGACCCAAACACCATATTTGGCCGATAGTGTCGATTAAATTATATTAGCTTTGTAACTTTAGCTAATTGGAATAAAATAAACGGGAATTTTATATGTATTCCGACAAATAACCAGAATACCAATGAGTGATTTCAAACTAGCCAGTCGGTTTTATCAGGCCAGACAGATAACTGCACATTGTAATAGGTATCACCATAGTGAATGTGTTATCAAAACTATTTGGGCATTAAATATATCTACATCTATTTATATATATATGTATGCATTATATGTGTATATAATAATGTATATATATGTTATGAAGAGTTCAGGCGCAAAACCAAGTAAAGGCCAATCCAACAATTTAGTTTAAATAAAAGATTTGCTCACTAATTCCACTTTTTATATGATCATATGGGTATGGAGCAATGAACAAAAAAATAGGAATATAAATAATTAAACTTTTTGTAGGTTTGATTTCAATGTTTATCTCCATTTTTGGATTGGTGCTTACTTGGTTTTGCGCCTGAGCTCTTCATATATAGGTGCATATGCATATCTATGTATATTTGTATATATATATGTTCAGTGTATGTGTATGTGTAAGTATATATTATATATGTACATATAATGTATATATGTATGTATATCTATTCACTTAATAACTTCACTCCTCTATACTGAATGATAGGTTTATCTACGTGTATATTAATATCCGGTAATTGTTATAACAAACACTCCAAAAGCAACAAAGTTTAATTCTTTTATCCCCATATTTGTTGTTATGCAAATTAGCCGAGTACTTGTCAGATCTGCAGTGCCGAATTATATGGCTGACCCAATCATGTTGATTGTTTGGCCATCGTCCAATATCTGTGCTGTCACATTGGTGACAACTTTAATGCAACGTCGGTAATTGACCATCTACTGTATCCCACACGGCTGTTAATGAAGTCCAGAGTGTCACTTCCACCTTAACAGGGCCACAAGGCGCAAACAATAGTAAAAGTGCTTTAATAGCGAACTGGAATGAATTAACAACACCGACCGGCCACAGAGGCCAGACCAGCAGCGAGCGAGAATTCGACACAATTAAATTAGGATTTCTTTGAAGTTGTACTTGAATAATTAAAACATTATTATCCCGCCTGCCATGTTATATTGGCGCGTTGGCTCCCCATATTGTCCGTTGCTATAATCATTCATTAAGCAGCCATCAATGCCTGGGGAGGAGGCCCTTAGCGGAGCATGGGGCCCGGCAGTAGGGTTTGATTGCTCGGCCCTTGAGCAGCTCATCTGCGATAGCTTTGTGGATTTTAGTGTGCATTATCCGCAGATTAAAGCACTACGCGTAAAGGTTACCTGCATGTTATTGTCACACATCGGGGCCATGCCCCACGCCCCCTAGTGACCGCGTTCTATCACCAAATCGGTAAAGCCTTCAGCGAATACCATTAGTTCAACCATCAAAAGAAATCAATTTAACTTTCCTGTTTTTTTTAGGTGTTATTATTTTTTTTTATAAAAAAAAAGAAAAAGAAACATATTGGTATATGTATTCATTAGCCTCCGCTTGCATTTCCCTTGCAGTGCATAGCGCAGGTCTGTGTTATTATCACATCAGTGAGTGGTCGCTGTTTGTTTAGTAGTACCAGCCCTGTGTGAGCACTCCAGTTGCAACGGGGCCCGTGTTGAGCAGAAACATAATTTACCTTTTTATGGCTGCGTCCCGGCTAACTTCCGGCCCGCATGGCAGACGTCTCTAGCCTCGTTCCCGGGCCTATTAAAGATTCATGCCTCACTGCCAATCAATCCACCCCGGCCTCAGCCCTAACTCTGACACTCGTCACCATTTCAAAAGACTTGCCTAAAAAAAATAAAAATAAAAATTTATTTTTTTAAATAGAGAGAGGGTGGGGTTGAGAGAGAGAGAGGGAGAGAGAGCGGGAGAGAGAGAGGGAAGAGGAAAAAAAGTCACTCGAAAGAATGTTTCCAAGACCTGATGTTTTGCGTTGGTGTTTTTGTTGCAGTTCAGTACTCGTACAACCTGGAATGTTTCATCAGCTGTGCGACAACGTGGAACAATTCGCTTGTCATTGGTTGGATGGAGAAGCACACCACTTCACGCGAGGATATGAAGACGTAAGGAACTGCCACCGCCCCCCACCCCCCCCACGCCTCACCACCCTCTAAGTGCAGCCACTAGTGTTGGTGCCCTGGTACCTGTGTCTTTAAAGGCGCGTAGGCTCAGCCAATGTTCGAAAGACCAATTCAGAAAATGAGTTATGCTACTTCATCAGCCATTTATCATTAATTCAATTGAGACAATTCAATTAGATAAAAAGGCTAATTATGAAATCATGTAGTAAAAATACGTTAATAAATATTATATAGCATTGTATAAATTATTATCATCATTATTATTATTATTATATATGCACATTTAACTGACATTCAACAATATTTCCATGCATATCGCTAACAATAATTCCATCTTTAGAAATGCCATAACATAACTGTCAGATTCAATCATTTGCATCCAAATCAACGCGACAAACTCCTATCATCAGAATGTTGTTTTTCATTTCATCTTACACTTAATTAACCATAGTTTCGTGACAGAATCCATTCTTCTTTTCAGTTTCTTACGCGATCCCGTTACTCGGTATTCGTTCATGTTAATTTCACTTTTTCCCCGTGTCCACTTTTCACATGTAGTTGCAGTTCCTTTTCTTGCCGCTACGTGGCGCCCTTATGGCGCTCTTTGATGGCCACCTACGGCAAGGAACGGCTCGGCAAACGGCCGGCCATCGTGCCGTATAAATCGCTGCGCCATTTTGGTACAAAGTCCATGTTTTATTACCAATTAATGGCACTTTATTTTATTAGGCTCTTAAAAATTAGACCGATAAATCTATTTAAATTGGTCAGTTTTGGGGTTGTTAGTTTGATGTTACTGCCGAGTGCAGTGCAGTGATCAGTTGCAGAGAATGGTACTTGGATTTGGTGGTGTAGCCTTTATATGTACTATTTGGGTCAACTTCATGGGTGTCCTTTATATTGGCCCTGTCCCGATCAATCCTTATCTTAGGTCCTTCGTCGTAGGGACCCCCCCCCCCCTCCCTCAATCCCCACTACCACTTCCCCTCCCCAGAGCCTCACCCGCTCAACCACACACACACACACACACACACACACACACACACACACACACGCATACTTCCGATGCCGTTAACGCCAACAGTGGCTGCCACCAAGCTTTACCTTTTTGGTTCGGGCCCAGATCTTACTTAAAGGAATGAGATTGTTGATCAGATTTGCGCCAACCCCGGCAGCAGTGTGGGGCTGCCGAGGGATGTTGGTTGGGGTGGGGAGAGGGTGTGGGTGTGAGCAGGGTGTGGGTGAACACGGGCACTTAACGAATGAGATGAGATGAGTGCTCGGCGCCAGCGGAGCAGTGGGAGGGGTGGGTTTTGGGGTGGGTGTCCATGGGAACTTAAGGACTGAGATGTGAGTGCTCAGTGCTAGGAGGGAGGGTGGAGGGTGGTGGGTGTGTGTGTGGGGTGTACAGGAGGGGGTGTGCATGGGAACTTAAGGACTGAGATGTGAGTGCTCAGTGCTAGGAGGGAGGGTGGAGGGTGGTGGGTGTGTGTATGGGGTGTTGGGGGTAGGTGTGCATGGGAATTTAAGGACTGAGATGTGAGTGCTCAGTGCTAGGTGGAGGGTGGTGGGTGTGTGTGTGGTGTGTGCAGGATAGTGTGTGCATGGGAACTTAAGGACTGAGATGTAGGTGCTCAGTGCTAGGAGGGAGGGTGGTGGGTGTGTGTGTGGGGTGTGCGGGATGGGGGTGAGCATGGGAACTTAAGGACTGAGATGTGGGTGCTCAGTGCTAGGAGGGAGGGTGGTGGGTGTGTGTGTGGGGTGTGCAGGAGGGGGTGTGCATGGGAACTTAAGGACTGAGATGTGAGTGCTCAGTGCTAGGTGGAGGGTGGTGGGTGTGTGTGTGGTGTGTGCAGGATAGTGTGTGCATGGGAACTTAAGGACTGAGATGTAGGTGCTCAGTGCTAGGAGGGAGGGTGGTGGGTGTGTGTGTGGGGTGTGCGGGATGGGGGTGAGCATGGGAACTTAAGGACTGAGATGTGGGTGCTCAGTGCTAGGAGGGAGGGTGGTGGGTGTGTGGGTGGGGTGTGCAGGAGGGGGTGTGCATGGGAACTTAAGGACTGAGATGTGAGTGCTCAGTGCTAGGAGGGAGGGTGGAGGGTGGAGGGTGGAGGGTGGTGGGTGTGTGTGTGGGTTGTGCAGGAGGGGGTGTGCATGGGAACTTAAGGACTGAGATGTGGGTGCTCAGTGCTAGGGGGGAGGGTGGTGGGTGTGTGTGGGGGTGTGTGCAGGAGGGGGTGTGCATGGGTACTTAAGGACTGAGATGTGAGTGCTCAGTGCTAGGAGGGAGGGTGGTGGGTGTGTGTGGGGTCTGCGGGATGGGGGTGTGCATGGGAACTTAAGGACTGAGATGTGGGTAGTCAGTGCTAGGAGAGAGGGTGGTGGGTGTGTGTGTGGGGGGTGTGCAGGAGGGGGTGTGCATGGGAACCTAAGGACTGATATGTGAGTGCTCAGTGCTAGGTGGAGGGTGATGGGTGTGTGTGTGTGGGGTGTGCAGGAAGGGGTGTGCATGGGTACTTAAGTACTGAGATGTGAGTGCTCAGTGCTAGGAGGGAGGGTGGTCGGTGGGTGTGGGGTGTGCAGGAGGGGGTGTGCATGGGAACTTAAGGACTGAGATGTGGGTGCTCAGTGCTAGGAGGGAGGGTGGTGGGTGTGTGTGGGGGGTCTGCGGGATGGGGGTGTGCATGGGAACTTAAGGACTGAGATGTGAGTGCTCAGTGCTAGGAGGGCGGGTGGTGGGTGTGTGTGTGGTGTGTGCGGGATGGGGTGAGCATGGGAACTTAAGGACTGAGATGTGAGTGCTCAGTGCTAGGGGGGAGGGTGGATGGTGGTGGGTATGTGGGGTGTGCACGAGGGGGTGTGCATGGGAACTTAATGACTGAGATGGTACTGCTCAGGGCTAGGGGAAGGGTGGGGGAGGGTGGGGAAGGAGAGGGTGTGGGTGTGCGTGGGTACTTAAGGACTGAGATGTGAGTGCTCAGTGTTAGGAGGGAAGGTGGAGAGGTGGAGAGTGTGGGGAAGGGGAAGGTGTGGGTGTACGTGGGAATTTAAGGATTAAGATGTGAGTGTTTAGAACTAGGAGGGAGGGTGTGGGTGAGCGTGGCCTGAGATGAGTGCTTGACGCTAGGGGAGTGGTGGGAGGAGGATGTGGTGGGAAGAAGTGGTGGTGGGAGGAGGTGGAAGTGGTGGGTGATGGTGGGCAGGGTGTGGCTGAACAGTGCTTGATGGCAGGGGAGTGGTGGCCGCGGCGTGTGCCGTAGTTGCCGGCTGGGGTGGAGGAGGGGTGGGGGAGAAGGGAAGGAGTGGAAGGGGGACTGGAAGGGGAGGGGGGGGGGCAGGGTTGAAGCGTATGCCGCTCACGGAGACAGGTAGGCTCCCTCCACCCCCACCCCACCCACCCCCTGCTCCGCTCACACCTGTGATCAGCTCGGCCAGCCAGCCCCGAGTCTGGGTTACCGGTTCATGGTGGGTGAGCGCGAGCGTGCTCATGGGAATGGGTTTGCTCATGGGAATGGGTTTGCTCATGAACATGGCACAAAGACACGTGAGCTGCTCTCGGGTTTTGCTGACAGGCGTAGAATAAGTAACTGATGGGTGTGTGGGTAGGTTATAGGTTAGAACAGTTCGTGGGCGATGGGAGAGCTCACGGGGATTGGAGAGCTCATTTGGGATTGAGCAGCTCACGATCATGGATCAGCTCATTGCCCTGAATCGGCGCATTGCGAAGGTTGGGTGGCACTGGTAAGAAATAAGGAAAGGCTCAATGGGATCGGAGCAGGTCACAGGCTTGGAAGGGACTTGGGTAATGAAGCCGCCCGTGAGCAACGAGGCAGACTATGGGCTCATTGGGCTGGAACGGGTCATTGGGTAGGAACAGCTCGTGGGAAGTGGAGAAGCTCATGCGATCGGGTTGGAAATAGTTCTTGGGAAGTGGAGCAGCTTCGACGGAGTGGAGAAGTTCATGGAAAGTAGAGCAGTTCATGGATTGGGAGCAACTCATGCGAAGTGCAACAAGTCATGGGGTGAAGCAAGTTAATGGGAAGTGGAGCAGCTCATGGGCTGGGGGGGGGGGAACTGGAGAAGTGCGTGGGGAAGCTCATAGGGACATCGGCGTCAAGCACTGATCCTACAGAGGAACAGAGGACACGGCCAGGCCTGGAGCCGATCAGGTGGCATGAGGCGCCTCACGTGTCCACCAACAACTCACGTGCCCCGGTCAGGTCACACACACTCACAGACGGGCCGAAGAGCAGCTCACAACCTCCAACCCACTTCCTGCAGTCCGCCGCACACAGCCCTCAGCCGGCAGCGCAGGGCCCGCAGCCCGCAGCCCGCAGCCCGCAGCCCGCAGCCCGCAGCCCGCAGCCCTCAGTCCACAATCCGCAGCCCGTAGCCCAAAGCCCACAACTGACAACCCGCAGTCCGCAGTCCACAGCCCACAGCCTGCAGCGCACAGCCCTCAACCCAAAGGTCGTAGCCTGCAGCCCGCTGCCCGCCGCCCGCAGCCTGCAGCCCGCCGCCCGCAGCGCACAGCTCAGTGGGCCAACTGACCGAGGCATAGCGAGCAGCTCACATTAGGGGCTCGGCTGACACATTCCCATCCCTGAACGCCATCAGGCCCGGGCTGAGGGCCGCTCAGCGCCACACCCTCGGCAATCACACAGATACACCGCCCATCAGGCCGCAGATCAAAGCCCCGCCCGCCGCAAATCGGGCCTGTATCAACCGGTCGGAAGCCCCGCCTCTCTGCGCCGGGAACCTGTTTGCACCGGCTACTCCCCAACCACGTCTCACTAACAAATTGACGGCATCCAAATTGAAAATATTGCCATCCTCGCGAAAAAATAAAACAATTCCATTTCCTCCTTATCCTTCATTTAAAAAATAAGAATTCTCTCGTGCTAAAATCGTCTAAATCATGTGATAATGTTCACATCATATGGAATCGTAGTGGTTCCCTCATGCTCAGGTACTTGTTACTAGAACGCGTATCGAAGGGTGAGGTCAAATCCGTACCACTTCCATTGAGATCCTAGCCCCAAAAGGCGGGAAAGGGCGGGGGTGATGCTGTGCATGATGCTACTTGTAAATGGGACGCTGACTACTGCTTGGTCATTATTACTGCAGCACTAGAACATATTTAATAAGCAAAAGAACATATTAGTAGTTTAAAAAAAGTTAATACAAAAAGAACATGAGCGTTCTTATTAATTAGTAATTTTGATGGGAATAATGCATAACAACCACACAATTCTTTCGGGTTTTGTGGACCTGACACCTTTAGCACCGTCAGCAAACGATATTTATTATCCATATAGGATATTTGTTATCCATATTTTGGTGCGTATGCGATATTTCAGTCGGCTGTACTCGCAGCAGACGACATTTACTGACATCAGACGACATTTACTGATAGCAGACAACAACCTTAGAATTCGCCCTTTCTCTTACAGCAGGGGCTTGTAATTGTACAGTTGCTCTGAACCCACATGGGTGTGTTGACGCTACAGGGTTGGTGGCAACACATTCCACATTAAGACGTAGTGTAAACATGCCCTTCATTATTAAAACTGATTTAAAAGTGCCATTTTACCGGCCCGATGAGCAGTAATCTCCGGATTAATGTGCGACATTCTTTTCCATCCAAGAGACATAAATGCCGATAATCCTACGATACAAAGTATTTGTCTGCACAGAAAAAAGGGGAAAAAGGAAGAAGATGAGAGTAGTTACACGCACCCGCTTCACATTAAAAGTGATAAATTAAACAATACTGCAACCCCCTCTTCAGAGACGTTAGCGGCGGGTAGCCTGGTTTCCGCGCGTTCCGCTAGATGTCGCTGGGAGTTGTTCCCTTCCGTAGAACACCACGTTAGCATTCTGGTTATCATCATCCAAAACAACTGTAGACACCTTTGACACTTACTCCAGTAGACAGCGCTGATAGCCACACTTAATATATAACGCAAAATCACTGTTCTAAAAGTAATGTCCGATTTATTCATGTCAAGCCACTGATCTTCCAGCTTATATCCAATGTCTGATGAATTTCAAATTTATGACTGGACGGAATGGCTAAATCGGTAAGAGCGCTGGTTGGCTTCCTATGTGGGCGACCGTGACTTCAAACCCTTACCAAGTCAAACCAATGGCTTACAAAATTGACGCTGCTCGCATTAATATGGTAAAGGCCCTGTCACACTACGACGTTTCTCACCAACGTGCTTCGACGCGTGCCGACGGGTTGGGTTTTTGTTCAACACGTCGGTACACGTCCGGTACGTTACCGGCGCGTTGCCGGCGCGTTACCGGCGCGTTACCGGCGCGTTACCGGCGCGTCGGTACATAGCAACGTGTGAATGGACACGTCGGGGCGCGTCGGGGCGCGTCGGGGCGCGTCAAGGTTTTGTGCATGCACAAAACTTTGGACGCGCGGCGATGCGCGCCAACGGGTTGGAGGGCGCGTTACGGACGCGTTAGCAACACGTCGACACGCGTTGGCGGCGCGCCGGCCGTACGCTGGCAGGACGTTGATCAACGTTGATTAACGTTGGCTTTTTTCCCCCCAAAATGGGAGGCGTTCCGTCGGCGCGTCGGGAAAGTCCCATCGACATGTTGTGGGCATGCCATTGGCGTTGCTCCAGCGTTTCTCGGCGCGTTGGACGTGTTGCCGGCGCGCCTGGATGCGTTGGCCGCGCGCTGTGGACGCGCTGCGGGCACGTCCTAACGTGTTGCTGGCGGGTATGTACGGGTTCACGCAATACTAACACGATACCAATGCGCTGCCTCCACGCCGTAAACGCGCCGACAGCGCGCCGACAGCGCGCCGACAACACGCCAATAACACGCTACCGACACGCTACATACATCCTAATAACACGCTACTAATGCGCCAATAACACGCCAATAATGCGCCTCCAACCCGCCACTAACACGCTGCGCCGCGTCAAACTTTCTCCCAAAGCGCTGAAAAGTTTGACGTTTCTCGACGGGTTGCAAATATTTTGTGCGTTGCTGGCGCGCCGGCGGAAGCGTCGTAGTGTGACAGGGCCTTAAGGCAAGGGACTGGTCTCCTCGGTGTTAGGATATGACTGAGTGGGGTATTGGGTCAGGGTGATGCTAACCGACAACTTGAGAAGGTTTGCTGCTGCTGTTCCATACTGCCGGGAGCACCCCCCTCCCCTCCCTACCCCCGATACGCCTAGCGGAGGAAGCAGGTACTAGCTTCTGAGTAGGGCAGTTGGTGTTCCTTTAAGGGCATTTCCTGGAGCCGCTCGCTTCTCTGACCTCCAGGTGACCTTCCTTCCATCTGGGCCTGCCACCGACATTATAGTAACGAGAACAGGTTCCGTCGTCGGCAAAGGAACCCTTTCAGAATAAAACTTTGAAAGCCCAAATGTGTTTATTTACGCAGATAAACAAAATATAGGGATATATATATAGAATGTTAATATATTAATTGCACAACGCACAGCTTTTGATTTGAGATCGACAATATTTGTTTGTATTGATTGTGAAGTATATATAAATCTTGCGCTGCTAGTCTGCGCTGGCCTTAGTATAAGGGGCACACGTCAACATAGACGTGCGTCTTAATGTGAACAGGGCACTGTCCGCTAGGACCGTTGTGAAGATGGTTCTATTTTTAACATTTACACGTTTGTGTTTTAGCAATGTCATAATAATAGTACGTCTTCCCATCACACAAGCACACTTACACACACATATACTTTCGGCGGTACAGTGACTGTAGGTGGCAGGGGGGGGGGGGTGGCAGTGGTGCGTGCACAGACCGGTGGTGCCCTCAACGGATCTGAGGTTGACTAAGATTGAACAGGATGACTAGAACAAGCCACCTCCAGTCGATGGCTGGGGGAGGAGATCGGGCTGAGGAGCAGATGGAAGCTTCTGGCCTTATTATACTCGTACAATGGCTTATACAACATATATACAGTAAAACCTTCATACACGACCACCGACCCAGATCGACCACTCCCCTCTATCGATCGTTTTATTTGGGTCCCAACAATACCATATTCTCACTCCCTAAACCGACCACATCCCTAAATGGACCACTTAATGTCGGTCCCAAGGTCGGTCGATTTAGAGAGGTGTTACTGTATATATATATAAATACATATCCATATCCATTAAAGCTGACACTGCTCTAGTGCGGCGGTTAGTTAGACTGGACATTGGGTGGTGGCGCCACCAGCAGCATTTAATAAAAGAGATGCCACCACAGTTGGTTCAAATCATGGGCCACGCCCTTTATTTTGCCAAGGCCAGAATAGAAGGGGGGGGGGGCGCTAGCTATGGGTGGAATGGTCCATCATAGGGACTACTCCTGCTAGCCTGCTGCCACCTGCCAAGCCTTCCAACTGGCAAGGGTCAGCATAATCATGACCACCAGCTTGGACTACTAGTACTACAGTATAGTGGGACTTCCCATTAATTTATACTCGAGTAAGTCCTTATATATCCCATATATGAACAGCAGTTTAGTTATAGACTTTCTCATATATTAAAAACAAATCCATTCAATGATATTTGATTAATACAGATACCATATACAATAACCCTCATCATTTTCATTTACCCAAACCAGGCCGTATAAGATATATAAAATCGATCAAATGCGAACTATGGTAGACAAAAATGTTAGAATGCACTCAACCTCCAAACTGACCACACATATATTACTTTATTTGCGGCCAGGTGGCGGTGAAGTGTTGGTCCCGTGGCGGGCGGCCACCACGGTGCCGCGGCTGGTGCCGCACGCACGCGCCGGGCCAGGTACCGGCCGGGCTTTTATTACGGACGGTGACACGTTTGTGGAGAATCAACAGATGAGTGTGACATGATGGGAAACGTGACTGCCTCCTCGGGGCGGGGTGAGGGCGGGGTGGGCCGGGGCGGGGTAGGACGGAGCGGGGTGAGGGGATGGTGGGGGCGTGCAGGGCGGGGTGGCAGGGTGGCAGGGTGGCAGGGTGGGGCAGGACGGGTGGGGGCAGGCGGGGCGGGGTGAGGGGCGGGCGAGGTGGGGCTGGTGGGGTGAGGCAGGCGGTAGGGTGGGAGAGGGCGGGGGTCGGCCGGGGGTGGGTGGGGCGGACCGTTTCACAAACAAATGATGCCGTAGTCCTTAATATGGACACTTCACATATGGCGCAGTTCAGAGCCTTGGAAGTGCATCCATCCCGGTAAGCAACGCGTGTATTATGAATTCTAAATGCACAAAGCGCGTCTTGGGGATTTTCTCTTTTTTTTCCCGGCTGTTGGTCCAAACCCAAATTTGGCGCGAGGGACGCGGCGATTGGTTGGTAAAACCCGGACCAGACAGGCCCCCGTCGCCCCAGCTGGGCCGCCCTCACTCGGCGCGCCTAATGAAGTTTGCACCCGGGCCTCATTTGGTATGTGCCATATGGACCGGGTCCCAGTTGGCCACTTGCGGCCATGATGAGTCCTACAAGGGATATAGATGGGTCGGCAAGGGGCGCCACCTCGCGGAGAAGTGGCGAATAGAGGCGAAACATGGAAAGCCTGAAATCAAAGTGGACGGGCCCTTGTGGTAGCAGGAGCTGCAGGGGACCCGGGGGAGGGCGGAGAGGGGGCGGCCCCGGGCCCCTTGTCCCCGCCCTCACACGATGAGCAGACAGCGAGCAGCTCAACACCTCACGCAGACACCCTTCTAAAATACAACAAAAATCATAAAAAGAAGATGCAGTCCACACGAGTCTCTATGGTCTACGAGCTGCTCCCACTGTGGTGAAGTACCAACAACGGTATTGTGCGAGTAGCTCAAGCAAAGCCACACATAATAAGGTCACCACTACATTGTTGTGACAGTGATCTACTTTCAACACATCGCGGGGACTGAATGACAATATATTTATTAACTGCCGACCTCACCTGCTCCCCTCGAATAAAGCTGAGATTCCTTCTACGCGGTATGCGGCATGCGGCATGCGGCACACGACCTGCTATATTTAACAAATAAAAATAAACAAGTATACTCCATACTGCACTGTATATGGCCTAATATGGAATTTATATCTATGTAACTTTTGGTACGTCACATGAAGGTTCCTACCTATATAATTACCAAATTATAGATAAGTATTCATATTTTTGTAGCTCTGGTAGCATTTTTACCAACCCGAACCCCCACCACCACCACTACCATATGTTTCACCTCAGCACCCTTGTGTGTGACCGTTCCGTAATGCTCAGTCGCCTCTCCTAGTGTTAAACTAATGGACAAATCAGACTCAGGTTTCTATTCGCACCCCCCTTGTCACATGCCGCATGCCGCACCGATCGCTACATGGACCGATCGGAAAAACGCATTCGCATTCGCATTCGCATTCGCATTCGCATTCCGCATGTAAGGGTTGTAGTCCATTGACTTCAAGGCGTTTCGATTTTTTGCGGCATTCGCATTCGCATACCGCATACCGCATACCGCGTGTAAGGAATCCTAGCTTTAGTCATTATGACGACCACCTCCCCCTCCCCCTCCCCCTCCGCCAGAAATCTCAGGCCATCACCGTGTGGGTCTGGGTGAGGGTGAGGATGTGAGTGTGGGTGAGAGTGTGGATGCGCGTGAGGGTGGGGGTGAGGATGGGTTTGTGGGTGTGGGTGTGAGGGAGGAGGGGGTGTGCGTGAGGATGGGGGAGGGTAGATGTGGGTCAGGCTTGGGAGGCTGTTGCTACACAGGCGTTCATTTCCCATGTCGGAGATGGCGCAACACGGCCGGGCAGACCCACAAGTAGGCGGGGCGACCCCGTAATGGGACTTATTGGACCGGGGCCGCCATAAAGACGGCCGCACCGGCTCGCCGGCTGGTTACTGTCCGACAATGTGCACCGGCAAAAGGTCAGGCTACCCAGCACCGCCGGGCCGCAGCGCACCGGCAGCCGGCTTATGTGTGGAGGTGTCAGGTGTGCACCGGTTGGGGCAGTGGGGGAGGGGGGTGTGCTCAGGGAGGGCGCAGGAAGGAGGTGGTTTATGTACCGAGATGGGACAGGGAGGTGGTTTATGTACCGGGTGTGAGGAGCGCAAAGTGATGGCAGGGGGAGGTGGGCTATGTACCAGGTGGGAGGCATGTACAGGGATGGCACGGGCAGGTGGTTTATGTACCGGGTGTGAGGCATGTACAGGGATGGCACAGGGAGGTGGTTTATGTACCGGGTGCGAGGCGTGTACGTGGATGGCACAGGGAGGTGGTTTATGTACCAGGTGTGAGGCTTACCTATGTGGTGTGAAGAGTGCGAGAGATGACAGACGCAGGGGGTGGGTACAGGATGTGATGAGTGCAGGGGACGACACTGTCATGTAGTGTATGGGGGATACGGAAAAAGGGTGCCAGCTCATTGTGGTTGTGGAGAGATGTGGCGAGATGTTGGTGTGTAGGTCTCGGGTGTGAACAGATGCCCACGTGTTGGCTAGAGTCGTCGGCGTATTTAGAGAGATTGGCAGTGGGAATGTGCTCGGGTAAGGGTATATTGGACTGCATGTGTTTAATCGAGGGTGCGGATGGTTACAGGATGTGTGTATCCGGGGTGTGTGTCTACAGGAGTATGTGTGTTTACAGGAATGTGTGTTTACAGGGTCTGTGTTAAATAGGATGTGTGTTTAGAGGAGTGTGTGTGTTTAGAGAGCGGAGTGAGCAGTGAGGTAAGGTGTTGGTAGAACGGGGGTGCAGATGGGATGACGGTTGGGAGAAGCTGTTGAGGCAGGCGCAAAGTGTTTACATAAGTGGATTAGATGGTGTGGGTACATATTGTCCATATAATTGGTGCTTGAGATCTTCTCATATAAACCTATATATAATATAATATAATGTATATATATATCATCATCATCATCATGCTGTCGGTCGTGATGCGACAAAGACTGCTTTCATTACTTGACTGCTGCTCTCCATTTAGCTCTCTGCTGTGAGAGAGATGTTTTGTGCGGTGGTACATTTCATGAAAGCTGCCTGCAAAAGTGTTGAAGTGCTGCTGGCTTTTGCAAGTTACCAGCGGCACTCTCTCGGGGAGCAAATAGAGGTTTCACACCGGCAAGAACATGTCCAGACAGGTGCAAACTATTTGTCCCTGCAGTGGCTGGTCGGGAGATGTTGGGAGTTCCATACATCAACCGCCCTTGTTGCTGCCACAGTGACATGGTTTTCTGTTCAGGGTTTGCTCCCTTAGCCTTCGGTTCTGTCAAGAACCTGTACCACAAGGTTACACACACAAATATGCTAGTGTAGTAGGCTGCACTAATCTCTCAGGCAAACAGCCGCACAGACAGTTAGGCGTGCATATAGTGATTGCATCAGGGAACCTATGTAGTCTAATGGTTCGATCGCTAGCCCTGTAATGCCAAGAAGTGTGGGTTCGAAGCCTGCTTTACATATAATGGTCCCGTTGTTTGCATTACCATATGACATTTGTGCCGTGACCCGGATCCTTTACAAGCTACATGCTGTATGTTTGGTGAATATATGTAGTAGGTGCATTGCATCTATATGTGTAATGGTAGGCATTACACACCTTATGGATTTAAACCATTTAACATACTTTCCATTTCCAAGGGCACAAGTGGTAGTAGTCTGACCTCTCAGGAAAAGAGCCATATAGATAACTAGGCATGGATAGGGTGATTACATCCGAGAGCCTAGATGGTTAGTATGCTAGCTCCGGAATGGCTGGAAGTGTGGGTTTGAATCCTGTTTGTTTGCGTCACCCCCACGACACTATCTTAATAAACGATAATTAGCATAAACAACAGCTAATACCACTTCCAAAAACACATGCTATAGCAGATTTGTGTACAGCGTTGAAAAGGCACTGCTTATCGATAACTGAAAATCCTGGAATGAACCATTACTAGATAAGCCCTTTGGGGTTTTAATCTCCGGATATTATTCATAAGGTGATTAATAGGGTTGAGAACTGAGGACATCGGCTCTGAAAGTCTTCTTTGTTAGCGCCAAGCAGCCATCACACGCCAGCCCCGCTCAATTCCATTTTTCTCGCTGATGTTTGACATTTCAATAGTTGCCGCGAATTCGACGACCAGCAGCAATGGACTCGCTGCGCCGTAAGGTTAAAATTGCTAGCACGAGTTCGTCTCATCTCCGAACCAAAAGTGTGCAGTGCGAATAAAGGCAGGCGCATATTGCACGGGAATTCAGACGTAAACCCAAGTTGACCGATTGACATAGAAATAGTCGTTCACAGCTTCTAGTGGGAATATTAATCGGTGCCTGATTAGAAACCTCGACGAGAAGTGTGGAATATGTTTCTCATGCTCTGTAGGTCATCTAGAAGTGTGTAATTCGGCTCACAACCGCTAGGTGTCAGCTAATAACATTGAATCCTAATTATCCAATGTCAACCTAAGTGGTTCATCCAAATAGAAAATAGGAAAAAAAAAAAATAAATGGGAGTTAAACTCACGTTCCGTCAGCTGTATGGGAACCAAACCTCCGACACTCTTGAAACTCGTGTAGTGTGACGCGGACTTTATTAGGAATTAATATTATGGAGATATCTTGGAGGAAATAGTAGTAGCCCACGCTGAGCACACTTGGCGAGTTGAGACGGAAAATCCTACCAGAACTGCCCCCGATATCACATAATAATCCTGTCCAGGGATATATATTAGGGATTGTCGTGAAGGCCAAGATCCCACCCTCAACCCTAATACCCTCACACCCTAACCCCTAATGCTATCAATCACGTGACAATGCCGTCTGGTACATTGTAACACTGGATGTTTGTCTTGGGTGGCATTGGGACCAGCATGGTTAGGTCAGAGATGACCGGAGGAAATAGGTTTCAGAAGAAGACGGTACATGTAATATGCAAATGATAAGCGGTACTAGGGATGGTGGCGATTGGTGGGGGTGGGGTGGGGTGGGGTGGGGGATGTATGTACAGTGTGTATTGTGGCGAGGCGTGGTTGAGATGGAATAGAAGGGGAGAAGGACGATGGAGGGGAACGGAGAACAGGGGAGGGGATGGGAGGGAAGTTCCTGGGAGGGGAGGGGAAGGGAGGGGACGGGACGGGAGGGGAAGGAGGGGAGCGGAAGGGACGGTAGGGGGAGGGAGAGGAGGGGAGAGGAGGGGAGGGGAGCGGAGAGGAGCGGAGGGAAGGGAAGGGAATTGAAGGGAAGGGAAGGGGAGGAGAGGGGAGGAGAGGGGAGGGGAGGGGAGGGGAGGGGAGAGAAGAGAAGAGAAGAGTTCAACCGAGGTTAAAGGTCAGGGTCCTGGGTTGTATGTAGTAGTTGTGAGTGGTGGGTGGGGGTGCCGTCCTAGGGTGGTGTGGAAGGCGGTGCGGAGTTTGGAGGTCAAAATGGGATCCACTGAAAAGGGTGGTGGGCGTAAAAGGCTGCCAGTGTCGGGATGTGGTGGGGCTGAGCTGGGAATGGTGTGTGAGGGCTTGGGAGGGCGCGGAGGGGCGTGGAGGGACGCGGAGGGGCGCGGTGGGGCGTGGCGGGGCGTGGCGCATTGTTAGGGCGCTAATAGGCGTGTCATATCGAAGCCTGGGGTGGAGCAGGGCAGGGCAGGGCGCGGTGGGACGTGGCAGGGCATGGCAAGACGAAACAGTGGAGTGGAAATAGGCACGTCTGAGGGAGTGGCGGCCTGTTTTGGTAGAACTGGGGTGGGGGGGGGGGGCGCGAGGGCGGGCCGGGGCGAGAGGGGATGGTCCGGGGCGGGGGTCGGTAGGGGAGGGGCGGGTAGGGGCCTGGCGGGACAGAAGGGGGTGGGTCAGGACGGGGCGGGACAGGGTGATGCTGGGCGGGGTGTGGCGGGACAGGAAGGGATGGGACAGGGTGGGGCGGGTGGGGTGCTGCGGGGTGAGGCTGGGCGGTGCTGGGAGGGGCTGGGCGGTGCTGGGCGGGGCTGGGCGGGGCTGGGCGGGACGGGGCAGGGTGGGGCGGGCCGGGGCAGGGCAGGACAGGACGGGACGGGGAGGGGCAGGGTGAGGCTGGGCGGGACGGGGTAGGAGAGGAGGGGATGGGCCGGGACGGGGAGGCGCTGGGCGGGGTGAGGCTGGACGGGCCGGGGCGGGATGGGCCGGGACCGGGACCGGGGAAGGTTCCGGGGCCGAAGCTGAGACCAGCCTGGGGCGGACTTGAACACATCAGGAATAACACGACACTATCTCGGGGGCGGGTTGTGGTGGTGGACTTGCTGCACTACGATGTTGCTTGGCCGGCTGGAATGTGAACAGACATATACGATCTGTCTGAAACCGCGATGTGTCATCCTTATCGTCGCCGGCTTACTGGAGTGAAAGGAGCCCTCCTTTGAGGCCCCCCCCCCCGCCCAGATGGGACTGTTTGCGCCGGGGGCCGGGTGTCACCAGCCGGCAACGTCTGGGCCAACTAAAACACTGGCCGCACCCGGGCGACTGGCCGCCAAATCTGCGGGGATATGTTAGAGTTGTTATTTTATATATTAATTCTTTTAGCGACGTCAGCTATAGGTACCACATTCGTCTGATGATGGAAGCTGCTAGGCACCCTGCCGCTATTTACGAGGAGGCCGGGTTTGGCGGGGTGCGGGTAGCAGGTAGCAGCGGGCCATACCGGGTGTTGAATGGATCAACGTCGGACCAGCTGATGGCTGGTTCCGGTGTGATTCATCTCGACTAGTCATTTTGTTTTCAGGAAGTAGAGGGTTGGTGGAGGTGGTGGTGGTGGTGGTGGGTTGGGGTTGTCCCTGTCTGGTATAAACTGTAAATAGCGCCGGGCCGGCGGTATACTTCGTCCGTCAGTCAGTCAGTCATTCAGTGAGCCCAGGTAGGCGGGGGCCCGGGGCCGCAGCCGGGGCCAGGCCCGGGCACAGACCCTGATCAGGCTCGGCCCCAAGACGTATGGCGGGCGGATTGGCTGGCTGGCGGACTGGAGGCCTGGCGGCCGGGTGGGGGTGGGCGGGAGTAGTGTCCCCATTGTTTGACTTTACTGCAGGAAGCGTCGGGCCCGTCAGCGCCGGGCGCGGCTGACGTCCGCTACGACTTATGACTGATTACTTTTAAACTGTTTAGTCATCTCAGCAGTGACTTCATCTGTCCGCTTGTCTGCTCTCCGCGGGTCACCGCCGGGCGGGCGGGCGGGTGGGGGTGGGGGTGGTGGTGGGGGTGGGGGTGGTGGTGGGGGTGGGGGTGGGGGTGGTGGTGGGGGTGGGGGCTAACCGATGGTGCTGGTAGCGCGCCGTGCCGAGGTGGCGGCTGAGGGAAAGGAGGAAGCAGCGCCCTCTCCCACTCCCTGTCCCTGTCCCCATCCCTCTCCCCATCCCTCTCTCCCCATCCCTCTCTCCGCATCCATCTCTCCCCATCCCTCTCCCCCAGGTAATAAGTGCTTGTGCATTCTAATAGAGCATTGGCAATCTGATAGTGATACAACCACAATATATTGCGCGCTAATATTTGTATTAGAAGAGATTTTTGTTTAAATACAAAAAGGCCTCACACAGACCAAAAGATCCACTCACACCTACACAAAAAAAGTAATTATTGTTTAGTCGGTGCTTGGTGAATTGTTGGTACATCAAAAGAAGCAGGTCCTGCAGGACTGGGGCCGGGTCGTGACCGCTCGCTACTGCGCAGTCGTGATTACAGTCGGCGTGTCGGACCTACAAACGGCCAGAACGAGGCTGGCCCGGTCGGCGCCCAAAGCGAGGCCTACCGGGCCGCGTCCCCTCCTGTCGCCACCAGTCCAGTAGCCACCCCGCAATGACCAGCGACACTCACCCACTCCCAGTACCGGAGAACACATCAACAAACCTCGCAGGCTTTCATATTTTCCTTGCTATATATATATATAATATATATATAATGGTATTTTTAAAACATTAAGTAAAAACCCAATCTTTGTGATATTTCTTTGTTTTTTTCTTCAATTCGTGCTATCTTCCTTGTGGTTGGTGTTGTATATGTAATTTATGTGATATAATATTATGTATGATATATATAATAAATATGATATGTATTCTGTACGTAATATATATTATGCATTACATGAATTGTATAATATAGATAATATACATGATATATAATATATAATATATATGATATATATTATAATATAATCATATATTAATATATATGGTATATACTATTATATAATATATCATATATTTATTGTATATAGTATATATTATATAAAGTATATAGAATACCTGCGATTCTTAGAGTACATAAAGGGTATTACATATAGTTTCTAGGAACTTCCGTTAATTTGTATTCAGATACTCATGCAACACACACACATATATATATATATATATATATATATATATGTGTGTGTTCCCCTCTCTCTATATATGTATACATTTACATGTACATGTATACATTTACATATAAATGTGTATATATACATGTGTATATTTCGGCCTGTCGGTGTCCCCTCATCGCGAGGTAAGGGCCTGCCGCAGTAGGTTCTCAGAAGGCCGGCCGGGTGCAGCAAGCCGCGCCGCCATGTAACTAACACACTTTTATTGTGGTCATCCAGGGACGGAACCGTGGCAACGCCACCCAAGAATGTGCTGCGCACGTGAGTACTTAACTTGGTCCCGCCCGCTCTTGTCCTGCGAGTATGCACATCAAAATCCACAGCCGGGGGTGGGAACGCCTCATATGAAGCTCAAGTACTTACTCCCACCCTCCACAACACCCTTCACCCTTACACCCCTGGCGGCAAATCGCTTGAACCAAAGCTGCATCACATGTCTGCTATCAGCTGCAGCTTCTGCCATCGCCTGCGGTGTATAAACACAGCTTTGTTTTAATTAGTCAATACAGTTAAGTTTACTTGCACACACACTCTCTGAAGGCTTTTCGCCGACACCATCTCTCCACTGCACTTACACAGTGTTTTCTCCCGCCCGCCCCACGCGCCCCGTTTGCGTCTTTATAATATACCCTTTTCACATCAGCACACACAAACGCACTCCAGGCACTTGGGACGCTTGATGACCTTCTAATTGCATTATGTCACCCCACGTGAGCGTAGACCACACCACGTGACCATTGTCTCTCCCCGTCCCCTCCCCTCTCTTACCACGCTACCGCCCACCCTCTCCGCAGCTCCCACATAGGCTTCCTTTGTGACACCATCCACTGTTGCTATGGTAATGGCTTGCTGGTTTTATAGGAAAAGAACACCGCGTCGATGATCACCTTGGAACAGCATGTCTACTCTGGTGTGGGGGGGCCACATCAGCAAGATAAAACCTTGCACGCCTCCCCTCCACCCACCATCTCCCCTGTGTGTGCATGTGGGGCTGGACGCTAGTTTGACTTGTAATGCCGGTGATCGTTTGTTGGATGCCCATCAATACCCACTACAAGCTGGTTGTCATCAATGTACCGGTTTATCAATGAATCAATGGAGCTGCTCATTTATGAATGATCATAATATATGTATTTATATGTATATACCTTGTATGCTGTATAAGCTTTGTCCACCACCCCCGCATCTCCTCCTTTCTTCTTCTTTCTTCTTCTTCTTTCTTCTTCCTTTCTTCTTCTTCTTCTTTCTTCTTCTCCTTCCTCTTCTTTTTTCTCCTTCTTCCTTCTTCTTCCTCCTCCTTTCTTCTCCTTCCTCCTCCTTCGTCTTCTCCTTCTTCTTCTTCTTCTTCTTCTTCTTCTTCATCACAAACCATGCAGCGCGCTATTATGCTATTGGCACCGTTTGCCAAAATTTAATATATTATGTGAAGCTATTTAAATACCGGTCACGTGGGCCAAATCAGTAAGAGCGCAGGCTTCCCATGTGGAAGGTTGGGAGTCTGAATCTCAGCCGAGTCAAACCAATGACTTTGGTACTTGTTCCTACTTGGCTTGGTGCTCGACATTACTATGATAGGGCAAGGACCGGTTAGCTCAGTGTCAGGATAATGTGACTGAGTGGGAAATTGGGTCATGGTGCCAGCGTCCTATTCTCCCAGTGGAGCAGCACTATAAAGTCCTGATATGACCTTAGATGTTGCCAGGACGTAAAACACTAAGAAACAAACACTATATTTAATGCTATGTGATCATACCCATCCAATTGTTTAATATCTTCATGCATACTGTTCTCTCAGTTCATGTATTTTTGATGTTATCCACCATTCATATCATTCACCACAAATAGCGGAAAAGTCTCATTTACATAGGTAGTATACGGAAGAAGTAATGGAAACTAGCCCGATTATGGTTGACTAAAACCACATCATTGTGAAATGATGAACAAATAAGGCTTCCAACTGAACGTTGCTGTTGTGGATTGAATCAAATTAAATTGTGGAATAAGAATTAAATGACAAGATCCCAGTCAAATTGTGCATCGTGACGACAAGACACAGGAGCGTTCCCACACTGCAATACAACACACTCCCTGGAGTGCACACCAGAGTGTATGAATAGACTTAAGACACACATATTAAATAAACAAACTCTCAAGGATTTAGAAGATTGTCAACACCAGAATGCGTGGATGGGGACCAGTCGATATTGTAGATGGAATTCTGTTGACCGAGGCCATGTGCCCAGGGCAAACGGTCGCTGTTAATCAGTAATAGCGTATCGATCATATAGATCATATAGATCCAAAGACTTGATATTTAACTGTAATATCCTGGAAACTAGTCTCCGGATGTTAGAAACTCCATTCTTAACCAGGCGTGGTGGCCAAATCGGTAGAGCGCAGGGCTCACGTGCGGGAGGGAGATCGGGAGTTCAGGGGTTGGGTTCCCAGTCGATTCAAACCAATAACTTATAAAATTGATACTTGTCACTTTCTAGCCTGGCGATTGGCATTAATAGGATAGGGCAAGGACTGGTTAGCACAGTATCAGGATAATGTCATTGAGTGGGATATCAGGTCATGGTGCTGGCAGCCTGATTTCCCAGTGGGGCAGCACTATAAAGTTGTGAACTGTCACAAGTCGATACATATCCTGAAAGGAACTTAGATGTTGCAAGGATGTAAAACTCCAACAACCAACCAACCAGAAACTCAATTCCACCTACGGGCTGCTGCTTGACGGGTTTTAACCTGACTATGACCTAATCGAAAGCATTCTGTCACCATTGCATGAATCGCATCACTTGCAATGTACCGGGTTTGGAGGTTTGAAGACACAACTACCTACTTAAACTTAAACTTGCGCACACAGATCGGACCTTTCTATATATATATATGTGATGTATAAGCATTATGCGAGTATAAAGCCGCGTAGGGGAATTTCTATGTCTTTATTACACTGTACTATGTTATTCCGATATTATATTATTGGCCAATGGGCTTCCTGCATCTATTTGCTTCCTACTCATACGGGTACCAGTGGCTCCACCACCGCCTGACCATACTTCCGCCGCTACTACTGTCACTTGCGACCGGAATTTATATATAATGTGATATGGTATTTAATCTAGAGCTCCTGAGACGTTACCTATTGTTGTCAGGCTATTTTTAGAATACTTTCACCTATTTCCACAATCGACTACACCATTTCCAGAATGAATGACATTTGCAGAATGAAGAAACACCACTTCCAGGATGAAGAACCCCATTTCCAGAATTGACCCAAAACTATTTCCAGAATAAAGAAAACCATTTCGGGAATGAAGAACACCATTTCCAATAATTACGAACATCATTTCCAGAATGAAGAACACCATTTCCAGAAATGACAACGCTATTTCCAGAACTACCAACACCTTTTGCTCAGATGGAACATCATTTCCAAATGAAAACGCCATTTTCGGAATGAAGAACACCATTTTCCAAATGAAAAACACCATTTCCATCACGAACAACACCATTTCTAGCATGAGCGACACCATTTCCAGCATGAGCGACACCATTTCCAGCACGAACAACACCATTTCCAGCATGGCCGATACCATCTTCATCACGAACAACACCATTTCCAGCATGAGGAACACCATGTGTGGCATTATGTTGGATGATGTCATGGTGACGTCATTGAATCATTAGTGTCAGGGAATTGCTTGTGGATCATATAATGATCCTAAAAGAATCAGGTCCAAGTATCAAGAGCCGGGCGCGTCAGGCTATGAATATATACTTACTTGGCATTTATTGGAGATGCTCAGTGCCATCCTGTCCTGCTCAGTTATGTATAATGACAGGTTAATGAGCAGCTCACGGGACATCCGGTGAGCGAACCGCCCCGCCCCCTGGCGGAGTGACATTTCTATATTTCAGCATCGTCATTAAATATTCAAACTGCAATTAAGTATGTGCAATTTCCAATCAATTACAACGCCTCGTGTTTGTTGCTGATACAGAGTCTACGTGGAATAAGTGCAGTGAATTATAACCATGGTAAAATGAGTGATAATTTGAATGCTTGTCCTTTTATTTTAAATTCCTTTTAACATTTTATTTCCGTAACCGTTAATTGATCAATTTTTCAGGTGTACAGTTGACATTATTATCCTCGGTACAATTTTTAGTTATCTTGGCCAGCTTTATATGTTCGGTAAATGTAACTGGATATGCATGTGATGAAATGAAATAATTGCATTGCTAGTGTTGATATGCATTGCTATGCATGTATTGGAAAGTTAAGATTCATATTTCAGGTTCACATTACAAGGTTTTAAAGCTGCATACTCCGATTAAGATGTCAATTTGTCAAAAGCAAACCATTTATCTAGATTTTAATCTACATATTTAACTTAGACACTGGTGTACCCATTAAGCATTTGTTGCTGCATAGAAGATACTACTAAGTCAATTTAATAGAACCTGTTATTGCTAAAGCCTACAATGCCATAGTTTTGATGTGCATGCCATAATTAACTGGGGTTATTTTCACTTCAAACATCTCCAAGGTTAGCCATTTAAAATATGGTAATTCAAACTAAAACAAGGTATATTATAACGCACAACCTAATATATTTATCTAAAGGAATTACTGAACCTCAAAAAGCATCGGACTCTGCAACTTTAACTTAATCAGGGATGAAAGATCTCCGCGATTCCGCGGATTTCCGGGATTTTTCAATCCCGCAGCACCATCAGCGTAGATCTATGCTAATATGTGGTGCAGACGAAACAGCACTATCAGCATATACTACTAATAAATGTTCCAAACGCCGCAGCACTATCAGCGTATACTACTAATAATGCTTCAAACGGTGCAGCACTATCAGCGTATACCAATATATATGAAACCTGACTTCCGGGAATTTTCCGCGATTCCCCGACAATGCTAACCCTATGGGAGAATATCCGCATTTCCGCTTTTTTTCCCGGAGACCACTTTCATCCTTGTTAATTATCTTCGGACTGTTTAATATAGATTGAGACTGCAGTGTGTTGATGGTTGTTCCTTGGTGGCATGTTTCTGTTGCCCTCATTTTTCTTGGGTTCTGCCGAATTAGTTTAGCGCCAACCATGGTCAGTCACATTTACATAAAGGTAATTATTTCTAAAATTGCAAAGTTGGCATTCTTTATACAACTCAAGTGTGTTCTCTATCCATTTGTCAACATCTGGGTGTTAATTTATCCAGGCCGTCTCAATGAATCCTTTTTGTATTATTCAAGTATAACTGAACTCTCTGTCGCCTGCTCAACTTAAATGTTGTCTGCTCCAGGATTAATATCACTGAAATTGTAGCATTTGATAAGTAAGTCATCAAAGTCGCCATTCACCAACTCTGCGCTCCGTAGAATTAGTTTGTCTTAAATTCAAATTTATTTGAGAATCTTTTATATTTTAGAAGCACACACAACGCCATACAACGTCAATACAACAAGAAAAACACATCCTAAATATAAAGCATCGTTGTTAACACAACATACTGAAATGTCATGTTCTAAATTATATTTGAACTTAAAATAAAATAATTCTTCAGACTACATTGTTGGTGAATGGCGACTTCGATGACCTACTTAGCAAATCCTATAGATTCAGTGAAATTAAACCTGGAGCAGACAACATTTAAGTTGAGCAGACGACAGAGACAGGGAAGGGGACAGTGGTTTAGCCAGTAGTACACAAAGTGGTATAATGATGCATTATATAATGACTTCTTTACGTACATGGCGACAGGTTTAACCAACCCAGCCCTCCTGGTTACATCACGAGTTTGGTTAAAATAATGTTACTGACATTTTCCGACTAAAACACAGTGCGTGAAAGTTTGGGATCCGTCACCGTCTCGAGCACTTTACCTCAACTCACTGCATTGCTCACGTGACCTAGTCTCCGAGAGCTGGTCTGAGTGACGAGTGCATGTATGTGTGTGAGAGTTTATGTCCGTGTGTGTGTTTGTGTGTGCAGCAGGCCCTCCCCATCTGACACCGTGCCGTTATGTGTGTGATATACGGCCCCACACCTCCACCTGAGACCGCCCTTTAACAAGTGGCGCCCCCTGTCGCCGTCCCATGTCGCAACCTTTTAAGCCCACACCCCTCTACTTCCAGGACCCTCTTCTCCATCTCACAGGGCGTCAACTCGTTCGACTACCACGAGAAGCTGAACCTTATAGGTAAGGGGCCACAGCTGTCCTCGAGCACAACATGGTACCGCCGTCGGGCCTGAATTATGCATGACGTAGGGGGGGAAGGGGGAACCCTGCGAGTTCGTTATTGCGGCGGGAAGGAGATGGGCGGGCGCGAAGAATGGGCGGGTCATAGCAATGGATGTCTACTGTCATCTTACAATGCCAGCCGTATTGATCACGCCACGACGGCACAAAAAATGCCCGGAAACACTCCTTCCCACGCTCGACGCGCCACCTGCCAGCCGCGCCGTCTTTGTCGCCAAGCGGCACCACAAACAAATCGCGCCTATACATAAATCGGACTGAACGGCTTGTCATGCGCAATAGCAATTAAATAGGACCCTTCCCCCCTCCAACACCCCCCCCCCCCTGTGTGCACTTCTTGTACACACCGGCCCCGTTCCACTCTCTCTGGTATACGTGGTGGTCGCTCTAAATCTGGAAGCTACATTTGACATTTTACCTGTAGAGACTAACTCCCAGACAAAATAGGAAGAGGAATTATTCATTCCCTTCCCCGCCTCCCCAGTATTCACTACACATCGCAAACAAATGCATCTGGGGTCAGCGGTGGAGTAGAATCTGTTACTTGTGTTTCAGCTGTCGATTACATTTTTTAGCAGATGCACGTAGGATGATCAATTTTCGAAAAGGAGGCCGAATTTGTAAGAGCGCTTGTTGGCCTCCCGTGCGGGACGTCGAACCCCGGCCTAGTCAAATCAATGATTTATACAATTCGATATCTGTCACCACATATGATGGTGTGTGGCCTTAGTAGGATAGGGAATGAACTGGGTTCTTTAGCATCAGGATAATATGACTGACAGGGATATCATGTCATGTTGCTGGTGGCAAACTGTCCCTGTGAGGCAGCACTATGAAGTCGCTTGTATGCATATTGTCACAAGTTTGTACCCGTACTAATATGACCAACATTTTATTAGGACGTAAAACAAAAAGAAACGGATACATATATACTATATATTATATATCATATATCATATATAACATATTATATAGCATATATTATATATTATATATGTAATATAATATATTATCTACTATATATAATATATTGTGTATATTATATATTACATATTACTTACTACATATTGCATAATACATATATATATTATATTATATATATTATATATATTATATATATATTATATATATTACATATATTATATGTATTATATATATATTATATAGATTATATAGATTATATAGATTATATATAATATATATTATATAGATTATATAGATTATATATATTATATATATTATATAGATTATATAGATTATATATATATATATATATATTGTATATAACATATGTAATGCATATATATGAATAATACGCCTGCCAGTGTTAGAGTAACCGTTGGTAAGGCGGCCCAGGCCCTCACCCCACCCGCCCGTTAATACGCCGTGCTTGTTATCCAACCGGCTGCGACTGAGATGTGAAACTGCTCATGTTTGACCCGGCCCCTCAATTATGAATATGCCCCGTCGTCGTTTACTGTGGCTGATAGCTCTTTATCCGCCACCACCCCCCGTCCCGAACCTACCACGGCGCGCCTAATGCGTGTGTAAATTAGAAGTGTCTGTGTAGTCACCATCATTCTTTCAACGCGCCAGTTTATTAGCAGATCCACACATTCATTGTGGATGAAGTATGAACAACATCTACATCATACGGTAATGTCCATAGCTATCTCTATATATAATGCAACCACTAAATGCCCACGCTGTTGCCATACCACATTATGTGCGGTTGCATTAATTGTGGTGCACAGCAATAGGCGTATCCCGATTTAAATTGCGATATATTTCATTGGTTTACTTTACACAGTTAAATGCCATCCTCTTAGGTGATGAAACCGGTTAATTGTTCTAATAAATAAATGCTTATTGGTTCCTAATACGGCGGAGTTAACAAAAGAAGTCGACCGGGTCTCTGAAATGTGCATCTCGGGTCACACTCAATATAGAGAAGCTGGGGCCTCACACCCAATTTAAACAATAACTGCTTAATATTGAATGTAGTTATAACTTATATATAGCTATATTTATATATATATATATGTAACTATATGAACATATATTTATCAATAACCAAATTAGGCATTCATCAGTACATGCATAGATAGGGAACAATATATGTTGGCTGGTTGGTTGTTGGAGTTTTACGTCCTGGCAACATCTAACGTCATATCAGGACGGGGTAATATATGTACATCGTTATAATATATAATAGTAAATAAATAAATCCGACATGCTTTCAAAACAATGAATGTCATGTCGAAATCTTTGTTGTTACTGTAGAATGATGCAAGTGCTTTGTTGCCTGCAGCATTTGTCTGCGTACAATTCATATTACAAATAGACTCCAGGAATAAATGTCTACATCTGAGTAGAACTAATATGTGTGGCAGCACACTGCATGGATCATCTCAGGTATATCATTTATACCTGCTTAAGTATGATATACATGCAAGGTGTCTGTCTCGGTACACAATTTATCAAATATATATCACTGTACAAATTGCAAAAAATATGTAATAATTGGTTTTAATCAAGTGGTCATATTTTCGGTTATAATTCTGTCATATTATATATATCATGTGCTATTTTCTATATATTGTATGATCTATGTATACTATCTGTTTACTATATATCATACACACTTAATGCCTTCAGCAAAATCAGCAGTAAAGAAATCTAGCTTTCTCTTCACGGTGTTGATATTTGGTTGTATCTGATTATCTGATTTATTAAACCACACTTTCCGTTCTATGTGACTGATCTACTTGTGCCACTTTCCATTCTATGTGGCTGATCTACTTGTGCCACTTTCCGCTCTCTGTGACTGACCTACTTGTGCCACTTTCTACTTTCTGTGACTGACCTACTTGTGCTACTTTCTACTCTATAACTGACCTATTTGTGGCATTTCCGCTTGTAACTGACCTACTTATGTCACTTTAATCTCTCTGTGACTGACCTATTTGTGCCACTTCCGACTGTGACTGACCTACTTATGTCACTTTCCCCTCTCTGTGACTGACCTATTTGTGCCACTTTCCACTTTCTGCAAGTAACCTAATGGTGCCACTTTTCACTCTTTATGTGACCTACTTATTCCACTTTCCCCTCAATGTGGCTGACCTACGTGTACTACTTTCATTACAATAAAAGTGGTCTACTTGTACCACTTTTCACTCTCTGCAAGTGACCTACATGTAACCCTTTCCTCCGTATGTGACTGACCTATTTAAACCACTTTCCACTCTGTGCGTGACTGACCTATTTTTGCCATTTTCCATTCTCCATGACTAACCAACTTGTCCCATTTTCCATTCTTGGCGAGTGATCTACTTGTGCCATTTCCATTGGCGAGTTACCTACTTGTGCCATTTCCATTCTTGGCGAGTGACCTACTTGTGCCATTTCCATTCTTGGCGAGTGACCTACTTGTGCCATTTCCATTGGCGAGTGATCTACTTCTGACACCTTCCACTCAGTGCAACCAACCGACTTCTGAGCATTCCCCTCTCAGCGCGACTGACCTAATTAAACCTCTCCCCAGTCAGTGTGGCCGACCTACTTGTTCCAGTATTCACTGCGCGTGTACCTGATTGTACTTTACGCTCTATGACCAAGCTACTCGACAAGGCCATGCTGCTTTTTACATCCCACAGTGGCCGAATCGGTAGAGCGCGGGCCTCGTGTGTGGGAGATTGGTTCCCGGTCGAGTCAAACTGATGACTTATATAAAATTGATACTTGTCTCTTCCTAGCCTTGCACTCAGCATTAATAGGATAGGGCAAGGACTGGTTGGCTCAGTGTCAGGATAATGTGACGGAGTGGGATATCAGGTCATGGTCCCGGTGGCCTGATTTCTCAGTGGAGCAGCACTATAAACTCGCAATGAGTGCACACTGTCAAAAGTCGGTACCCGCCTTATATGACCTTAGATTTGTGAGAACGTAAACTCCAACAACCACCCAACCTGTTACAAGCCGGATGCTGCCTGAGTCTTACTCACTGTCCATTTTCTCTGCTGCAGCCACCGCCGGCGTGAACCACCACGTGTGCTTGTGGAACCCCTACGTCTACTCCAAGCCCAACGGGGTGAGTCACGTGACAATCACCGGTGTTCGGCCGCCACCAGGGTGCGCCACCGGAGTGAACCGTCATGGCGGCCATTATTTGCGTGTCCGGCAACCGTGTAATGCTAATTATTGCGATGTGTTTTTAGAAGCCACTACCCGCTTCGGCTTTCCTGGACATGGACATGTGGCGGGCTGTGTCACGTGTCTGTGTACATCCCGCCCTTTTAACCATTGGATAGCTTTGGGTGCAACATTTAACTGTTATATATCACCCCTTTTGAATGGGACATTTTAATATCCCCCCATCTCTCCGCGTTCCATAATTAATGGACAACATATTTCTGAGATGTTTTGAGTACAGTATAAAATCTCGTCAAATCTAGACATATTCCTTCTTTCCATATATATAATTATACAATATGCGTATATAATATGCATATATATATATGTGTATATACTATATATACCATATGTACGTATATAACACACGTATATATAATCTATAGTATATACCTTTCCACTATTGGTTTGTATAATAATTCATATCACCTTGTGGCCTTCTTTTTTTTTTTTTACCAGAGCTGCATAGTCAGAGGAAAGCATAGAACAATTAAGAAAAAAAAACCACTGACATAGATTTGATCCTACATGTCAAACTTAGATACTGGTGCACACAACATTTATTATAGTTTTGTTCTCCCGTGCTACGCTGCTGTAGACATGGAAAAACAAAGCCTTCGTCCAGCATTTCAATGCACACACCAACAGTAATTTAGTATGTTTTCGCCAATATATCCCGCAACGTGTGTGCGCGCATGCCAGCATGTGTGCGTGTGTATTCCAGCATGTGTGCGTGTGTATGCCAGCATGTGTGCATGTGTATCCCAGTGTGGGTGTGTATGCCAGCATGTGTGGGTGTGTATGCCAGCATGTGTGCGTGTGTATGCCAGCGTGTGTGCGTGTGTATGCCAGCATGTGTGCGTGTGTATGCCAGCGTGTGTGCGTGTGCATGCCAGCGTGTGTGCGTGTGTGTGCCAGTGTGTGCATTTGCCAGCAGGTGTGCACATATGTCAATGCCAGCATGTGTGCGTGTGTATGCCAGTGTATGTGCATAGGCTAACATACGTGTCTGTATGCCATCATGTGTGCGTGCATATGTGTGCGATATGCCATCCATCATGTGTGCATGCATATGTGTGCGATATGCCATCATGTCGGCGTGTATATGTGCGCGATATGCCATCATGTGTGCATGCATATGTGTGCGATATGCCATCATGTGTGCATGCATATGGGTGTGATGTGCCATCATGTGTGCATGCATATGTGTGCGATATGCCATCATGTGTGCGTGTGTATGTGCGATATGCCATCATGTGTGCGTGCATATGTGTGCGATATGCCATCATGTGTGCATGCATATGTATGATATACCATCTTGTGTGCATGCATATGTATGCGATATGCCATCATGTGTGCGTGCATATGTATGATATACCATCTTGTGTGCATGCATATGTGTGCGATATGCCATCATGTGTGCATGCATATGTATGATATACCATCTTGTGTGCATGCATATGTGTGCGATATGCCATCATGTGTGCGTGCATATGTATGATATACCATCTTGTGTGCATGCATATGTATGCAATATACCAGCATGTGTGCATGTGTATGTTTGCTATATGCCAGCATGTGTGTGTGCGTATGTGTGCGATATGCCAGCTTGTGTGCATGCATATGCCAGTGTATGTCCACTTGTGCCAGCATGTATGTGCGCGTGTGCCAGCATGTGCATTCCTGCATGCGCATGTCAGTGCATACATGCGTATGTCAGCATGTGTGCGTGTGCACATGTGGACGCGCGTGGACTGTAGATGGGCGCAGTGGGAGGTGGAGAGGCCGGCGTGTGGAGACGTCACGTCGGGGCCATATTGCTTCTGTGGTTGCCTGAGTGTTCGGAAAATTGCAGCATATTAGCCGGGGCAATCTCCATCTCGGGCCGGCCTGTGCTAATCTCCAGAGGGCCGCTTGCCCGCCACCCTCCCCTCCCGCCACCCTCCAACCACCCTCCCGCCACCCTCCCGCCACCCTCCCCCACCCTTCCGCCACCCTCCCGCCACCCTCCCCCACCCTCCCGCCACCCTCCCGCCACCCTCCCGCCACCCTCCAGCCACCCTCTCGCCACCCCCCAACCAAGCTCCCACAACCCTCCTGCCACCCTCCTGCCACCCTCCCCTCCCGCCACCCTACAGCCACGCTCCCGCCAACCCACAACCACCCTCTCACAACCCTCCCTCCATCCTCCCACAACCCTCGAGCCACCCTCACACAACCCTCCCGCCACCCTCCAGCCACCCTCCAGCCACCCTCCAGCCACCCCACAACCACCCTCCGGCCACACTTCTGCCACCCTCCCGCTAACCTCCCACCACCCTCCACCACCCATCCTCCCGTCACCATTCTGCCACCCTCCCACCAACATCCCGCCACCCTCCCTTCACCATCCCCCTACCCTCTGCAACCTTCCTACCACCCTCCCGAAATCCTCCCGCCACCCTCCACCACCCACACCCTTCACCCTTCATCCCTATGCCACTAGTATTCCCCCGTGTTTCCGGTCCCTTCTCTCTAAACTGCACACCCCAACCTACTATTGTCCCTCCACCCCACCCACCCCCACTCCCACCAACACCCACCCCCACCCCCACCAACACCCACCCACTCCCACCCACACCCCACCGACCACCACCGCACAACCCTCTTTGTCTCACTCGCCGGCTGCATTTCAATGCAATTAACCTCCCGCGTGGCGCGCCGACCTTGACTGTTGACCCCGTTGACCCCGGCAGGTCCTGCGAGGTCACATGGCGAGCGTGGTGCAGGTGCAGTTCAACAAGGGCCGGGGTCAGCTGATCTCCTTCTCAAAGGACAAGGTGCTGCGGATCTGGGACGTCCAGCTGCAGGTGTGCATCCAGCGACTGGCCGGCATGTTCCCGAAGGGCCCCGAAGGTGAGGCACATTCACACCTACCAGATACACAGGAATAGAGAGGGACGGTATAACCCAAAGGGCTTTCACACTCAGCAACAAATAGCACATTCCTTACCATGTACAAGAAAATAGAGGTAGAAAAAAACTGAAAGGCTTTCACATTCACAACATATAAATAACGCATGCCTTAACATGTACAGAAATAGGGAGTGACGGTATAACTTGAATGGCTTACACACTCAGCAGCAAATAGCGCATTCCTTACCATGTACAGGAAAATAAATGTAGAAAAAAACCTAAAAGGCTTTCACATTCACAACAAATAACGCATGCCTTATCATGTACAAGAAAAGAGAGGGACGTAATAACCTGAAAGGCTCTCACACTTACCAACAAATAATGCATGCCTTATTAAGTACAGCAAAGAGAGGGACATGATGACCTAACATGCTTTCAGACTTGGTAACAAATGACTCATGTACAAAAAAAAAGAGGAGAGAAGAATCTGAAAAAAATGTTTTATAGCATAATTCACATTTATACAAAAAGGCTTCGGAGGAAAGCATCTGAAATAATTTTCCATAAACTAATAAATATTTGTATGCATACATATACTTATATATGTATACTATATACGTATGATAATGATATATATACATGTCGAAAAGGATTTGGACAATATATTCTTTTAGATATTTCTTTTCGACATGCTCATCATTCCTCCCTAATCTGTAACAAACTTAAGATTTATCATGCAGCGCTCAGAGAATTGTCACCTGTATTAATGTATGCGAAACAATGCTCTCAGCGACCTGCTGATATAAATGTAAAGGTCTTCATGGATGTGGGCTGCTAATATTGAGGCAACTGATCAGACTTCAGGGCAATTCTCTATCTAACCGTTATCATGCACAGATGACAAGCAAGACAAGTATGGCTTTACACAATGTGTCTATAAAAATGTTAGACTCAGTTACAGCACTTTGGTTGGAGATTATTATATGCATATCTTTTTATGCCGCTAACAAGTATTGTATTACATTTCATGTATATCAAATAATATACATTGAGAGATTAAATCCCACACACATTCGGATAAATGGTGAAAAAGTACTGCATGAACACCGCCCCAATTATACAGTGGATAACACACATAATAATTATGGCAATAACTGCAATAATTAAAATTTAATTTAAGGTCAGCAAAATAACAACGCAAAACAGTGATCATAGATGCATGAATTAACAAAACGCGTTTGTTGCAGCCGTATTTAGATTACTATTGTTGTATTGCATATATATACATACAATATCATTCAGGAAAGTAGATGAGGTGGCGGAGTGGGGGGGGGGGGGGAGAGTCCTGTTACTCCAGCCCCAGATCTACCCTATAATTCTGTATATTAGTGACTGGCCTTTTGACGTCTAATGCTGTTCAAGCCTATAAATAGCTCCATTTGTGCTCTAGCTGTTTGTTTATTCATCTCGAGGGTAACCCTGATCCCAGTTGCATACCGTTCTCAGCGACGTCTGTTCATGCTAACATTTCCATATGCTCGCAACCTAACACAGATCAATAATCAGTAATGAGAGAAAAAAAAACCACAAGAAAAAGCTGTATAAAATATCACTTTTTCCCCACAAATGGTATCCACAGAATGTATAAAAGGGATAGTGAAAGAACGCATACATAGTAAGTATGGCCTCTAGCCACTCACCGCTTCTCCGCATTGTCCTGTGCTAATAACTCACTGGTCTAATCACATTTTTCACTGAAACCTATGTATTGTCCATTGTGCCTCCATCATTCTCCATTAATTGAGAAAGAAATGGATGTTCGCGCTCCCAGCCTCAGCAGCATAAGTGATCATTATAGTGATGTATTTGCATACGCCAGTGGAGACATAATTAGAGTGATGTACTCAGTACTGGCCGGTGGCCGTGGCAGGGCCAGCCAGCCTGGTGAGGTGCTCGCTAAGTGAGAGCTGCTTACTAAGTGAGAGCTGCTCGCTAAATGGGAGGTGCTCGCTGAGTAAGTGAGAGCTTTTGCTAAGTGGGAGCTGCTCGCCAGGTGAGAGCTGCTCGGCGAGTGAGAGTTGCTCGCTAAGTGAGAGCTGTTGCTAAGTGCGAGCTGCTCGCCAGATGAGAGCTGCTCGGCGAGTGAGAGCTGCTCGCTGAATGAGAGCTGCTCGCTGAGAGAGAGAGCTGCTCGCTAAATGAGAGCTGCTCGCTAAATGAGAGCTGCTCGTTAAATGAGAGCTGCTCGCTGAGTGAGAGCTGCTCGCTGAGTGATAGCTGCTCGATAAATGAGAGCTGCTGGCTGAGTGAGAGCTGCTCGCTGAGTGAGAGCTGCTCGCTAAATGAGAGCTGCTCGCTGAGTGAGAGCTGCTCGCTGAGTGAGAGCTGCTCGCTAAATGAGAGCTGCTCGCTAAATGAGAGCTGCTCACTGAGTGAGAGCTGCTAGCTGAGTGAGAGCTGCTCGCTGAGTGAGAGCTGCTCGCTGAGTGACAGCTGCTCGCTGAGTGAGAGCTGCTCGCTAAAGGAGAGCTGCTCGCTGAGTGACAGCTGCTCGGACATGGGCATGTGTAGATGTGGGTGTTATGTTTGGATGGAAAATGGGTACATGTAGTTGTGACGGTTATCTTATGTTTGGATGGGACACAGGCATGTGCAGGTGTGCATGTTATGTTTGGATGGAACATGGATGTAGTTGTGACGGTTATGTTATGTTTGGATGGGACGCGGGCATTTGCAGGTGTGGGTGTTATGTTTGGATTGAACATGGGTACATGTAGCTGTGACAGTTTTGTTATGTTTCGATCGGACATGGGCATGTGCAGGTGTGGGTGTTATGTTTGGATGGAACATGGGTACATGTAGTTGTGACGGTTATGTTATGTTTGGATGGGACACAGGCATGTGCAGGTGTGGGTGTTATGTTTGTTTGGAACATGGGTACATGTAGTTGTGAAGGTTATGTTATGTTTGGATGGGACATGGGCATGTGCAGGTGTGGGTGTTATGTTTGGATGGAAAATGGGTACGTGTAGTTGTGACGGTTATTTTATGTTTGGATGGGACACAGGCATGTGCAGGTGTGGGTGTTATGTTTGGATGGAACATGGGTACATGTAGTTGTGACGGTTGTGTTATCTTTGGATGGTACATGGGCATGTGCAGATGTGGGTGTTATGTTTGGAAGGGACATGGACATGGTGTAGGTGGGCGTGTTATGTTTGGATGGGACATGGATAAGGGGGGGGGGGAGTAGGGTTAGATGTTGGTAGGTGGAAAGCGAGTGGCTAGTTAAGATGAACGGGGGTGTTGTGTGTGGTTAGATGGGTGGTGTTTGTGTGTGTGGTTAGCTACGCGATATACTGTATAATTCTATTGGGAGTACTCTAATGGGGCAACAATGGGAGGTAGGGGTTTTTTGTGCTAAGGTACGAGGTGTATATGTATATATATAGATAGTTTAGATTCATTGATTAGATTGGAGATACATGGACAGTTATAGTGGGAACGCCTTATGTAAACGGGTGTATTTGTGGTGGTTATGTATACATAGCTGAGACCTGTGTGAAACATGGGAAGTCGTGCCTGACTACACAGAAGGCATCTATCTGTCAGGGAGGTAAGCTACCATACATATAACTGGTTAAGGTCTAAAAGATTGTGACCGCTTCCGACTTGCTCACTTCTGCTCGCACGCCCATTCCACTCTCACCACCGTATCAGTTTATCTACTGAGCAGGCAGGCAAAAGGCAAATAAATTATCATGTCAACACCAGCATAGCCTCTTCTGAATCACCGTGGAAAGGTCCCCCGCCTGATCATGTGATAGTCACATATTGCTCACATACTGCTCACATACTGCTCACATACTGCTCACATACTGCTCACATACTGCTCACATACTGTTCACATACTACTCACATACTGCTCACATTCTGCTCACATTCTGCTCACATTCTACTCACGTACTGCTCACATATTGCTCACTTTCTACTCAGATCCTGCTCACATACTGCTCACATTCTGCTTACATACTGCTAACATCCTGGTCACATTCTACTCACATACTGCTCACTGACTGCTCACACTCTGCTCACATACTGGTCACATTATGCTCACATACTACTCACATACTGCTCACATACTGCTCACATGCTGCTCACATTCTACTCACACACTGCTCACATACTGCTCACATTCTACTCGCATACTGCTCACATTCTACTCACATACTGCTCACATTCTACTCACATACTTCTCACATTCTACTCACACACTCTTCACAAACTGCTCAGACACTACTAAGCGCACTACTTATACACTGAGAAATCTTCTCACACACTGGTCACGCACTGACACACATTACTCCCACACTTCCCATACACTACTCACACACTGCTCACACACTGACACACACTGCTCACCAGCTGCGGAATGCTACCTGTACCTGTATGGCTCACATCTGCTCGCTGAATTCAAAAAGCCCTTGTTATAAGCGTAGACTAGCTTTAAGCTTCACTTCATTTGCACAACCGTGAATCAGTTTGTGTATCTTCACAGATCTATATAAAACAGTCCTGTCTACATGTCCATATCTATATGTGTATCTATTAATTATTATATATAAATATGTATTACGCTACCTATATACATATGTGTATATACATGCAGCTGAACTCACATATATATACACATGCGTATATATATATATATATATATATATATATTTATATATATATACATACATCCATATGTCATCTTTTTCTCTACCACATGCATGAATCAGGACTAGGCGTATGAGACCATTTACACTAAAGCTGGGAGTGTGTGTGTCGGGTGTGGGGGGGGGGGCAGATCCCCCTTGTCTCTGCTCACTGCGACCGGTTAGCTGAAAAACTTGGTCCACCGGCCAACAAAAAGCAAGTCCGAGTCCGAGATGGCGGGCTTTGTGTGGATGCGCGGACTGGGCATGTGCAGTCGAAGCGCTTTTCTCGATGACGCATGACCCTCGCAACGAGGCGCAGGCGTTCTGGCCCCCGACATTTGCATGCAAATGACGCCCGAATCATCTGCATGGTCACCGTGAACCGCTGCTACCTGCGTGCGCACGCTGGCCTCTCCGCGCACTCCCCCCCCCCCCCCCCCCCCCACCCCCAACCACCACCGTCTCAGAGCGTAGCCCAGCCGGCTCGGGAGGGTCCGAACCGGTCCGAACCCGGTCCGAACCCGTTCCGAACTGTCTCCGAAGCAGCCTGGGCTCCCGGAAGCGCTGATGACTCCCGGGGGGCAGCGCGCTGTGCGGGAACGAGGCGGGCCCCGGCCGATGGCTGTGATGTATTCTCGGTTTTAATCCTCGGCTGTGGCCAGCAATGCTCATGTCAGGCATAGATCATGGCTCGGAGCACTCGTGGGCGAGCGGCGAGCCCCCGAGAGCACATCTTTTTTAACGTTGGCCGTAATTATAGCGGTGTGCGGCGGTGTGGTCGGTGCAGAGGGGGGGGGGGGGGTCAGGACGGGGTGGGAGGATGGAAGGGACTGGGTAAGCGGGGTGGGATTGGGATGGGGGAGGGAGGAAGGGACTGGGTAAGCGGGGTGGGGGAGGGAGGATGGGACTGGGTAAGCGGGGTGGGGGTGGGATGGGGGAGGGAGGATGGGACTGGGTAAGCGGGGTGGGGGAGGAGGATGGGTACTGGGGTGGAGGGAGGAGGATGGGACTTAGGGATGGGGGAGAGGAGGAAGGGACTGTTGGTAAAGCGTGGGTATGGGTGAGGGAGGATGGGACTGGGTAAGCGGGGTGGAGGTGGGATGGGGGAGGGAGGAAGGGACTGGGTTTCGAAAAGCACGCCAAAACTCTGACACCATAGACTTGGTGTAAGCGGGGTGACTGTTACTCAGCAGTAACAGGTTTTTTATTATTATTAAATTATGTGGGGTAACACATGCTTTATAAGTGCATCAGTATCTAAGTTAGATATGTAGCATCAAATCTAGAAAATTGTATTGGTTTTGAAAATGTAATGCTCCATCGGACTAGGCAGCTTTAAACAAAAGGTGCCGGGGAGAGTAGGGTATGACGGACGGGTGTGTGGGTGGGTGTATGTGTGTGAGTATGGGTGTGTGTGCGCGTATGGGTGTATGTGTGGGTGTGGGTGTGGGTGTGGGTGTGGGTGTGGGTGTGGGTGTGGGTATGCGTATGGATATGGGTGTGGGTGTGTGAGTGTGGGTGTGAGTGTGTGTAGGTGTGGGTGTGGGTGTGGGTATGGGTGTGGGTGTGTGGGTGTGGGTGTGGGTGTGGGTGTGAGTGTGAGTGTATGGGTGAGTGTGTATGGGTGTGGGGACGTATGTATATGTCTTGTGTATAACTTATAAGGTTATCTGTATGCTATCATATTCACGACACTAATCGGTGATAGCGAATATCGTGTAAGTGAAGTGATCGGCAATTGATCGCAATCGGCGTTGTCGGCCCTTTTCGCTATCTGGTGTCTTTGACACGCTGAGCCACTCCGATGTTCTGATTACCCTCACACCCGGTAGGTGGCGTCAGGTGGACCTGATGACAGTCGCACACGCACCCACACCCACACCCACACCCACACCCACACATGCACACGCACACACTCACCCACACCTACCTACCAACCCACACATACACCCACACACACGCACACCAGAAGTAGCGAGAAAGATCCATTTTTCACGGGACACCAGCTTGGCAGTTCAGACGACAAACCTTTGCACATACGCTTTACTCCTCCCCCTCCTCATTCTCCCTCCTCCTCCTCCCCTCCTGCTCTTCCCCCTCCTCCTCCCCCACCCCCCTCCCCCTCCTCCCCGTCCTCCTCCTCCCCATCCTCCTCCTCCCCAGTTCTCCCTCCCCCTCCTCTCCTTCGCCCCTCCTCCCCCTCCTCCAACCTCCCTCCCCTCCTCCAACCCGTCCTCCTACCCCTCCTCCCCTCCTCCCCCTCCTCCTCCCCCTCCTCCTCCCCCCTCCTCTTCCCCCATTCCCATCCCCGTCCTCCCCATCCTCCACACCTTCCTCCCCCCCTCCCCCTCCCCCCTTCCTCCCCCTCTCTTCCTCCGCTACCCCCCTCCTCCCCTCCCCCTCCTCCTCCCCCTCCCCCCTCCTCCTCCCCTTCCTCCACACCCTCCTCCTCCCCTCCTCCTCCTCCTCCTCCTCCCCTCCTCCTTCCCCTCCTCCTCACCCCCTCCTCCCCTCCTCCTCCCCTCCTTCTCCCCCTCCTTCTTCTTCTTCTTCTTCTTCTTCTTCTTGGTCTTCTGTCTGTCTCCCTCCCTCCGTCGTTATGTCAGAGATAAATAAATACCACAGCCTAGCGGGCGACATTTTGAGGCGTGAAATCGACTCGACGTTCTCAGCGGCTGCCATAACTACGCTGTTAATTGTTTCAGGTAATGAAGAAAAATAGACACCGCGCTTAACTGCGTGTAAATCCGTGGTCGGTCGCCTCTACGCGTTACTTATCGACATTCTTATCATTCCACGGCGCACTGAGCGAGCCGCCTCAATACATGGCTGCCTGTAATTACAACAGGGTGGAGAATTTAAAGAGAGAGAAAAAGAGAAAAAAAGGAGGAAAATGTTTTTTTGAAAAAAAAAAGAAAATGCACACAAAAAAGAAAACCAGACAATGGGAAGAGAGATACAAAAGAGAAAAGGGACAAAAAAGAATTAAAAGAAAGAGAAAAATAAGACAATGGGAAGAGAGATACAAAAGAGAAAAGGGACAAAAAAGAAAAAAAAAGAAAGAAAGAAAAACAGACAATAGGAAGAGAGATACAAAAGGACACAGAAAAAGAAAGAAAGAAAGAAAGAAAAGAGTCATTGGGAAGAAGGTTACAAAAGAAGAAAAACAAAAAAAAGTAGAAAAAAAGAGGCAGTGGGTAGAGAGATAAAAAAGAGAAAGAAAAAGTAGAAACAAAAGAAGAGAAAATGGGAAGAGATTCATGCACAAGGCAGTGAGTGTGTGGGTGTTGACGGGATTGCCGAATGAGTTAGAGCACCCGTCTCATCTCCTGTGTTGATAGATCATGGGATCGCGGGTTCGAATCCTGGTTGAGTCAAACCAATGACTTAAAAATTGATACTTGTCGCTTCCTAGCCAGATGCTTGGCATTATTAGGATATGGTGAGGAGAAGTGGAATGAGGAAGACCAGTCGTCTGTGACTGAAATTTCCCCTGCTTAAACAACTAATGTTCAAACAAAAAAGGCAGATGAATTTTGGGTCGAAAGTTCGCTGACGGACCCCCATCCCTGGCCCCCCCCCCCCATCCGCATGAGCCCGTGTGTTGTCGGCCACTTCTAGAACATTTTAACTATTAATTTGACATCCCACGGGTCTTACTCCTTGTCTTAATTATATATAGCGCAATGGCATGTGCTCTTTTCTTCCCCTTTATTTGAGCGACTTAATTAAATGCGGAGGTCGATCTATCCATACATAGGCCTGTCGATTTTTGTTTGCTTGTACAGTTGGAGAAAACTTGACGGTTATATATTAAATTAAGATTGGTCACCAGAGTGACGGGTCAGAGCACAACGGGCCACAAAAATACACGCATGGTGGCGCCATCGTCGCTTAGTATATTATATGTATACAAAACTCACTCCAACCATCTAACAAACAAGGTTTGACCGTCTAGTCAGCGGCGTCTGTCACATTGGTAAAAGCCACCCCTTGGCGTAGTCGTAGAAGGCGCCCCCTGGCAGAGTCGGTAGAAGGCCTCCCCTGGCGTAATCGGTAGAAGACGGCCCCTGGCGAAGTTGGTAAAAGGCTTTCCCTAGCGGAGTTTGTAGAATGCGCCCCCCCTGGTGGAGTTGGTAGAAGGCGACCCCTGGCGGAGTTAGTAGAAGGCACCCCCTGGCGGAGTTGGTAGAAGGCGCCCCCTGGCGGAGTTAGTAGAAGGCACCCCCTGGCGGAGTTGGTAGAAGGCGCCCCCTGGCGGAGTTAGTAGAAGGCGCCCCCTTGCAGAGTTGGTAGAAAGCGCCCCCTGGCGGTGAAGGGAGGCAGTCGGGCAGGCGTGCCCGGCACGCCGATGCTCCTCCTGTGTTATGGTCCATCATCTGCAGCAGGCATTCATTGTATTACGATCGTGGGAGGCCAAAACAAATGATGTCATAACAGGGCCGGGGTTGTGGCTGTGGCTCCTGGGTGGCCGTGCCGACGATAAATAACGGTGCGATGTGCTTACTCCCCTCCTCCCATACCCGCTTCACACACTCTCACCACCCACCCCACTCCCCTTCCTATTCCCCTCTCTTGCCTTCTCCCCTCTCTTCCCATCTCCCCTCTCCTCTCATCACCTCCGACCGCCCGGCCTCTACTCTCCACCACCACCACCCCCACCATCACCACCACCACCACCATCAGCACCACCACCACCATCATGGAGTATGTTCAACCAACATTTCGCGACCTCTTAAACGGTGGCGACTGTCCATGAAGATAAAGTCATGGACTTAAAGCGTATTATAAAGATTAAATCCAAATATATAATCAAGACCAAAAATACACCCAAAAGGTCCCTTCCCTCCAAATAAAACACCGAACAAAAAAAAACAATCCTGACTTATTATTTTTCAAATTTATTACTGTATTAACAAGAAAACATAGGATATGTTATGTCAGACATTTTGGGTGGCAATGTGCCAGTAGTTGATAAACCGCCAGGGGACGGGGCAGCAGAAGCAAGTGGATGCGTAATTTGCGTCGACAACTCGCATGATGCATCGGTAAACAGGCTTGAGAGTGGCTAAGTATCACGGTGTGAACAAAAGCCTCGTGACGTCGCGATCTCCGCTCCCCCTGCCGGCGACTCGCCGCGCTCTGACAACCATTCTCCGGCAGAGGAGAGGAATGCGCACATGCGGGCGTCACGTGCGGTAGTCGGCGGGGGGGGGGCGGGCGCGGGGAGAAGGGGGGGGGACTGTTGGGGGAAAGTAGAGGAAGGATGTAGGGCGTTATTGGCAGAAGTTTGGGAAAAGGTGTGTGGGTGTTTGGAGAATGTGATTGTGAGGGAAAGGTGTGCGAGTGTTGGGAGAAGGTAGGGGAAGGATGTACAGCGTTATTGACAGAAGTTTTGATTAGGATGTGGGTGTTGGGAGAAGGTGCGGAGGGTGTGTGGATGCTGAGAGAAGGTAGGGGGAGATGTGCGGGTGTTCGGAGGAGGTGAGGGAAATATGTGTGGGTGTTGGGAGAAGGTGTGGGAGGGGTGTGAGTGTTGAGAGAAGGTATGGGGAGGTATGTGGGTGTTGTGTCAAGGTGGGGGAGGTGTGTGGGTGTTGGGGAAAGGTGGGAATGGTGTGTTGCTGTTGGGAGAAAGTCGTGGACATGTGTGTGGGTGTGGGGAGAAGGTGGGGAAAAGGTGTGTGGGTGTTGGGAGAGGGTGGGGGAAAGGTGTGTGGGTGTTGGGGAAAGGTGGGAATGGTATGTTGCTGTTGGGAGAATGTCGTGGACATGTGTGTGGGTGTGGAGAGCAGGTCCTGGACATGTGTGTGGGTGTTGAGAGAGGGTGGGGGAAGAGTGTGTGGGTGTTGAGAGAGGGTGGGGGAAAGGTGTGTGGGGTGTTGAGAGAGGGTGGGGAAATGGTGTGTGGGTGTTGAGAGAGCGGGTGGGGGGAATGGTGTGTGGGTGTTGAGAGAGGGTCGGGGAAAGGTGTGTGGGTGTTGAGAGAGGGTGGGGGGAAGGTGTGCGGGTGTTGAGAGAGGGTGGGGGAAAGGTGTGTGGGTGTTGAGAGAGGGTGGGGAAAGATGTGTGGGTGTTGAGAGAGGGTGGGGGAATGGTGTGTGGGTGTTGAGAGAGGGTGGGGGAAAGGTGTGTGGGTGTTGAGAGAGGGTGGGGGAACGGTGTGTGGGTGTTGAGAGAGGGTGGGGGAAAGGTGTGTGGATGTTGAGAGAAGGTGCAGAAAGAAGTGAGGCGTTGCCGGGAGAATGAGGGGGGGGGGGGGCGGTCCGTGGGTGTTGGAAGAAGTTAGGGATAGAACGATAAGTATGAGTGCTAAAAGATGAGAATAGATATGTTAGTGCTGGAGGAAGATGGCGAAAGCGTGTGAGGTGCAGAGAGATGTGGAGAAAAGGGTCTGTGCGGGGAGAAAGACGTGGAGGGTCTGGTCAGAGGTAGGGGAAAAGATATTTGGGCTGCTGGGAAAATGCAGTAAATAGCACATGGGGTGCCGCTTGATTATGTGGAAAATAACTTGTGGCGAGTGATGGAATGTGGGAAAACGAGTGCGGGTGCTTGAAGAAATGAATTGGGTTGATTTGAGAAGATGGGGCAAAGATATGGTAGTGATGGGAGGTGGAATGTGGAAGATGATATCCAGTCTGATGAGGGCATCACATTTTCTACATCAAAGCACTTATCTAAATGTAATCCTACATATATGCATCTGAGATACTGGTGTGCTTATTAAGTCTTTATCGCTGCATGGCTGATTTAATACAACCTGTTACTGCTGAGGCATATAGTATCAGAATTTTGAAGTATATGCCAAAATTAATTAGACATATTTCCATTTCAAATATCTCCAAAGTTAGGCATTTATAATGATAGTTACTTCAAACTAAAGTAAGGCAGATTATAGCGATCAACTTAATATATTTATCTAAATAAATGGCAGAAACTCGCAACCATCGGACTTTCACAACTTTGGTGTTGGCGTCGTTTAGTGCCGAGCTGGTGTCTTTCATGAAAGGCACTGGCCCTATATACACAACCAGCAGAGGACATAGCTACAATGTGAATGTCACTGGTTTAGTCTGTAGCCCAATATCCTAGGTTGTCATGCATAATGAATGTATCCACAAAGAGCTCACTCCATGTCACAAGAGTTTATAATTTTCACCAGCTGATGTCGATAATTCATATATGTCTAATACACATACTGACATATGTGTATAATATTCATGCATGTACTCATGTTTTTATATATGATGTATGCTAGTGCATGCGTGTCATATGTACACATGTCCTGTACACACATGTATATATATATGATGTATGCCAGTGCATGTCTTGTACAGATATGTTTATATATGATGTATGCCAATGCATGCATGTCATATGTACACATGTCTTGTACACATATGCTTATATATGATGTATGCCAATGCATGCATGTCATATGTACACATGTCTTGTACACATATGTTTATATATGATGTATGCCAGCACATGTGTGTTATATTTACACATGTCTTGTACACATATGCTTATATATGATGTATGCCAGCACATGTGTGTCATATGTACACATGTCCTGTACACACATGATTATATATGATGTATGCCAGTGCATGCGTGTCATGTGTACACATGTCTTGTACACATATGTCTATATATGATGTTTGCCAGCACATATGTATCATATGTACACATGTCTTGTACACATATGCTTATATATGATGTATGCCATTGCATGCATGTCATATGTACACATGTCTTGTACACATATGTTTGTATATGATGTATGCCAATGCATACATGTAATATGTAAACATGTCTTGTACACATATGTTTATATATGATGTATGCCAATGTATGCATGCCATATGTAAAAATGTCTCATACCCTTCTGTTTATATGATGTATGTCAGTGCATACATGTCATATGTACACATGTCTTTTACACATATGTTTATATATGATGTATGTCAGTGCATGAAAGTCATATGTACACATGTCCTGTACACATATGTTTGATAAACATCGTCACTCAAATTGTATATACACACCAAAACAAGTGGTATGTCGGGCCTCCATCGGAGCTACCATTATCACTCTCACGTACACATCTGCATGATCATCAATGTTCAGTTAGGACGCTAGCAGTGCATGTAATAACCATGTATATTATTTCTCTAGATGGTTGATATATTAAAGAATAAAAACAAACAGAAAGTAAAGTTTTTAAAATTTTATATATCTTCAACCACAAGATTTAAAAATCCATTTATTATTAATTGCACGAGTGCTGTTTAATATACAATGCGGCTATGTATCAATACATTTATTCCATTTTGCATGGTTTTAAAAATAATAGTATTTAACAAATGTTGTTAAATGATGTTGGCTTGACTTGGTCGTCGGTTCAAACCCCGACCGAGTCAAACCAGTTACTTACAAACTTGATAATTGTTGCTATCCAGCCTGCTGCTCTGTATTGCTAGGATAGGGCAAGGACTGGTCTGCTCAGTATAAGGATAATGTGACTGAGTGGAATATTAAGTGATGGTGCCAGCATCCTGTTATTCCAATGGGGTAGCGCTATGCAATCACTATGAGTGGACACTGTCACAACTCCTGATACAACCTGTGACGTAAATGACTAACCAACAATATATTGCTAAATACCCGAATGCATATAATGCCATTCATATTTATATTCTAAATACACATTTCTGTGTAAATAATCGCCACTTCAATAAAAGCTGGAAGTCTAGTACTTCAGCACTAACAAAAACAAACCGTTTCAGCAGAATAACAGATATTTACAAAAGAAAGTATGTTAGGACACAGTTCAGCATTGTTGATCTGGGCAATTGGGAAAAACCTCAGCTACTATAACTAAGATGAATGAATATTAAAGGAGGGTGTGATTTTCCGTGGAGTTCTGCCATAAAGTAACGCATCTTTTGTTTGTTCTCTCCAAATAAAAGCCATGTTTTTGTGTAACTGTTTCCTGCGTCTGTTCCAGTTATGAGTACGCTCTTCTTCGATGAGGTGCGAAACAAGCTGTTCATCACCTTTAACTACCAGCTTACGGTGCTCGAGATGAAGCCGGAGATTCGGGACCGCATCATGAGCCACGAGAAGCCGCTAGTTTCTGCCCACTACAACTCCATTTACAACCAGGTCAGTCCGTCCTTCACCTACTCCTGCTTTGTTTGCTTCATTAAGGCTGAATAATCCCTTTAAAGAACCCAATTACCGAGATCAGAACTCGATTTGAGTTTTGCTGTTTGTTTGTGGAGTTTTACGTACTAGCAGCAACATCAATGGTCATATCAGGACGAATACTGACTTGTAACAGGGCGGCTTATTGTGACTGTATAGTGCTGCCCCACTGGATTACCGGACCCGGTGGTCGAATATGTAGAGCGCAGGCTTCCCATGTGGAAGGTCAGGAGTTCAATTCCCAGTCGAGTCAAACCAATTACTTACAAAATTGATACTTATAGCTACCTAGCATAGCACTCGGTATTACAGTATTACTAGGATAAGGCAATGACCGGTTAGCTCAGTATTACTATTAGGATAATGTGACTGAGTGGGAAATCTGGTGCTGGCAGCCTGGTCTCCCAGTGGGGCAACACTATAAAGCTGCCATGAGTGCGCACGGTCACATATGACCTTCGATGTTGCCAGGACGTAAACCTCCATATAACAACAACAATTCCTGAGTGCTCACACCAAGACGGGTATCGATTCATGACATCTTTATTGTGCTGGTCCACTGGGAAACCAGGGTCGGTGGCACCTTGACCCAATTTCCCACTCAGTCAAATTATCCTGATATTGAACAAGCCAATCATTGTTCTGTCCTAATAATGGTCAGTGACAAATCTACATTTCGTAATTCTGGTTTGACTTCGTCGGGTTTTGAACCCACAACCTCCTCTGCACAGGAAGCCAGCAGGCGCTCTTACAGATTTGGCGATTCCTGATTTGGTCCTACATAATCTAACTTAGATTCTGCTGCAATCATTACACGTGTATTGATATTTGTTATAAACTTGTCACAGGCCATCCATGTAAGAAAGAAGAGTTGCTAAGTAAGAAAGACTTAGCATGGGTTACAGGGCATCTAAGTAGTATAAGCTGAAAGCCACGTAAGTAGTATAGGAGAACTGTCTCCTGGCACTGGCCGCATAAGTAGTATAAAAGAAATAATCTAGCCACAGGCTATGTGAGTAGTGCAGCAGAACTACAATTTGGATAACTGTAGCATTGGTTGGTTTGGGAGTTTTACGTCCTGGCAACATCTAAGGTCATATCAGGACGGGTATGGACTTGTGACAGTGCGTACTCATGGCGACTTTATAGTGCTGCCCCACTGAGAGACCAGGCTGCCTGCATAATGACCCAATATCCCACACAGTCACGTTATCCGGACACTTTGCTAACCAGCCCTTGTCCTATTCTATTAATGCCAAACACCAGGCGAGATAGTGACAAGTATCAATTTTATAAGTCATTGGTTTGACTGGGATTCCTACTCCCTACCTTTCGTACGGGAAGCCTGCACTCTACCTATTTGGCCACCCCGTCAGGTGAGAATAGTACACATGTCTTGTACACATATGTCAGGTCATACTTATTTTGCAGCATCCAAGGACTTGTCTTTCAGCCTTTGTTCAAATCACGGTTATTTACACAGTAATTGGCATTTACAATATAAATGGCAATATGTATTAGGGTATGGTAGCAAAATCAGTAAAATACCATCATGTTTAAAATTCAGGCCTACCTAAAAAGAAAATCATTGTATTGATGCACAATCCTATTGTATATTATGCAGCTCTCATTCAGTTAATAATGTGTCAATCTTAAAAGCTTGCAGTTGAACACATGTTATATTGTAAGACCTTTACGTTCTGTTCGTTTTAATGTTCCGTATACTTGACTTCGAGATATATATATATATATATATATAGATATATATATGATTATTATATTCTGGAAATAATACGGCTTCCTTTACTCTAAAGCCCTGGTCAAATAGGCGTTAGTGGACGTAGGTGAACGTAGTGGAAGCTAACATAGTTGAAAGTAGTTGAACATACCAGCATCTGTACTTGTCCTTGATGTTAACCTGGTAATAACGTGGGTGAGCCGTGATCTCTGGTACAATTTTTGGACATGTTCAAAAGAGCGGTACGTTAGAGGCTGAATTTCGAATGTAGATTTGTTGTTGTTTGTTGTTGTTTTACGTCCTAGCAAAATCTAATGTCATATCAGGACGGGTACCGACTTGTGACATTGCGCACTCATGGCGACTTTATAGTGCTGTCCCACTGGGAAACCAGGCCGTCGGCACCATGACCTGGTAGCCCACTAAGTCACATTATCCTGACACTGAGCACACCAGTCCTTGCCCTATCCTAATAATGCCGAGCGCCTGGCTAGGAAGTGACAACTATAAATTTTTAAGTCATTGGTTTGACTCGACCAGGGTTCGAACCCACGACCCCACGATCTACCAGTACGGGAGACGGACGCTCTAACTCATTCGGCCATCCTGTCTGGTCGAATGTAGTAGAACGTAGTAGAATGTACCTCTTAATGTACTCTAGCATACTCTAGCATACTCTAGCGTACTTTGACCCACACAAAACTATGGCCCTGCCACGTTGCGCATGCCATGGTCACACAGCCATTAGTGGATGTAGTTGAAAGTAGTTGAACGTAGTTGAACGTAGTTGAACGTAGTTGAATGTAGTTGAACCTGGTGGAGGCTAATGTAGTTGAAAGTAGTTGAACATACTTGAATGTAGTTGAACGTACCGGCATCTGTACCACGTATTTATCCATATCATTCGGTGCCAAAAGGTGCCGTACCTTAACATATTTCACCGTAGTTTAACAAACTGACACCATGTTTGACCCAAGTTAGCCTCCACGACGTTCACCTAGGTTCAACTACGTCCACTAACGGCTATGTGACCAGGGATTAAATGTATTTAGTCACGTCATATAAATGTATCCGATGATTTGTGACGGTTTATTCTACAATATCCAAATATCAGAACATCATACAGAGTGAGAAGGTTATACATGTGTATAAGTAGTTCCTGAATATCTACATATTAAGTGAGTATCCACGATAAAAATATGCTTTTGGGGCAGGAGTTCAGTGACTACATTAGGGTAAAATATGGAAACAGTGTGGCTATTATTGTGACAGCAGTATACAAACATCGAGTATGGCTGTTGTCAGAGGGCAAGTTATTGGGTTATCCTATTATTTAAAGCTGCATAGTCAGATGAAAACATCAAATTTGCAAAACCAAAATAATTATCTAGATTTGATTCTATATATCTAACATATATACTGGTGCACTTATCAAGCATTTTTCGCCACATAGAAGGGAATACTGTTACTGCAGAAGCATAGGATCTCTTGGCATGCTTGCCAACATTAATTGACCATGTTTGCACTTCAAATATTTCAAAGGTGAGCCATTAAAAATCAAAGCTATTTGAAACTAAAAAGGTAGATAATAAAAATCAACCTGATATATTTATCTCAGAAAATGACTTACACCCAAAACCATTGGACTATGCAACTTTAATCACATTTATTTGTTTACTTTGAAATCTATGCTAAAATCGGAAATGGTCAGATTTGTGTAAAATGATATTGATAGCCAAAATAATCTTGAGATGCAATTTTGAAGTAGTTGAATTTGTGTCACAAAATATAATTAAATTACAGAAGGCAATGCAGTTCAGTTGTTCTTAGGAACTTAAAGATTTGTTTCTGCTTTACATTGGATTAGAGGAATCATATGTTATTTACAACCCAACTCTACAAGAACCCGAGAGGAGGAGATCATGGTTGACAGAAACAAGCTGAACTCTGTTCCGGAATTCACCTATCTCGGAAGCACTATATCAAGTGATGGACGCATTGATGCTGAGTTACAGAGGAGGATGGCCAAGGCTAGCGCATCTTTCGGCCGACTACGCCAGAGACTCTGGAACAACCACCATGTGTCCATTTGGGTCAAAGGTAAGATCTACAGCGCAATCGTGCTATCCACCCTACTATACGGAGCCGAGGCCTGGACAGTGTACAGACAGCAGGTGAAAAAGCTGCATGCCTTCATGATGCGACATCTGCGTTCAATCATGAGGCTAACCTGGAAGGACAAAGTGACGAATAAGGAAATACTCGAACGGATGGGGCTGCCCTCTATGGAAGATCTTCTGATCAAAAAGAATCTCCGGTGGACTGGACACCTCATGAGGATGTCATCAGACAGGCTACCAAAGCAGATCCTCTATTCTCAACTGTCTTCTGGCTACAGAAAGAGAGGGCGCCCCCGTCTCCAGTTTAAAGATACCATCAAGAGAAACCTGAAGCTGAGAGACATTAAGACCGACTCATGGACGCAACTCTCACAGCAGAGAGCTAAATGGAGAGCGGCAGTCAAGTAATGAAAGCAGTCTTTGTCGCATCGCGACCGACAGCATGATGATGATGATGATGATGTTATTTACATTAAAGCATTATTGGTGCAAGGCCATGAAATCTACACGTTCGCGTAGAATGTATCTGAGTGTCAATGGACACTGAGCCCAGATGAATTTGTAGTGCCAATATAATAATCATGAAATTATCAACATAAAAACCACAGGAAATTCATGCCTCTTTTAACAGTATTTACGGTGCTGTTGACCTTTATCCTAGACGGGGTGGCCAAATGAGTTGAGTGCTTGCTTGAATGCGCGCGTAGCAGCAGGCCGTGGGATTAGAATCCCTGGTTCCAACCCCCGCCGAGTCAAGCCAATTATTTCAAAATTGATACTTATCGCTACCTAGCCTTGCGCTTGGTATTAACAGGATATGTCTAGGGTGTGACACCATCTGACACCATGTAATAGTTGTATTGATGTTAACAACATGAGAGCTAGCAGACGACTGCTTTATTCAGGTACGCGTGTCAGGCGCCTGTCTTTGTCACGTGACCACCCACCGACCACAGGATGTACGCAGTATACCTTAGATAGGGCACTGGAATAACCAATTATCTGAAATGGAAATGTATCCCGCTTAATCAAGAACTGTATTAAAACAAAATACAGAGAAAATACAAGAAATCATTTTTGACATAATCTTATAATTATGTATCTATAAAAAGAGGCTACGTTCATAAGCCATTACAAACTCGGCACTAATCAGCGATGTGTAATTCCTGGGTGAGACATGACTGAGCACCTCTAAATAATACAGCGGCGTCACGTGATTTCCCCCCGAAATCACCTTCATTGTAAGCTCACTGGTTATCTGGTTAAAATCTCCTTTTCTTTTTTTACCAAGCCGAACCCAGCTTACGAGCACATTATACACAAAATCGAATCGGGATATTTATTTTGCTTTTTAACGATAATTTTCCCTCTTTGTTTGTTGGGGATTTACGTCCTAGCAACATCTAAGTTCATATCAGGATGGGTATATTTTGAATCCTGTGTACACTGATGACAATTTCACAGTGCTGCTCCACAGGAAGACGGGCCACTGGTACCATGATCTGATATCTCACTCAGTCACATTATCCTAATATAGAGCAAACAACTCCTTGCTCTATTCTATTAATGCCAAGTGCCAGGCTAGGGAGCGACAGGTATCAGTTGAGTGAATCATCGGTTTGACTCAGTCAAGATTTGAACCGATGACCTCCTGCATGGGAGCCAGTGCTCTTACCGATTCCACCATCATGCCCAGTACTTTATTTCTCAATTGTTCTCACTTTTAATAATATATTTAGATTCTTTGAATACTGAAGTTTTAATTCCCACATGCACACACACCTATATGCACATAACACATATATGTGCTCTATAAAGACGATATAGCAATATAAAAACAGACACTATTCACCTGCAGTTCCTGTATTGTCGTCTCACTCGCACACAACACCGGCATACTATGCACGATAGTCCTAGTTCCCACTTCTGCCACGGTGGCGTCACCTGTTGGTGGAGATTATAGCCACACACTCGGCATATATATGACTGAGCGTATAGGACACCAGTGCCAATGAGAACATTCATTAACAGGTGGCGGTAGTACTACTAATAGTACATGAATGCAACAACGGACAAAGGTGCAACAGAAATAATAAACCTATGTTTTACATATTCACATAATGGATTATATAATACATGTAGTTCTGTTGCAGGCCCAACGTGTATTAATACATTCTTAAAGACACCGTGCTGGATTTACTGCATTTTTTCGGTGGTTGCGAGTAGCATCTGAAACTACTTTTTGTAGTGGAACTACTCAGTGCTAAGCAAACGGACACATTTGTGTGTAATCACGTGACCTGAATCTTCGGTAATAGAAAACTACTTGCAGAGGGATTCAATGTGGGCTGCAATCCAAAAGTGTCTTCTCCACAATTCTAGGAGGATGTTAAAGCAACTAGTTCTTAGGTATATATATGCAATAATGTAATAGTCCACAATAGACACATATAGTTAATTTTTTTCTATTTTGCCTTTGTCCATTACTGCATTTAATGGGAAATACTGCGCCTAGAGCGGGACTCGAACCCACATCTCTTTGCATTCCGGGCCAGTGTGCTAACCATTACACCACCTAGGCTCCCTGATATCAACACACTCCCCACGCCTACCTGTCTATGTGGTTACTTGCCTGAGAGGTCAGTGCAGACCACTACATATATATATATATATATATATATATATATATATATATATATATATATATACATGCATATACGCACGGTACCTAGCATACTACGTGCAAATAATAATGACATCTAAAACCAATGCCATTCATGACCACTGCGCAATATACTCTTTCAAGTGTGCCTTACTGACTGTGCATCCTTGTGCATTTTGCTGAGGGCACCACTAGTTCTTCCTCTAAAGGATTCATACTAGGAAGAATACACGAACCTAAACTAATATATTCTGATATATAAGTCTCATAATCACAAATAATCACAAATATCCAGGCAGCAGAAAACACTCAAAATTATACAGTGCATAGCTTACACAGTATCCTGGTCATAGCACCATGTCATAGCGAGTGCATTTGCAAATGTAGGGAAACATTGTGATTGGAGTGGGATTCGAACCCGCACTTTCGTCACTGTGGCCTAGGGTCCTGACCATTAAACCATCTAGGATCCCTGATGCAGTAAGCCTATCTACACCTCCCTATGCGTGGAACATTTCACTTGGGGAAGTCAGTACACCTCACCACAGCAATACTATATAATTGGCTGATAACTCTGGCTGGCAACTTAATGCCCGCCGTCCTTTATTCAAAAGTTAAAAGTCTGCGGGCCAACTGACCTGGCTCACTCTACCTCTACCGGTTACCTGCAGTCCAGGCATACATTCCCTACTTGTCAGGTAGCAACCAGCTTCCCAGATTGCTCCACCAATCTGTTTGAATCATAGAATACATCAAACTACCAACACAACCAATTACCAACGACATTCTTAATAATATTTGCATAAATAACATTTATACCACACATAAAGCGCCCTTTTAAACGTACATACACATATAATATGTATGCATATAAAATATAATAGAATACATATTATATATTAAATATATATAATAGAATATATATTATATATAAAATTGAATATATATGTGTAATATATAAGCAATCTCTAATATTTAGCTACAAATATTTGTAAAGAAAGAGATTAAAACATTTACTACATGTAGGTTTGATATTAAAGCACACACAACAGGACACAAGTGCTGCGTGGCAGTGGTGACCAGGAGGCTGTGCATGTATGTAGTGGTCTCCGCCGCTCCAAGTAGCGGCAGCCCGGAGAGGGGCGGCGTCAGGCCCGGCAAGGCCCCGCTCCGCTAACGTGTGCACCGCCACAATGACACATGTAAATACAGATCTGATATACAGCCGGCTCTCACGTGATATAAACATTTATAAATACGCCGCTCCATCCGATGATCACCCTCCCATTCGCACTGGGGTGGGGGGTGGGGGGGTGGAGTGGGGCGGACCCCGTCACATGCGCCGGCCACGCCGATACGTCTCCCCGCGTCCGGCGAAGGAGCCCTGGGATCGATGGTGCGTGGATGTTCGGTGTGCGGTGTGTGCGCGGGGGGTGGGGTGGGGGTGGTGGGGGTGGGTGGGTGGGCGGCAGCGCTCGAGCACGTGACACTGAGGATTCATTCATCGACCACTTCCGGTTAGTCAGAGCGAGGTGAATAGGACTAAAATAAGAATCATATTAGAAGCATGGATTACAAGGGAGATTGTGTCTGAGTGTCTGATTAAAAACAGTATATATACACATGATACTTGATTATTATAGAAAAGATGTAGTATTTTTATCTTTTCATTTTTGTTATTATTCTTCTTTTTTTTTGCGGGGAAAGATACACAGGATACTTGATTATTAGAGAAAATATAGAAGAGGGGTTTTTATTCTTTTATTTTTGTTATTTATTTATTTATTTTTGCGGCGAAAGGGAGGGAGGAATGAGATCGGGTTGGTGGGGGAATGGAGGGGGTGGGAGGAGGAGGAGGAGGAGGAGGAAGGGAACTGCTAGTGAATCTACGACCAAGGTGACCGCGGCCCGTGGGCACGCCGACATCAAAGGGCGCGATGAATCATAACTGGGTCGTGTGAAATTTAATTTAGCGTGAGGTAAGCCGCGCAGAGACCACCGTGAAGACGGCGGCGGCGAATTGGAGGCAGCAGTGGTGACGGATGCACGGTCGGCGGCGGGGGGCGGGCAATGCAGCCGGAGCCGGAGAATCGGCGCAGGAGACCGATCGTAATGATGATAGGGTCGGAGCGGACGGGCAGACAGCTAGTGGAGAAGTGTGTACACCGGAGAACAGTCGCACTGGGTGGGGTTGGGTGTGGGTGTGGGTGTGGGGGGGGGGGGAGCAGTGGGCGCAGTGGGCCGAAAGTGGGCCGGCCAGTTGGTGAGGCGGGTAGAGGTGACCCAGGTAATGGGCGGAGTGGGTAGGAGTAGGTAGGAGTGGGGGGAGTGGGTAGGAGTGGGGGGGGGGGCAGTTAGCGGAGTGCGGGAGTGAGTAGTTAGGGGGCAGTGAGGGGGGGTAGTGGGGGAGTAGGGGGCAGTGGGAGTCAGTGCGGGCAGTGGGAGGCAGGGGGCAGGGGAGGTGTAGCAGTGTAGATGGACAGTGGGGGGTGGGGGGGGTGGCAACGCACAATGCAGGATTTGGTGCATGCACAACATGGCTTTTACCCGATAGGCGCACAAGACAGTGACTGTACCTGGCAGTTTGAGTGTCTGACAGGGTGCACTAGTCATTTTCTGCATCACACAGGAGACGCCCCAGGTACAACACAGTAGGTGCACCATCAACTGGGTACCCGGCAGTTTGTGCACCGTGGTCAGGTACACTCGTCATCATGCACGTTCACTGTGCCGCGTCGGGAGTTCGGGCAGAAGACGGTGTGGCCAAGAGGATGGCGCACAGAGGCCGCATGTGGCCAGTAGATAAAGCAGCGCCCCGGCTGTACTCCGCCTCGCCCCTCCCCTCCCGCCCCGCCCCGCCCCTCCCCTCCCGCCCCGCCGCGCTCCGCCCCGCCCCGCCCGGCCCCGCCGCGCTCCGCCCGGCCCGGCCCGGCCCCGCCCGGCCCGGCCCCGCCGCGCCGCGCTCCGCCCGGCCCCGCCCCGTTCCGCCCTGCCCTGCCCCGTTCCGCCCTGCCCTGCCCTTCCCTTCCCTGCCCTGCCCTGCCCTGCCCTGCCCTGCCCCGCTCTGCTCTGCCCCGCCTTGCTCTGCCCTGCCCCGCTCCGCCCCGCCCGCCCACGCCCCCGCCCACGCCCCCGCCCCGCCCCGCCGCGCCGCGCCCCGCCGCGCCCCGCCGCGCCCCGCCGCCCCCGCCGCGCCCCCGCCCCTGGTCGGCCCCCGCACCGCACCGCCCCGCCCTTTCCCCGCCCCCCGCCCCGCTCTGCCCTACCCCGCTCCACCCCGCTCCGCCCCCCCCCGCTCCTCCCCCCCGTTCCCCTCCCCCGCTCCCGCCCCGCACCTCCCCCCGCACGGCCCCGCTCCCGCCCCATCCCGCCCTGCCTACACCCCACACCGACTTGCCCGCCCTGCTTCGCCCCACCCCGCCCGCCCCGCCCCGCCCTGCCCTGCCCCGCCCTGCCCGCCCTACCCCCGCCCCCCGCCCCGCGCCGCCCCGTCCCGCACCACCTTGCCCCCCACACCTTGCTCCTCCCGGCCCCACCCCGTCCCGCCCCGTGTGCCGGGATCACTGAATGCCTGCCATGTTTTGTGGGCTTGATGCGAATTCCACTCATTTATGGTCATGTTACAGGCACTAATATTCACGTTTTTCCTCCATGCCAACGCCGAAGGCTCCCCCCCACCACGCCCCCTCTCTCCGGCTCCCGCTCCTGTTGGTTTTCGTTCCCTATCCCATTCACTTCTATTTTCCTCCTTAATTGTGTCTGTTCCTGTTAGTCAACTATTAAATCTATTCAGCAGATCATCAGCCAGTTTCCTCAGAAATTCACCCGTTGATGCGACACTATTCTATTTCCTATCATATTTCTATAAAGGCTGTATTGAATCTATTCTGACTTGTATTTATCCGTGTCTTTTCATTGACTAGGTTGCTTCATATCGGCTGGTTTAATATTGGCTGTGAATTAAGAAGACCGTTCATGGTAGAAACTTCCTTTATCCTGATAATATAAGTTGGATACGTCCATATTATGTACCTATCCACCACGTGGAACATTTGTTTGTCATCTAAAGCCCTGTTCACACGGGCAAAATGTGAGGCGAATCAGGCAAATCGAATCAGGTGAGGTGAATTAGGCTCCCGTTCACACAGACACTGCGTGAGGCGGAAGTGGATATCTGCGCATGAGCAAGTACAGACTAACCAGTGCCATTTTGGGTTCGACGATGCTGGCACCAGAGAGTGTAGGTTCGACCTAGATATGTATTTAATGAATCTTATTGGTTTGGAACGATCAAAACTTCTGCTGGGCAGTGAAACCCTAAAAATAAATGATGAAAAGAATATCTGTGCGTAGATAGCGGTTTCATTAATTAAATTATATAATATGCGCTTTTGATCGACCGGAAAGTCAACAAACTAAGGTCGACTGCGCATGCGTGTGAGGTGCTTAATCCGCCTCAATGCGTCCACACGGGCAAAATAAATCGAATCAGAGAAATCGCCTCACATAGACTACCTCTCTTAGGTGGTCTACACGATCCGCATCACGTGAGTCGAATCAGCCCTAATCCGCCTCAGACGTCCGTTCGCACGGCAAATGTGAGGCGAACTAGGCAAGTTGCTTTCTACGAATCGATTTACATTGCCCGTGTGAACAGGGCTTAACAAGCCACCGGATTTCCCAAGGTGGACCAGTAGGGCCAGCACTATTGCTAAATATCCGTTGGGGAATCATGTTGTGGACTATCAACACAAATACTGTATGTTCTCCACAAATCTTTATACGGTACCATTTGCATGGCCTTTAATCCTTCCTTGTCCATTCTCCAGACCTTCCCTCTTCTCTATCCTCTCTTCCCGTCCCAGATCCTACCCACCCTACTCCTGCCCTCCAATCTTCGCTCTCCTCTCCTCCCATCTACCCATTCTCTGCTCCCCTGACCTGCCATCTCTTGCCCTCTCGTCCACTCCCATTTACTATCGACCGCCTCGTCGCCTCCCCTACCCTCCCCTCCTCTCTGTCCTCCCCTCCTCCCTCACCCTCCAGTCCCAGTCTCCTTCTCTTTCTTCTCTTCCCTTCCCCTCCCCTCTCCTCTCTTCCTTTCATCCTTCTTCTCTCATTTCCGCCCATCTCCTCCCTACCCTCTCTTCCCTACCCAGCCCCTCTTCTTCCCTCCGCTCCCACATGCCCCTCCCACATGCTCCGCTACTTCCCTCCCTTCTTTCTCCTCCCTCGGCTCGCCCCCCCCCCCCCACCCACCCACCCATCTCTCCCACTATCCATCCCCTCTCCCCCCTCCTTCCTTCAATTTCGTCCCCTCCAACCTTCTTCCCCCCTGTCCTCCTTCCCTCCTTCCCCTCTCCTCAGACCACCCCTCTGTTCACAGTTACCCTCGCTCACGCCATATGCGACACCAAGTGAGTACTTTGGGAACCAGCGAACGCTCACCCATACACCGCAACAACTCGAATGAGAGGCAGAGCGAGAAAGAGAGAGATATTTAGAGAGAGGGAGATAGGGAGAGGGAGGGGGTGTGGGGGGTGTGGGAGAGAGGGGGCGGGAGAGATAGGGAATACGATGCTGGTTTTTCCGCCTTTTAATACAGATATTCCGTTTAGGAAAGCACTGATCTATCAAGTTGCACAGCGCTGAATAGAAACATTGAAACTCGACGCAGGCCTGTATTTGTGTGTGGTGTGTGTATGTTTGTGCGTGTGTGGCGTGAGTGTGCGTGTATGTTATGCGTGCATATGTGTGTGCGTGTGTGTATGTGCGTGTGCGTGTACGCTTGCATGTACGTGTGCGTGTGCGTGTGCGTGTGCGTAAAGTGCACCTCAGTGAGTCGACAGAGAGGCACGGCAGGCTTCAATCGATACATGTTGTTCAATCTGAATGGTGTTAATGAGATATGCCATATGGACCTCGACTGGCGGGGGTGGGATGTGGGGGTGGGATGTGGGGGTGGGATGTTGGGGTGGGATGTGGGGGTGGGAGGTGGTGGTGGGATGTGGGGGTGGGATGTGTTGGTGGGGGAGTGATGTGGGGGATTGGGGGGTGAGTGAGGATGGTAGCCTCCTCCCCGCCCTTCCCAACCCCCCGAGGACCCCCTCGCACCGGAGGTTTGCCGGGCGGCCGGTCCGATATCACCGCCAGCCGGGCGGCTGCTCTCCTGCTCTCCGACATTTGAGGGGTGTGGAGCGGGTGAGGACGGAGGGAAAGAGGCAAGAGGAGAGGAGGAGCAGGGGGAAGGGGCAGCATAGGCTGGCTGCCTTCCGCCTGTGCCTACCGCCACCTCTCACCGCACCCCCTCCGCACATTGACACACAATGTGCCCTGTACGTTTTACCAAAAGCCCGTCCACCATGAGCTGCTCACCCCCTCCCTTCCCGCTTTCCCCCATCCCCAACCATGTCACCCCATTCCCCGCCCACCTCCGCCCATCGCCCGCCCATCGCCCACCCATCGCCTGCCAATTCCCCACCCACATCCGCCCATCGCCCGCCCATCGCCCGCCCATCGCCTGCCCATCGCCAGCCCATCGCCCGCCCATCACCCGCCCATCACCCGCCCATCGGCTGCCCATCACCCGCCCATCGCCCGGCCGCATGTCCGTCTACCAGTGGCCCGTGTCACTTGCACATATCCATTCATGTTAATTTCCTGCCCCCCCCCCCCCCCCCCTCCCGCCAACCCCACCCCATCCCCACCTCCCACTCCTTCCACCTCCCACCCCTCCCATCCCTCTCCCCTCTCACCCCTCTCACATCCCATCCCTCCCACCTCCCAACCCTCCCACCCCTCCCATCCCTCCCACCTCACACCCCCCACCTTCCCACCCGGTGCCTGCCTGCCCTTCAGATGCTGTCTGCTCGCTCACACGTGCCGCGCTCACTGCGACTCAGCGCGCGGGTTCAATTAGTGCGCAACTTATTATTTCAGCAAACACAGACACGAACCACGCCTGAGCTGGTCCGATACGCCCCGGCACCAAGGGTCCGCCCTTACCAAACAAGTCGCACCCACCTCCCGCAAATATAATAAATAACTGCCAACAAAATAAATACCCGCCAAAATAATAAATACCCGCCAATATAATAAATACCCGCCAATATAATAATACCCACCAATATAATAAATGCCTGCCAATATAATAAATACCCGCCAAAATAATAAATACCCACCAATATAATAAATACCCACCAACATAACAAATACCTGCAAATATAATAAATGCCCACCAAAATAATAAATATCCACCAATATAATAACTACACGACAAGATAATAAATACCCGCCAAAATAATAAATACATGACAAGATAATAAATACCCACCAAAATAATAAATACCTGCCAATATAATACCCGGCAATATAATAAATACCCACCAAAATAATAAATACCCACCAATAAAATAAATACCCGCCAATATAATAAATACTCGCCAATTTAATAAATACCTGCCAATATAATAAATATATGCCAATCTAACAAATACCCAACAATATAACAAATACCTGCCAATATAATAAATACCTGCCAATATAATAAATATCAGCCAATATAACAAATACCCGCGAATATAGCAAATACCCGCCAATATAATAAATACCTACCAAAATAATAAATACCCGCCAATATAATAAATACCCGCCAATATAATAAATAATAATCTATGAATACCCACCAATATAACAAATACCCACCAACATAACAAATACCCACCAATATAATAAATACCCGCCAAGATAACAAATACCCACCAAAATAATAAATACCTGCCAATATAATAAATACCCGCCAATATAATAAATAATAATCTATGAATACCCACCAATATAACAAATACCCACCAATATAATAAATACCCGCCAAAATAATAAATACCCGCCAATATAATAAATACCCGCCAATATAATAAATAATAATCTATGAATACCATATTGTCTCAAGTAGAACCCCACCCCTAACCCGGTCGAATACAAGGTTGTTTGTTAGAGTTTTACATCCTGGCAACATCTAAGGTCATATGAGGACGGGTACCGACTTGTGACAGTGCACATTCATGACAACTTTTATAGTGCTGCCCCACTGGGAGACCATGTCACTGGTACCATGACCCGATATCCCACACAGTCTCATTATACTGATACTGTGCTGACCAGTTCTGGTCCTATCCCATGAATGCCGAACGCTAGGCTAGGTAGCGACAAGTATCAATTTTATATGTCATTGGTTTCACCCGACCGGGAATCGAACTCGCGATCTCCAGCACGGGAAGCCTGCGCTCTACCGCTTAGGCAACTGCGACCGGTATAAATACATATATATATATATACGTATGTATGCAAGAATAAATATATGGAAGATCATAAATTATCTCGCCATTATCCTCATCCCCTACCAAACATTACCAGTGGCGCCACCATCCGTCCACCTCGCCAACCGCCGCGTTAGTTAGACCTGTGTCAGTCGCAGCGGAATTTCTTTTTTCACAGATTCTTAACTTTATATATCGTTAACTGTTTTAAAACCAATGATAAATCTTTTATTAGCAATAGATATTGTTAAAGCATTTATATCTATTGATTTTGATCAATAATATGTTATTCGGGGAATAAAGTGGATTTGTTTTCAACATCGGGGCACTGATCCTGTTATGCTACATTCATTCACATATAAACTAAGAAAAATAATTGTATATATAACCTGTAAGTGGACTTTTATTCAGCTTATATTGGTGTTTTTTGTCGGGGCAATAGTCTTCAAGCCATAAATATATATAAATTAACAGAGCTATACACGCATGTACACACGCATATATATATATATATATATATATATATATATATATATATATATATATATATATATATACAGTAAAACCTCTCCAAATCGACCGACCATGGGGCCGACTTTAAATGGTGTATTTAGGGAGGTGGTCGGTTTAGGGAGTTTAAAAAAATGTATTTACAATGGTATTGTATGGCGATCGCTTGGGACCCAAATAAAGCGATCGATATAGGGGAGTGGGCGAGGTTTTACTGTATACATACATATATATGTATATCTTAATGTATATGGTTATAGCTTGAAGATTATATATGTATATATGTTGGTTTATAAACTTATGGCTTGAAGATACACATATATATATATATATATACTCATATATATATATATATGTATATACACAAAGCTGTTAATATTTATATGTAGACTTAGTAGTAAAATGCCTGTGGATCTCTGTGGGGAGAAGCGCGATGTGCGGTTTGTACACCGCCCCACACCATTCCGATCTCTCTTCACCCCCCCACCCCACCCCCCACCCCACTCCCACCCCACCCCACACACCGCCATGTTGGATGACCGGTGGTGGATTAACGCCCCACCTAAACCAGCCCACATCCTGCCCGGTGTACCCGGAACAGGAAATGCGGTATGAACGTGATGCCGTTAACATCCACCATCAACATGAGTAGTCGCGTCCTGTTTAGTGCCCGGCGCTCTCTACGATTAAAGTCCGCTGCTTTTTCTCTCTCTCTTTTGTGTGTGTGTGGACAGTCAAGGGGAAAATGATAGAATGTGAGTAAAAACCTTATTGTTGTTAGACCTTGCATAATCTGAAGAAAGCACATCATTTCGGCAACAAAAAAGTACATACATTCTACATATCCATGTTGTATACGGATGCACTGTTAGACATGTACCGTTGTATACAAGGAATAGTAAGTCAATTTATTTTATATAACATGTCCCTGCTGCAAGTCATGCAAGGAACCTATGATGTTCAAACTGTCACAGACCATGCTTGGTTAAAGGGGCAGTAACATGCCACACACAAGGTTGACTTATTCACCATTTTAATTGTTTTATATAAATTAAATGTAGTTTATTCATTAAATAATGTCTGTTATCAACGCCAGAGCACGAGACCTGCCAACCATACATTGCTTGATTCATGATTGAAGCATTTAGCATGATCAAACTTTGGTCTTCCAGCCATACAGTAAGATTGTTTGATATATTACTGAAACAAATATTATGTTCAATTATGAATACTCATAATTTGTGTATCTTGAAGCAACCTGTTATGTGGGATTTATTTAACTCCCAGTCATGATCTGAGAGTCTCTCTGGTGAAGCTGTGTTTATTAGTGTCCTTCCGCCCTATTTACCCCCTCCCCCAGTGATATCAGCAATGGAATATCTATGCTGTTGGATTAGCCTTCTCTGATAAATATAATTGAACAATATATAAACTCATAAGTCACTAATTGTGTAGAAGGACAGATTACTTCCCTTCAATAAACACATGTTAGAAAAGTAGCGCAAACTCTACTGTTATTAATAGTGACTTTGAAGTCATTTGAGGATGCCTTATCACCAATGTAATTCCACATTTTCCTCCCCTGTCTGACATCTCAGAGCTACTCAAAATATCCATGGAATGATCCGTCTAATGGCGCTAGGCGGCGCCGCCTCAAATAGTCAATTCTAAGTGTAATAAAGTTGATCTTTCTGAAATATGATCTTTTTGTTGTGGTTGAGATATATCGAATAATCATGCAAGGAATACATGGTAACATCAGGTGATAGAGCTTTAATCTTTACCAATAACCAGATGCAGACAATAGTAATAGAGCATGCCATTTAATGCTCCCCGACATGCAGTCACCCCCCCCCCCCCCCTTCTGCCCGGGATGAACGGTCGTGCGCCGGGACAACGCTGTTGAGGTTCTCGTTATGAATAGTGACCGCCCTCCTGCCTTACTCACGGTGGGCTTTCCCAGATAGCAATGGTTGAGGTGACATCAACGCTACTGTGACGTCACTGCATATATCTGACTCGAAGTATGACGTCATCGGGTAAGCATTACTACATGTTCATCCGTTAACATTCACTCTAGTAAGCAGTGGTCAGATGTGAATATAATTTTCCTGATTGCTTTGAGGTATTTATACATATATAAAAGTATAGGATATAGACTATATACTATATATACCATATACATAGCATATATAATATAAGCATATATACATATAACATATGCAACCATATGTAACATATATATAAAATATATAACATGTATACAATATATAACATATAGAGTATACATTATTGATGAATGAGGACTGCAAATATAAATAATCAAAAGATTCTCTTGCTATCACATTATCCTCCAATTACCTTAGACTATATATTAACCTCCCCCAGCTTCCCACTTGGGGGCTTGTGGTGCCACCACTCGCTTCCCTCATTACTTGCGCTTGACTGCTGGTTTCGGTATCCACTAAAAACTAACATATAAACACCATATATTAAATATATATAACATACATATATAGCATATATAACATGCATACCATATATATAACATACATAACATATATGCCCTCTATAATGTATATAACATAATAACATATATAATATACTATGTATAACATTTAACATATATAACACATATAACATATGTAACATATGTAACGATATATAGCATACATCGAGAAAGACAACCACATTTTCATTTACTCAGGAGGAGAACAACATGCTCACGGAGTTGGCATTCTAATGAAACAACAATATGGAAAGTATATAATGGGCTATTGGACCATCAATAACAGAATGATGTTGGTTAAACTAAGAGCCAAACCGTTTAATATTGCCATCATGGTAGTGTATGCACCAACACAAAGCTACGAGGATTGGGAAGTTGAGTCCTTCTATGAGGATGTGGAAGCTGGTTTAAAACAAACAAAGCCAAGTGATATCCTTGTAGTGCTTGGCGACCTAAATGCAAAGGTTGGACAGGAACAATATCCGAAGGTGACTGGACACTATGGACTGGGAACCCGAAATGACAGAGGAGAACGCCTGTTACAATTCTGCGTAAAAAACAAACTGGTCATAACTAATACCTTCTTCCAACAGCCAAATAGAAGACTATACACATGGAAGAGCCCAGGAGATGTCTGCAGGAACCAGATCGATTACATCATGATTAAAGATAGATTTAAAAACAGTATAAATAGAATAAAAACATACCCAGGTGCAGATATAGGTTCGGATCATAACCCACTCATTGTCACCATAGAAGTCAAACTGAGGAAGTTGAAATCCTCACAGATAAAGAGGCCATACTATGACATCACAGCACTTAAACAACCAGAACTGAGGAAAACTTATGCAGTGGAGGTGAACAACAAATACGAATCTTTACTCATGGAACTAAGCGAACAAAATGAAAATAAAGAATCAAAAATGGAGAATAACTGGAAGTGTTTCAAGGAAAGCCTAAAACAAACAAATGAAATATTGCTCCCACTGAAAAAAAGGGTAACACAGAAGGCATGGATGACAGATGAAATCCTACAACTAATGAAAGAGTGGAAGATACATAAGAATACAATGAAATACCATGGAATGGACAGGGAAGTAAAGAACAAGTGCTCCCAAGAAAAAGAAAGATGGCTGAGATCGAAATGTGAGGAAATAGAAACCCTTGAAAACAATCATCAGACAAGGGATATGTACGAAAGGGTCAGAGAAATGACAAATAATAAGCAGTCTTCGAAACAAAGAGGATGTATCAAGAATAAGAAAGGACAACTACTTTTTGATGAAGAGGAAGTCTCTCATAGATGGTCTGAATATATCGAAGAACTTTTTGACGGGCAGAGAGAGGAAATACCTGAGATGAGGAATACTGATGGGCTTCCTATTCTGGAGAGGGAAGTAATAAGAGCCATTGGGCAACTTCGGAATGGGAAAGCAGTAGGAACAGACGATATCTCTTCTGAAATGTTAAAAGCTTTGGAGGGAGCTAGCATCACAAGGATAACTGCTCTTTTTAATGACATATATAACACCGGATATATTCCATGAGACTTAAGAAAATTTATATTTATTGCCCTTCCTAAGAAACCAAAAGCGGTGGAATGCTCGGATTTCAGAACAATAAGCCTCATGAGCCATGTTATTAAAGCTTTACTCAAAATACTACTAGAAAGGATTAAAACAAAAAATTAATCGAGAGGTATCAGAAGAGCAATTTGGATTCAGACCAAACAGTGGAACAAGGGAAGCCATTTTTAACATGAGAACAAAAATTGAGAGACACCTAGAAGTAGATAAGGATATATACATATGTTATATAGACTACGCTAAAGCATTTGACAAAGTACATCATAAGAAACTCATAGAAGCTCTACAAAAAATCAGTCTAGACGGTAAGGACGTTCGGCTTGTGGCCAACCTCTACTGGGAACAGTATGCTGCTGAAAGAATTGGAGACTCATTGACACCAGAAGTGAAGATCAAATGTGGAGTGCGACAAGGATGTGTTCTATCACCTAGTCTTTTCAACATTTATACGGAAATGATTTTCAGAGAAATAGATGACATCATAGGAATAAATGTTGGAGGTGGAAATATCAATAACACAAGATACGCAGACGATACAGCACTGCTAGCCTTAACGTCAAATCGACTACAAGATATAGTGGATGAAGTAAAAGAAAAAAGTGAGAGATGTGGCCTCAAAATGAATGTAAAGAAGACAAAATCCAGTGTTGTCAGCAGAAAGGAATACAAACCAAGAGCAGAGATAAAAGTTAATGGTGTAATCTTGGAGCAGGTAGAGTCATTTGTGTATCTCGGCCATTTAATAACTAGTGATGGCGGATGTGAAAGAGAGATTAAACGGAGAATAAACATTGCCAAATCAACATTTCTAAAGATGCAGAAAGTACTAACATCTAGAGACATAAATATAAAAACAAGACTCCGACTGCTAAAGTGCTATGTGTGGTCTACACTTTTATATTGCTGTGAGACATGGACTTTGAAGAAAGCAATAACAACAAAGCTCGAGGCATTTGAAATGTGGCAATACAGAAGAATGTTAAAAATTCCATGGACAGCAATGATAAGCAACGTGGAGGTCCTAACAAGAATGAAAATAAAGAGACAGATAATACAAACAATCAAAAACAGAAAAAGTTAATACTTTGGCCACATGATACGGCACCAGGAATCACAGAGAAGAATACTGGAAGGGAAGATAGAAGGGAAAAGACCAAGAGGGAGAAGGAGAACAACATGGATGGACAACATCACTGAGTGGACAGCAATGAGCTATGCGGAATGCGTGAGAGGAACAAATGACAGGAAGAGATGGAGGTCCATTGCAGCCAACCTTCTTTGAGAAGACGGCACCCATTGATTGATTGATAGCATATATACCATATGTAACATATATAACATATATAACGTATGTAACATAAGTAACAAATATATCATATATACCATATATACCATACATAGCATATATACCACATATAGAACATATAAAACATGTATTACACGTATATCACACATATATCACATTTATAACATATATATATATATAATAATAAACATACATCTATTAATATATTCTTATAATAAAGATCCATATCAAATATAATAAGACTCATAATAAATATGAATACAAAGTCATGAAAAGCCTAATTAGTGTACACACTCCCTACAGTGATATCTGTTACACGTTTCAGTGGTATCTCCAGTGGAATAACACTGATATCGAACCGGACAGCCTTAGTCAATGTGTATCTCAGAAATCATCAGGCCTTAACACCCATATCGTGCAATATATGCTTAATATCCTATTTCTACCAGCAATAATGATATCAATAATAACAAACGCAATATAATTCACCACCCTTATATCTAAACATTCCCTGACTTAATATATTTGTGTGTCTTATCATCTATAGATTCTTTTTCTTGAAGATTTATACTGTGTATCATGGATAAGTCTTAATAGTCTTATTTTCACCATTTGACAGTTGGTCGATAGAAAGCCCGAGCCTACACTTTTACTGACCCAATGTATTTTTAACCTCCCACACCACATAGACATGGTATGAGAGCAACTGGCCTTTGATGGCGCTGTAAGTTATACACAGTGATGGAAATCCAAATTGGCAGAGGTGACGGCATGGGGAATGGAATCACCGACCTTCAGATTAGGAGTCTAACCTAGAAAATAGTCAGACGCTCTCACCAATCCGCGACAGAGAACACCACTATGATATTTTATTGAGGCCGGATTGGTGCTGAGAGTCCATAGTGGACATGTGCGTGCTATTTTAAATGATGCTCGTGAACCTGGACGCACATGGGTGAGTGAACGACAGACTAACCTAATATCGGCAAGAGCGCCATCTTAACGGCCCTCCATGTACACATGAGGAGACTGCCTAAGTAGGACACGTCCTCACCTCATGCCCATATAAGGCACATCTTCACCAGGCGCCATATGCATTTCCTCTCATAGCACACAGCGGCGGTAGGTAGGTATGCACTGCACAGCCATGCCGAGGATATTTAGTCAAAGGGAGCAGTGTATATGCGTATATTTAAACATGGTTTATATAGTAACACATAAGTGGTGCTTGCAAGGATAACTAAACAATCATTGTCTGGTTTTGGGTGGGTCGGTTAGATTTGTTAGTGAAGCGCGGGGCAGATTGCCAGCTAATAGCGTCAGCTTGGTGTTAAGGTGACATAAGGGCGCGCCGGGGAGCAGCTCGTGAGGTGGATACCCTGATGAGTGCTGCATTGCCTATTCATTGCCCTGGGTCGATCCGGCATACTACGTCCTATGCGGCGCACAAGCTTACACCTCACATCGCCAAGGAAATGCGGCCTTTTAATTAATAAAAATAAAAATTGTGGCATATGATACCAACCAAAACTGTGTGTGCTCTTCAGTTCCATCTTCCATCTCAGATGAAATGTAAAGGACCACCCCCTCTCCCAACCCACCCACCAACCCATATACGGCGAAAGATCATTTGCAATTCGATGAATTGTGAAATTGATTCGACGAATGAACGACCGAATGGCAGAAAGCTTAAAAATACATCCACTAAACACCAAAAAAAAGACAAACTCACGTTAAAACGAGCAGACTATATATACGGACTCCTATTGTAGGACAAAGGTGATGCATACAATACGTAATATTGCGAGTGGATGGTTGGATTCAATCACTATCGCATTCAGGAGTAATGTGTGCACCATACAGGCTGATAGTAGTCTCCACTAAACTATCAGAGAGAGAAAGCCACAGAGACAGGTTGGCATGGATAGGGTGATTGCATCAGGGAGCCTAGATAATCGAATGGTTATGATACTAACCCTGGAATGGCACAACGCATAGATTCAAATAACAGATTATTAAAGAAGGGTTTTTGGTTCTGACATATTTGAATAATTTACCTGCACAACTTGAAATTGAAAGAACTTTTCCCAAACTACTAATAACAAGTTGCCAGTTGTGTAACTGACAACCTTAGCCAGCATCACATGTATGATCCCGAAAACAGTAACGGCAATGGACATACCAATGACGAAATGCTTTGTGATTTCTTTTGAAAAATGAACACACAACAAAGAAGAAAGAAGCGGAACTCCTACCAGGTTTTAAATGAAATCATGTTATTTGGATGTAATGATGGGTCGAAATCCAATTAGGAGCCTTTATTTGCTGATTGGAATTCGGTGTGGTAGGGTTAATTGCATTGTGTGGCGGGTGAGTCATGGACCGATGGACCGAGAGACGAAGGGACCGGCACATATGGTCCGATGCTGGGTGCTCGGCTTGCGGGTTACTGGTCGATGGGCTTGGTGCTTATATGTACATATAGTGCTGCCTGGTGTGTTGTGTGACGGTGTGTGGGAGTCTGTGTGTAGGGAATGGTGGGGGGTGGGTGGGGGGTGGGGTGGTGGGGGCGTCGTTATAATCGATCCCTCCCTCGCTGGGCACTGTTTACCGTGTAACTCCACAGGTCCACGGTCCATACAGGCGACCATCGCTCCCCGCACCTGGCTACGGGCCTACTCTCCCAGTACCATGCCCCCCTCCCACCCTCCCACCTTGCACACACAGTGGCCAATTATTTCCACAGTCTTGTGCTTACCCAGAACAGGTTCCCATCCACACAGCTCCAACCGTCAAGGCCCACTCACACCTTACTGGATTGGAGAAACGGACAGAAACCGGACACTGTCCGGTGAAATATGGCAATGTACGGTTTATATACGGTTGGCATCCAACGTGTCCGGTGGTGTCCGGTACAAGTTTTGAACATGCACAAAACTTGTAGCAGACACCGCTGGACTGACGTGTATGGTTGGTGTCCAGTTTAAATCCGTTTAGTCCGTTTTGTCCGCTTCATGTCCGTTATCCATCCGCTACGTCTCCGGTTTGCTTCCTGGAAAGTCTGTTGACGGTGTTGGGGGAATTCGGTCCGTCGATTTTTTCAGCGCGTCCATAAACAGTCCGGTACGTGTCCATTTGGTGTTCGGTCCTCACTTATTATCAAATACATCAAATAACAATGGCAACATGAATGGCATGATCATCCAAACAATAAATTGCATAGCATCACCACATGGATTGAGGAATATTTACAACATCATGGTAGATGTTGGTGGGACCAAGTAGTCCTCATGTGATGCCACATTGGCCACTATAGGCTGACTCATGCATTTTTACTTAAGGGAGAACCATGCCCTGAGTGCTCTGGGTGTCAGCACCCACTCAAACACATTCTGCTTTAATGTGTAGATTTCATGGTCTTGCATCAGCACTATTTTACTGTGAATAACATGTGAGCCCTCCTTACCAGTTTAAAACACAAACAGAAATAGCATTCCTAAAAAACAACCATTGGGCTATATTGTCTACACTACCACCGGCGCCATCAGTAAGTGTCCGACCATACTTCACTGTACTCCCAAATGTACGTCAGCATGTTTATCTCTGACTATTTGTGTGTTATTTGGTATATGAACATATGTGCTCTATAATCTATTATGGGAATATAAACAAGGACACTACCACCGAGCAGTTCTCCCCCTCTATTTACTCTACACCTGAATGTCATGTGACTTCGCTAGTACCCACTCCTATTCATTGAGTTACTACTGCACAACCTGCTATGCCTAGCTTAGTTCCTGCATCCACCACTGCATTGCCACCTGTGAGTGGCTCATGACTGCATGATACCAGCTGCCCCTAGTCACTACCACTGCCGCTCCCGCTCAGCAGGACGGATTGTTATTTCTGTTTCCAGGGGACGACTGTTTATATACCATATATACATTTAAATACCATATATATACATTTAAATAACATTTAATTTCGTAGAGCAGTTTTTGATTTTCTGATTAATCTGAAGCTCATCGTTAGGTCATGAGGTATATCAAGTTGCTAAATTGAAATATCTTCGAACTGAAAACGCTGTCCTCATATCACATAAAGGAACTATACTCCACCTTCCCAAAACAACAACAAAAACACCAACAAATGCAATCACCCGATGTTCAGAAACTTCTTCCTCGCTCTAGGTACCCAATAATAGAACAGCCTCCACGACCATGTACCGGCCGACTTATACACTTAGAAACTTCAGTACAGGCCCAAAGGACCTGCCTAGAAACCCGCCCCAGAAAGCGGGGTAAATGCCAATTCTTTTGACCTCCAAATGACTCCGGTTGAGCTCCCCTTCTTACCTGTTCACCGGTAGACTGTATATCCGCCTGGATCCAAACTCCCTTTCAGCCCATCACTTTTTCCTACCAACAATCACAATAATAATGTTTCTAAGTTGTTGACCTACTTACAAGTTGCATAATAAGCAACCAGCTCTAAAATATGCCAATATTCGGCAAGGGGGAATGCAAATGTTCTATTACTGATCGGTGTATGTGACCAGGCACATGTATAGATATATATATATGGGTTGGTGGTGCCTGAGTGGGATGTAAATAGACATAGTGGTGCAGTCGCAGGTCTGAGTGTGATTGCACTCAGGGTCTACCCCTTCTGCTGGGGTAGGGGTCACCACACTAAAAAGGTCAATGTTGGTGGTGGCCATGGGGCCATACAGCTACTGGCGGTGGCCAGACCACTGGTATCCATAGAGACCAGGGATGCTGGGTTCCTATTGGTGATAATATTTTTCTGAAATATTCTTTTCTGTTTTTGCATGGCGATGGAAATAGATAATGCCTGGGGAGGCATAGGTAATGCATAGGGCATTGAAGAAGTCTTAATAATTTTTCAAAAGCGAGTGTCTGTTGGGAGCTCAGATGAAATGATCAGAAAGATTCTTCCTTTTTCTTTCTCCATTGTTTGCTAGGCGACTGCATGAGGTTCTTTCCACTGCTTTTTGACAGAGATAATGCCTGGGGAGGCATAGGTAATGCCTAGGGCATTGAATGAACTCTAATCATTTTTCCAAACGCGAGTGTATGTTGGTAGCTCAGCTCAAATGATTAGAAGGATTTCTTGTTTTTTTTCATGGTCACTTTTCAAAAGCGAGTGTGTGGTGACAGCTCAGCTAAAAGGTGATGACATTCTTTTCCTTCTTAAATTATTTACACATCTACAGAACAATTCATCTACAAACTATTAAACTCCCACAACTGCAAAACTATATTAAAACCACAACATAACTGATGGGTCTTACTAATATTACTAATTTTGCATATAAAATGTTGCTTGCATTCTACCAAGAAATACTATAAAATTCTACGAACTGTGGGGATGTTGTAGTATAAACAAAATGTTCATTTGAAATTCATGGACATAAAAATGTGTGGAATATTGCCATTAAGATGTCATGAAATGTTGGTTCATTTGAAATTCATGGACATAAAAATGTGTTGAATATTGTCATATTCATTTGAAATTCATGGCCGCCATCATATGTACACAGTACACACATGACAGCCCACTTCACACACACTCAACATCGCTCAGATTTTATCAGCTGCTTTCTTCTTCTTCTTCTTCTTCTTCTTTTTCTTCTAGTCAAACGCACTTGATCAATTCAGATATATATACTGTATATATATTTTAATTCGCGGGTTCTCATTATACCACACGGCTCCGGGCTACGCCCATTTCAGGCAGTAACCTGTTTGATGAAGCAACCTCGCCGCTAAAAACCGATTACAGACAGCGAATCGTGTAATTTCCCGCCTTAAAAAGAAAAAAAGGGGTGAAAGCAGACGACTTTTTTCCCTCACGCTGGTGCGCGGCGTGCGGCCGGCCCCTGACAATCCCCGGCACGGTGGGTGAGAATAGATGCCTTAAATCATCACCTGTTCCCGTTTTTACAGGTATTAAACGAGCGTTTCCCCCGGCGTGTAATATATTAGATAATAAGGACGGCAGACGGATAGGCGGCTCGATAATTCCTGAAGGATGTCCGCTCTGCAGGCAGCAATAAAAAGCATTCAGGAAGACATTTATCCGGGCGTGGAGGTTTTTGTTATGACATCATATTGGCGGTAATGACTGGGTCCGAGTTATGGCTACGTGAAGAGGCGCTCTTTGTGTTGTAATTAGAGTCACCCCTCACCTCCTTCCACCTCCCCACCCCATCCGCACCCCCCCGCTACCTCTCCACTCCCCGCCGCCGCCGCCCCCTCCTCCGCCGCCGCCACCGCCTCCGCCGCCGCCGCGCCTCTACACGTCCGGTCTGCACCCGCCACCCCCGCCTTACCATGTCCTCACCTACACAGGCATATTAGTCCTTCACCTCAGCTCATTTCAGGTCCCTAGACTTTTGTTCGCTGCGATCCCATAGTTCTCTACCACGACTATGCGCCCTCGCCTATTCACGGTCACTCATACACTAGAACTTAGAAGCTTTCGCCTCTTTTCTTCACCTCATATTTTCTCTTCTCATTCGAGCAAGACGTGTACAGCTTTCCCCTCATTGTTACTTGCCATCCCACCTCACCCTGACTGACTGAGTGACTGAGTGACTGACTGACTGAGTGACTGACTGACTAACTGACTGACTGAGTGAGTGAGTGACTGACTGAGTGTGTGAGTGTGTGAGTGACTGACTGACTGAGTGACTGAGTGAGTGACTGACTGAGTGACTGACTGACTGACTGACTGAGTGAGTGACTGACTGACTGACTGAGTGAGTGAGTGACTGACTGAGTGACTGACTGAGTGAGTGACTGACTGACTGAGTGACTGAGTGACTGACTGACTGACTGAGTGAGTGAGTGACTGACTGACTGATTCAGTGAGTGACTGACTGAGTGAGTGAGTGACTGACTGAGTGACTGACTGACTGACTGAGTGACTGACTGAGTGACTGACTGTCTGACTGAGTGAGTGAGTGACTGACTGACTGACTGAGTGACTGAGTGACTGAGTGAGTGAGTGACTGACTGAGTGAGTGACTGACTGAGTGAGTGAGTGACTGACTGACTGACTGAGTGACAGACTGACTGATCGAGTGACTGACTGATTGACTGAGTGACTGACTCAGTGACTGACTGACTGACCGAGTGACTGACTGACTGATTGAGTGACTGACTGACTGAGTGACTGACTGAGTGACTGATTGACTGACCGAGTGACTGACTGACCCCCCCCCCCCCCCACCACGCCCACCACACCCACCACACCCACCACACCCACCATACCCACCACACCCACTCCCCCCCCAACACCCACCACACCCGCCACACCCACCACACCCACACACCCACCACACCAACTACACCCACAAAAACCCCCACACCCATCATACCCCCCACACCCACTCCACCCCCCACACCCACCACACCCACCAAGCCCACCACACCCACAACACCCACCACACCCCAACACCCACCACACACCCCATACCCACACCCACCACACCCGCCATATCCGCCAGACCCACCACACCCACCCCACTCCCAACACCCACCACACCGACCACATCCACCACACCCACCAAATCCACCGAACCCACCACAATTCTACACCCACCACACCCACCACATCCACCATACCCACCACACCCACCACACCCACCACACTCACCACACCAACCATACCCACCACATCCACTACAACTTCCAGCAACAAATATGCAACCCACCACACCCGCCACTGGAAAAACATCATGTCCACTGAAACCTCCACCACCCATCTACAACCAACACATCTGAACCACCACCATTTTCTACTGCCTTTCAACACTTACCCCCCCCCCCCCCCCCCCCCCCATACACACAACCGTTGATCGGGGTTCCTATTTCAAAGTTCAAAATCGAATACACCCTCCAAAGGACAACTCCCTAATCAGACCAATGTTGTCCTAACAGAGCAGGTGTCCTGCCCTTGGAGTGTAACAGGCAAATAAGACAAAGTTTAATCCATACATTGAACAATTGTCCGCAGGGCTCCGTAAAGGCATATATACTGCTACTGTAATCGTTCTTGAACGTGGGCCGACATACACCCAGTCGGTAATATAGCTTTATATCATCCGATGACTTTAATTAAAACCTAAAAAACACAAGAAGTCCCGTTCCCAATTATCGACATTCACGTCTTCCGGTCTGCTTTATATGAAACAGGTTTTACACTATCGCAAGGATGCTATTTTCTTTACTTACTCTCAGATTGACCTACTGTGCACCCATTCTTCGCACCTCAGGCGGTAGTGTGTCCACCTGTGAAGGTGTCGATCATCCTATTGATCCTGCTCAGTGGACACATTTGCAGTTTGGGCTATTTGCTGTTCCAACCGGTGGTCCACAACTGGTTCATCAATGCTGTCGTGTCTCTGGGAATGTGCATATAAAATACCCCTTCCTTGGTGCTTGTCAGAAGGAGTAGCCTATATGGCAGCAGTGGGTTTCCTCCAAAGAAATATGTCAGAATGACCATATGTTTGCCATCCAATAGCTGATGATAAAAATCAATGTACCCTAGCAGCATCATTAAATAAAACAAACTTTCCTTTTCCATTCTCCGCGTGTGTATCTGGCCCAGTGTACAACCAAGTTGTAAACGTCATATCGCCGTGTTATTATATAATGCCTTAGCATAGCTCATTCTACTGAGAGCGCTCTATTAAGTTTATCCTTATCACAACACCTAATCTTTTTCTCCTCAGTTTTGTATGACCTCACAAATTCCCTCAAATTTCACAACCCCTTCCCCCATCCCCTAATTTTCTCTCACCTAGAAACGCCACAGTCCACTTTAACAGTTACAAAGGACAAAGCCTCACACCTCTCGAGCCACTTCAGACACCTGCTTTGCCCGTCTTACACTCACAAACTCGTCACCCAGGTGCCACCAGATGTGGTGATGGTGATGATGATGATGATGATGAGTGGTGTGGTTGGTGTGCTGTGGTGAATTCCCCAATTCCACACCCCCAGCTTCTGATAGTGGAGGCGGTGTTAAGAGGGGGTTGGATGGGAGAGGAAGGTACAGAGGAAGGGGGAGAGGGAGGGGAGTGGAATAGGGAGGGGAGAGTAAGAGGGGAGAGGGGGGACTACGAAGGCATGAGGAGGGGAGGAAAGAGGAGGAGGGAAGAAGCGGAGGCGAGAGAGAAATTGAGAAGAGGGGCAGGAGAAGGGGACGGGGGAGGAGGAAAGTGGAATGCAGAGAGGAAATGGCGTGAGGGGAGGGGAAGGATAGTGGGAAGGGAAAAGGGAAAGAGAGGGGGGTGAGGGGCGGGGATAGGAAGGGGGAAGGAGAAGAGATTGGGAGAGTAGAGAAGGGGAGTGACGGAGAGGGACTAAGGCGAGGAGAGAGATGGGGAGAGGAAAGAAGGAGAGTGACGGAGAGGGAATAAGGCGAGGAGAGAGATGGGGAGAGGAGAGAAGGAGAGTGACGGAGAGGGAATAAGGCGAGGAGAGAGATGGGGAGAGGACAGAAGGAGAGTGACGGAGAGGGAATAAGGCGAGGAGAGAGATGGGGAGAGGACAGAAGGAGAGTGACGAAGAGGTGGACGCGGGAGGGAATAAGGCGATGAGAGAGATGGGGAGAGGAGGCGGAGGAGGGAAGCAGGGTAGGGAAGGGCAGAGGGAAGAGGGAGGAGGGGGCGAAGGGAATGGGAGGGTAGAGGAAGAGCGAAGAGGGCGCTGAGAGGAGGAAGGGGGGAAGGGGTCGGAGGAGGGGTGAGACGAGAAAGCGATTGGAGGAGGGGAGAGGGGGAGGGGAGGAGAGGAAAAGGGAGGAGGAGACTTGCGGAAATGTCCGAGTATTGATGTGAGTGAAGTATTGGAGAGCATGCTAATGGCTCCAGTAAAGGCAAAGCCGTCAACGGAGGCAGGCTCAACTTTTACAAAAAAGCCAAGGGAAACAAGTCCCTGCTTCACAGGCTGCCAGTCACTCATCCTGCTCCCGTGTCTCCTCAGGGGCTTCACCCTTCGCCAACAGTGTAACGAGTGCGGCCCCGAGCCGACTAGAATTCGTCGAGCATGTTCCTCTGACTTTTATAACGCCAGGCGGACACCAGTCGATATCGCGGCTGCAGCACAGATGATCAACAACGATCAGGAATGTCATTTTGAAGTTCAGCATACATTATCTTTCGATTCATTTCAGTATTGATAATGGTGTGAGGTGTTGTCCTTTGTAACTGTGAAAGTGGACTGTGGCGTTTGTAGGTGAGCGGAGGAGCAGAGTAAACTAATTATGGGGATTGGGTGGGGGATCGTGGAATATGAGAGAGTTTGCGAGGTCGGAAAACGCTGAGAACAAAGATATTAGGTGGTGTGATAATGATAAATGTAATAGACCACTCTCAGTAGCATGAGCTATGCTATGGCATTATAGAATAAAACAGCGCTATGACATTCTGGTGGTGGTGTCGGTGTGTGGGTGTTGGGGGGGGGGGGGTGATGGGTTTTATACGATGCTGATTCTTTCACTGGGCTTGGGGAAACTAGGTTGCAGATCTCTGATATGATCTGAAGTTTTCTGAATTTAATGCCGGGATGACACTAGGCGATACTTAAAGATGCATCACCCGATCAAAGCATCAAATGTTCAAAACTAAAACACTTTATCTAGATTTGATCATCCATACCAAATTTAGATACTGGTGCTCTTATTAAGCATTTGTTGCTCCAGGGAAGGGAAATACCAACTAAAGTCAGATTAATGGAACATGTTTCTGCTGATGCCTACGGTGGCCAACATTCTGACATGCCTACTACAATTAATATGTCATGGCTGCACTTCAAATGTCTTCAAAGTTAGCAGTTTATGATAAAAGTTACTTCAAACTAAGGTCGGGTAAATTATAGCAATCGACACAGTATATTTATCTGAAAATATGGCAGGAACTCAAAACCATCGGATTATGCAACTTAAAATTGCCGCAGAATTGATATCGATCTGGGATCGATGATGCAATAAAAGTAATCAAGTAATAAAAAACGCAAGGTGGTCCCTGCCGGATTTGAAATTCGAGATCTGTGTTCCCGTCACCATCTCCTTCTCGATTCCCTGGGAGAATTTGAATAGCCATAGATGGGACAATATCAATGCAAAAAGGGCTTTGAATTATATTGAGCGTAAAGCCTTGTGGATATCGGGGATGGAAACCTGCTGACCAGGAATCGGCAGCGCGGGCTTTTTGTGACCAATGAAATCTGTTGATGGTGGACATGTATAACTCCAATGACCGTTAGTGACATCACTGTCATTGTCAAACGACAATAAGCAGCATGAAGTGAACATGTGATTAGTGACCCTGGTATATATAAGTACATGGGTGCAACACCACGGAGAGTTCACAAATGAGAGCAACTCCTAGCCCAATATGTAGTATTTTTGATTGAATCTAGAAATGGTGTAGGCAATAGACCTTTCCCGCTGGGCATGCGCAGCGAGCTTCTAAGCACCATCTTTTTAACATAAGTATGGAGGTATTGCAGGTATAGCAATACCTCAGGGAGTTTGATCGCCCCTGCCTTGCAGAGTTGTAAACCACTGCCTTGTGGTACAGGTTCTTGACAGAACTGAAGGCTAAGGGAGCAAACCCTAAACAGAAAACCATGTCACTGTGGCAGCATTAAGGGCGGTTGATGTATGGAACTCCCAACATCTCCCGACCAGCCACTGCAGGGACAAATAGTTTTGCGCCTGTCTTGACATGTTCTTGCCGGTGTGAAACCTCTATTTGCTCCCCGAGAGAGTGCCGCTGGTAACTTGCAAAAGCCAGCAGCACTTCAACACTTTTGCAGGCAGCTTTCATGAAATGTAACGCAACTCTCACAGCAGAGAGCTAAATGGAGAGCGGCAGTCAAGTAATGAAAGCAGTCTTTGTCGCATCGCGACCGACAGCATGATGATGATGATGATGGATGGAGTAAGGCAACATTGCCTTGACAGCCCCCAGGCTAAAAGGACACAGCAGTTGAAGCATAAACACAGTTTGATCGACGACACTCACGACAGATCATGAAAACAAAAGGATTGCCGGCATCAAATCGGCCTCCCTCTGAGTGATGTGTAGTGTCCGCCGACCATTAGTTACATAGTAACCAATGACGTCACACGAAACACATCCAATATGGTTATAATCCTCCAATGCAAGCACAACACTAACGCATATAGTCGTTCTGAGAATACTGGAATGGGTGTCGGTAGGCAGCAGGAATATAATATATATATATGTATATATGTGTATATACACTGTATATATTGTATATGTCCTCGATGTCCTGCCGGTAGAGGGAGACTGCCGTCGTGGACAGTCGGGTAATCTGATGGCTTATATGCATGTTGGCACTGTTATCAGATGAGGCTGATACAAGGCCAGGCGTCGCGGGAGGTAGATTAGTGCCCATCCCCTTTACAGACTGGCCGACGGCGGGGTGTGTGTCGGGGTGGGGGAGGGCAGGCGCGGGGTAGGGGTGTGTGGGGCTGGAGGTGGGGTTAGCAGCGAGGGGTTGGCTTTATCTGCAGGCAATGGGCGTTTACCATTGCGCTTGCATGTTTAGTGCGTATAAATAGATATCTTCAATATAGAGTCGCCTAAGTGGCCACAGGAGAGCCAGCGCATGCGCAGCGAAATTTGTCCAAGTGTCCGCAGCGTTGTTGTAATCACGCAGTGCAATGAGAGCAGCGCGTGTTCGGAGTAATAATAAAATAATGCGCGAAATAAAGGTGCGCTTTTGAATTCCTTCGGTGCTTATGGAGATCTGCGTAGGGATACTGTCAATTCGCAGATAGGGCTATGTTAAATCTGCATCGCCTCAGAGGCCGGCGTGGGTGGCGGGAGGGGGGGGGGGTTAGAGGGTGGGTGGAGGGTGAGGACTGGGTGGTGAGATTTATCATTCATTGCTTGTGTGTTGCAAAGCGACACAAACAACAGACACTGGATCCATAAAACAGAAGCCATCATCTCATTGACCTCTGACCTCGTTTCCCCGCCCGCAGACAGCCGCCTATGATTACAGAGGAGGCAAACTCGCAAGGGTCCGCGCACCGCCTTCACTGACAGATCTGCGCCCATTACCGCCAATGGCGCGAAAATTAACCACCTATTTTGTAATTACTGTTCACTCTACCGTTCACACACTATATATATGTATATATATATATATATATATAGAAAAGATAAAGCATTCTTTATGCGTACATATGAAAGTTTGTTTGGGTTTTACATCCTGGCAACATCTAATATCATATCACGATAGGTAATGATCTGTGACAGTGCACATTCATGGTGACATTATAGTGTTACCCCACTGGGAGACTAGGCTACTAGCACCATGACCTGATTCCCCACTCAGTCAAATTATCCTGATACTGAGCTATCCAGTCCTTGCCCTATCCTAGTAATGCAGAGCGCCAGGCTAGGTAGTGACAAGTATACATTTTGTAGGTCATTGGTTTGACTCAGCCAGGTTTCAAACTTCTGACCTTCTGCACGGGAAGCCTGTGCTCTACCCATTCGGCCTCCGCGTCCAGTTATATAAACATAGAAGTATACAAACGCAGGTTCTCTCAACATTTCCATTCACACTGTAAATGAATCTCTGATTATGACTGCTGGTGCCCTCAACGGGTCCTCGAAGCACTACACCAATACCCCATAGCTTAACATCCACTTCTGATGTGTGCTTGGCCATGACGGTATCCAAGGAACCAAACAAGCTGATGGAGCTGTGAAAATTTCTCTGAACTGCGTTGTTGCAATGTGCCAGATCCCTTACTCAGACCGAAAGCCACTTATTCTCAAATATATCAAATCCCAATGGCAACATGTTGTGTAACATCTTCTCATTCATTGAAGAACATCCATAGTGTGATGCTGGGTGTTGGTGGGATATAGCAGTCCTCACCTTCTGCCACATTTCTCACTCTTGGTTGACTCATGCATTTTTACTCAAGGGAGAGCCACCATGCTCCCCAAATACATTGGGCATCAGTGTCCACCGACACTCAACCACATTCTATTCGAATGTGTAGATTTCATGCCATTGCTCCAACATCCTTTTAATGTAAATAAAATGTGAGACTTCTTTACCAATGTGAAGCACAGACAAGTTTTAGTGTTCCTAAGAAGAACTGGGTTGTATCTTGTAATTTTAGCTAAGTTTTGAGAACTACATCTTATTGACATTTGATATGAATCTAACCATTTTAGATTTCCGTGCAAATCTCAATGTAAACATATAAATGTGATTAACACATTTATCAGTTAAACAAAAGTGATATTAAAAATAACATTATCTTTCACCACGAATATCACCCTTGCTGCTCACCCTGTGTAAGACCATCACCAATCAATCATTAATCTACATGTTTAAAATAATACAAAACATTAGTATTTATCGGTTAATGTTGTGATTCCTTTACACCCTTGACTTGAGATCTGATATGTTTACGTGGCTAGTACTAGGATGCTTGGTTCGCCAGCTATGTATCTGGTGAAGGTTTCAGCTCAAATCTAGATGATTATATTTACAGCTTTTGTACGCTCATACCAGAATATAAATCAATCAGAACCAAGCATAAATTTCGCTAAAGTCGCAATATCTTGCTGTGTAATAAAGAGCTGTGACAACGACGGCCGATTTAAGTCTTAGTGCTGACTAAACAAGTCGTATGGTGTGTACCAGGCTTCAGAAGGGCGCAATGCTAACTAAGTGAGTCGTATAGTGTCCATCAGACATTAGAAGCGCGTAATATTATCCATGCAAGTCGCATGGAATCCACCGGACATTACAACCACTTAATGTTAACTGAGTGAGTCGTATAGTGTCCATCAGGCATTAGAAGTGTGCAATGTTATTCAACCGAGTTGCATAGTATCCATCGGCCATTAGAAGCATGTAATGTTAACTAAGTGAGTCGTATAGTGTCCATCAGACATTATTAGAAGCGTGCAATATTATTCAAGTGAGTCACATAGAAATGGAATCCACTGGACATTAGAAGCATGTATTGTTAACTAAATAAATCATATAATGTTCACCAGGCATTAGAAGCACGCACACTATTGCTCATCGATTCGCATGGTATCCACCGGACATTAGAAGAGCGCAATGTTAACTAAGCAAGTCCTATGATAGCCACCTGATATTAGAGGTGCACAATATTAAACTAAGAAAGTCGTACAGCGTCCGCCGAGCATTATGAGTAACATCAGGAGAACTCTCTTCTTGGTTGTCCATCGCTGGCGATGACAACAGCAACTCATCATTTGTTGTGAACTCATCGATGACAGATGAGTCCAATTTGTGCTCTGTGTGCGGTGGCACGTTGGACATGCATGTGTAGCTGTTGTCAGAGAATCTGGTAGATGAAGGAGACAATCTTTTCTCTACTGACACCTTTGTTTAGCTTGAGATATATATATATGATCAGTTTCAAACTGTGTTGTGCCTTTACAAATAGAAGCATGCCTTGGCCACTATTTCCCAGGTGACTGAACAGTACATTTCTAGTACACTTCCCCATCCCAGTCCTCCACCCGCCCTGCGGTGTCCATCAGGTGTTGTTAGTAAAGGAAGGGCTCAGCGCGACCATCATAATACCGCAAGTAGGGGCGCGTCGTTAGGCACTGGTCATCACCGGCCGCCTAATGAGGCGACCTGTCCATTTGGTGGCTGGATGCCGCCGCTTCTGACGGCTCCGAGGCAGCGTAATGCCACCCACCCCCTCACGGCCCGCTCCCGCGCTGACCCCCGCCGGGAGGGCATGGGTGGGCGTCAGGACCCCTGATAGGCGGCGCTGCGGGCGTGTCCGTCATGGGGGCGCATTGGTGATGGTGATGGTGGTCATCAGCAACCACCGACCGTACATACAATGATACACACCCGCGTATACACATACCTACATGTACCCACATGTACCCACATGTACCCACATGTATCCACATATCCACATGTACCCACATGTACCCACATATCCACATGTACCCACATGTACCAACATGTATCCACATATCCACATGTACCCACATGTACCAACATGTATCCATGTACCCACATGTATCCACATATATCCATACCCACATGTATCCACATATATACACATGCACCCGCATACCCATATGCATCCAAATATGCGTACATGTACCCACATATGTGTGCATAATACATACATGCAACCACATACCCACATGTATCCACACATATCCACACATACGTACATGCACCCACATACCCACATGTATCCACATGTATCCACACATATCCACACATACGTACATGCACCCACATACCCACATGTGTGCATATATAGGTAAATGCACCCACATACCCACATGTGTGCATATATATGTACATGCACCCACATACCCACATGTATCCACATGTATCCACACATATCCACATATACATACATGCACCCACATACCCACATGTGTGCATATATAGGTAAATGCACCCACATACCCACATGTGTGCATATATATGTACATGCACCCACATACCCACATGTATTCACATGTATCCACATATATCCACATATACATACATGCACCCACATATCCACATGTACGTACACGCACCCACATACCCACATGAGTGCATATATACATACATGCACCCACGTGCTTGTACATGCAATTGGGTATGCAACACACACCTATATATATATATACACATATACATATACATATACATACTCAGAACAACTTTTCTTCCGCATTCAGACCAATGTTGTCCCGACATACCATATGTACTGACATCGGAAAACCAGAGAACTGGGACTGGGGCAAATACCAGTTGGTACTTCGAATAATTGTCCACACTTGGCAAGCGTGGCAGATACCAGAGTTAGCTGAATACAGGTATTACTAGACACGCATGCGCATCGGTAACCAAGTGGGTGCAGTTGAAGCTTGCGGTCAACACTTCAATGTATATACCCAACTGCTTGCCAATATGTGATCTGAATTACATATATCACCATACGCCAACACCCCACAACTCAACATCCACTTCTGATGGGTGCTTGGCCATGATGCTATCAAAGTTAACGAACAAGCTGATGTAGCTGTGAGAATTGCTCTGAATGGAGTTGTTGCAATGTGTCAGATTCCTTACTCAGACCTAAAGCCACCTATTCATTTATTATTACATCACAAAAGTAAGTAGTGTTTACAGTAGTACCCTTCTTCAGCGACCCTTATGATCGACGAATCTTTGCCATTTGAGAACAATTTTCCAATGTACAAACTGTACTTTGTCTCATTTGACAATCCGTTTGACGAGAGGACAAGTGCTATGTCATGAGAGCATTGGTGTGGATGGAGAGTTCTCCTTTTGAAGACAGTTACTACTATGCAAGTATGATGAGGGGGAAAGATAAAACAACAGAGAGGGCCAACTTTATTCTGCTGTCGCACATGCGCACACAAAACACACAAAAACCCTCGGTACTCCTACACCATTATTAATGCATCTTCTCCATACTCCCATGTATATGACACCCAACACACTGGCAATAGCTGCTATCAGTAGGTCCGCCCTATGTGTAATGTTTGTTTTCTAGCAACATCTAAGGTCATATCAGGACCAGTACCGACTTGTGACAGTACGCACTCATAGTGCTGCCCCGGTATTGGTGGTTGGATGCCGCCGCAACGAATTGATAGTGCTGCCCCACTGGAAGATCCGGCGACCGGCACCATGACCCGATACCTCACTCAGTCACATTATTCTGATACTGAGAAAACCAGTGTCCTATTAATGGCTAGGTAGCGATAAGTATGAAATTTGTAAGCCAATGGTTTGACTCGGCCGGATTTTGAACCCACGATCTGCGGCATCAGAAGCGAGCCAGCGTTCTTATCGATTCGTCCACCCCATCCGATGTGCGTGTAATGTTTGTGTACATGATATATGTACATACTTATAGAAATAGCTACAAGTATCTATGCACCTTTCTCAGTCATTTCCGGTCGTCCTAACATTAAACCACGTGACTACTATGAGGCTGTTGAGAATATCTGCCGTGTTAAGCATGCTGAATAAATGATATGCGAGGTGATATATACCTGCGTTCATGTCACGTTTTATTAATACGACAAAATGTGCCCGACGCACTTTCACATGCATGGAATCGCAGAGGGATCCTCAACAACAATATTTCTGAAACCTAACTTCACGACCCTCTTTTAAATAGATGTAAATAGGTCAGGAATTCCCAATTTAAAAAAAGACTGGAACTCATTGAGAATGTCCAACCCAGGTATTGCACATGTGTTGTTTCTCGATATTGCGCTGCTTTCTGCTCGCCCAAATTACACTAGTTATTGTTCCATATGGCACAAGTGTCATATGGAATTAATATCATATGGAATTAGTGCCATGTGACACTAGTGTCGTATGCCACTAGTCCCATATGATATTAGTACCATATGATATTAGTTTCATATGACACTAGTATCATATATTAGTTCTATACGCCACTATTGATTTTAGTTCCATGTGCCAGTAATGTCATATGAAACTAATATCATATGGCACTAGTGTCATATGACACTAATTCCATATTGTAAAGTCCTCGGAATCTGTGGTTTGTGTAGGCAGGCTATAGTGAAATCAATACAGCCCAAAAGAGAAAGGAAGAGTATAAAGAGTGAAAGTAGAGAGAGAGCCAAGCCCTCAGGTTTATTATTTATAGTGGTACATGGATCTGGTATGGCACACCACCTGACCTTATTCTCTAATGAGAATCAAGCATCTAAAGCTCCACCAATGAACATCAAACATTCCTGTGTCCCCATGGTTACAGTGCTCTGCCCACCACCACCATGCTGCGTGGCTGCTTGGCCACCACCTGCCCTGAACTGAGTGTGTGGTGATCTGTGACTAACAGAGGGGGGAGGGGGTAGTGAGTAGAGCTCCAAGTGCCCTTTGCACACTATCTGACTAACACACAATGACTATTGACCATGAGTAAAGTATCACCAGCAACTACACAAATACATTCATGCACCTGGCCCCATATACCTTTTACTACAATAGACCATTTGCATTCCCCCACCAATGCATTTTATCGTAATATTTTACAATATGATATTACTTCCATATGACACTAATATATGGAACTAGCATCATATGGAACTAGTGTCATATGGAACTGATATTATATGGAACTAGTAACAATACTGTCATATGACATAAGTGTCATATAACACCAGTGTTATATAACGCGAGTGTCATATGGAACTCCTGTCATATGACACGAGTCCCATATGACACTAGTTCAATATGAAGTAACTTGAATATAGCTTCATAATGGATAACAAAATAACTGTACATATGAAATCAAATTGATTGTAGCTAATTGTAGGTACATGCAGTATTCCTTGTGGTGTAGTGCTTTCTAATGCACCTCAACGTCCTGCTTTGACACATTTGCTTAAAACCATCCCATCAACACATTTAGCCTATTACACATGCCTACATCTATGTGAATTTTATATTTCTGTTTATCCGCACAATGACACAATTATATATATGTATGTATATACACGCACAGATTTATATATGCTTGGAAATTATATGCTGTATAAGCCATTATACGAGTATAATAAGGCTGGAAGCGTCCATCCTCTCCCTGGCCTATCTACTACTCCCCCTCCCAGTCATCTACTGGTTGGGCCTGCTTAACCTACAACTACCATCCTGCTCTCACTCATGTCCGTTGGGGGGCGCCACGTCTGCGCACGCACCGCTCCCCCCCTACATGCACTCACTGTACAGCTATATTTATACATATATATATATATATGTATATATATATATATATATATATATATATATGTATATATACACAGAATTTCTTAATTCGAAGGTAGTTCAGTAAACTGAACCCCGATTTAACGCGACCCCGTTTACGGGATGACATTTTATGGACATCATCGATTTCATTATAACAGGGTTTCACTATATATAAATCCATAAACATTAGCTATATTAGCATGTTACTTAATGCCAGACTGTACCCAAACGGCCCTTCCTAGAAAACCACCGAAACCACCACCTCCAAATACTGACCGTTTGATCCCAACTAGAAACACCACAACCACTTAGTAACCGAAATGTAATGACAATAATGTATTAATCTATTATCGTTAAAAGATATCTAATGTTGTAATTGAATAGTGTAAATAACTGACGTTAAAGATAACCGAAAGACCAGTGTTTCGACGTTGAAGAAAGATTGTATTGAGATGAAAGTTGCATAGTCCGATGGTTTTGAGTTACTATAATTGTTCTGAGATAAATATATTAATTTGATTATTGTTATCTACCTTACCTAATCTTATTTTGAATGAGATATTCGAAGTGCAAACATGCTAAATTAATTTAGGCAAGCATGCCAAAAACTCTGACACCATATCCTTATATGCAGTAACAGGTTCTATTAAAATAACTCAGTATGTTCGACAAATGCTTAATAAGTGTACGAGTGTCCAAGTTTGATATGTAGAACCAAATCTAGATGATATGTCTTGATTTTGAAAAGTTGATGCTTCATCAGACTATGCAGCTTGGATACAAATTCTTTATCCCCCCCCCCCCCCCCGCTAAAAACAATCATCTATGTATCACAATTATTATAACACATATACACCAGTATACCCGTATATATATACCACCACACACATGCATATTCACACTCGCCACCACCCCCACCACGATGAATCCCCCCCCCCCACCCACCCCCACCCCACCCCCTCACCCAACACGGGACCTTCACTGCCCCCTATTTGTCATGTACACGGCTCCGTAATTGCCCTTCTACTGTTTGCCTGTTCTCAAGCGACGCTTGAGGAGGAACTGATGGCAGGTGGATTTGATCATTTTTCCATTCGTCACTGTCACTGCACCCGCTGCAACCCCATGTCATCTGTTTCACTAACAAATTACCTCAACCAATGCCCACGCACCCCGCCAACCCCCCCCCCCCCCCCCCCCCCCCCCCCCACACAAATCCGATGATTTATGTCAACTGCCATTGGGTATTTACTCAATCGGATGCTTGGGTTGTTAATTCAGTATATATTAAAAGTTATCTAGATCTGTTCTAAGTGTGTGGTGAATGTTGATCTATTAGAGAGGTTGTAATGCTATTTTAGGGGATTGCCATCTGTGGATTGTTAGTGTGACGCCTATGGTTGCAGCGCTAAGTGTAGGCAGGCTGGTTGGTGGATGTGGGCGGGGGATGCCTCACCACCCCCACCAAACAATGCACGCCTACTGTAGGCAGCGGGCCGCCCTTTGCACTATGCACTGGAGACGGTCTTTTTCCGAGTCCATGCACCCAAGCAACCTAGATCGCCGTAGACACCCTCCACCACCCTTTCTACACCACCGCAAGCGGTGGCCGAATAGGCAGAGCACAGTCCTCCCGTGCGGAAGGTCGGGAGTTCAATTCCAGGTCGAGTCAAACGAATGACTTACAAAATTGATACATGTTGCTTACTTGTTAGGCGCTCGGAATTATTAGGATAGGGCAAGGATTGGTTGGCTTGGCGTCAGGATGATGTGACTGATTGGGATATCAGGTCATGGTGATGGCGGCCTTGTCTCCCAGTGGGGCAATACTATGAAGTCGCCATGAGTGTGCACTGTCACAAGTCGATGCCCATCCTGATATGACATTTGATGTTGCCAGGATGTAAAACTCCAACAACCAACCGACTGCTTACAGCTATGCAAAAAAAGTACTACGGTCAACTACCACCAGGCCACAGTAGACTCATAACTACCGGGTGTAATCTACCCAACCACGCAGCCATGCACCTCCTACATCCCACTCTACCCATTCACCCACCTCACCCGCCTCACTCGCCTCACCCACCTCACCCGCCTCACTGCCCTCACTCGCCTCACCCGCCTCACTCGCCTCACCCGCCTCACTGCACTCACTCGCATCACCCACCTCATCCTCCTCACCGGCCTCACCGGCCTCACCGGCCTCACCGGCCTCACCGGCCTCACCGGCCTCACCGACCTCACCGGCCTCACCGGCCTCACCGGCCTCACCCACCTCACCCGCCTAACTTGCCTCACCCGCCTCACCCATCTCACCCATCTCACCCACCTCACCCGCCTCACCCGCCTCACCCATCTCACCCGCCTCACTTGCCTCACCCGCCTCACCCATCTCACCCACCTCACCCACCTCACCCACCTCACCTGCCTCACCCATCTCACCCACCTCACCCACCTCACCCACCTCACCCGCCTCACCCGCCTCACCCACCTCACCCACCTCACCCACCTCACCCGCCTCACCCATCTCACCCATCTCACCCACCTCACCCACCTCACCCGCCTCACCCGCCTCACCCACCTCACCCGCCTCACTCGCCTCACCCGCCTCACCCATCTCACCCACCTCACCCACCTCACCCACCTCACCCACCTCACCCGCCTCACCCATCTCACCCACCTCACCCACCTCACCCACCTCACCCGCCTCACCCATCTCACCCATCTCACCCACCTCACCCACCTCACCTGCCTCACCCATCTCACCCGCCTCACTTGCCTAACCCGCCTCACCCATCTCACCCACCTCACCCACCTCATCCTCCTCACCCGCCTCACCCGCTCACCCACCTCACCCGCCTCACCCATCTCACCCGCCTCACTTGCCTCACCCTCCTCACCCATCTCACCCAACTCACCCACCTCACCCACCTCACACTTCTCACCCACCTCACCCGCCTCACCCGCCTCACCCAGCCGAGGCAAACCAATGACTTACAAAATTGATACTTGGCGCTACGTAACCTGGCGCTCGGCATTACTAGGATAGTGCAAGGACTGGTTAGCTCAGTAGCAGGATAATGTGACTGAGTGGGAAATCATCGTAGTGAAATCGGGACAACGTTATAGAGTTGGCATGAGTGTCACAAGTCGGTGGCCATCCTGATATAACATTAGATGTTGCTCACCTCACTCACCTCACTCACCTCACTCACCACACTCACCACACGCACTTCACCCACCCGACCCGCCGCTTCCGCCCCTGTGCGGTCCGCACCCACCTAATGCGCTGTAGTCGGACCTCCTTCCCTGCCCCCACTATAACCACCCAATTCACTGCTCTCCACCCCATTCCCCAACGGTGCCCACCCAATACATTATAGAACCCCCTGCCTACTTGTGAACGAACACAGGGCGTGTTGTCGTTGCTTCCCTGGACCCGCAGCTCGCCGCGTCCCCGAGCCCGCCCGCCCGCCCAACTGCCCGCCCGCCCGCGATGCATGCTCTGCCCCTCCCCCCAGGCAACAGCCCAACCCTCCCCATCAACCCTCCACCACAACCACCAACACACATGCGCATGCGCACTCTCCGAGCACATCTCTTTCGCAGAAATGTTTAATTCGCATTCTTGCTCATTAAAAGCATAGAACATGTCTAGATTTGTCTTTTGTACACCATGGCGATAGGCGTGTGTATGCGTGTACACGCCTCTCCCTTCAGCGCAATCTTAGGCCAGGAAAGGCATGGAGGGATATGGGAGGTGTGTGCGAGTGTGCAGGCTGGCTGGCTGTCACTTCACCCGTCAGGAAGGCAATGCCTATGGGGCATGCGCACTGACCTATATAACCCGCGTCGATGCAGCTGTTGACAGTAATTACACGCCGACTGTGCGCTATGAGCATGCGCACTCCTGTGGCGCGCATTTTGACGAGTACCTCCGTGGGAGAGGTTGTGAATGGGGGCCCTCCTCCCCCTCTCCTCCCTCCCATCATCCCCTCTCCCTCTCCCGGAAGCCACACTGCGAAGCCACATCCACACCCGCCACCGCCGCCACAACCCACACAGCCATCCATTTTATTTTGCGCACCTCGGCCGTATATCTTCATTAAATACCCCGTTAATGTTTCACGATCCTGGGCTATATAGCCGAGGCCGTGATATATTTTGTGTTGGCGCGGAAATAGAATACAGACGTAACGGCTTCTGACTGTATGCTTCTTGCATCCTCTCCATTATGGGCTCCAGTAGCCGTCTTGATGGATGAGCACCATTTGCCACGTGGCATTCAACACCGCTAGCACCAGCAGTAGAAATATTTCCCTCCACCCATACTCTCCTACCGCACTCTCTATTGTCACAATAGCGCCCCTAATTGGATCCCAGCATGTCCTATCTGCGTCTGTTGATCCAATCGGGTGCCGGTAACCAGACTGCGCATTCGATTAGAGAGCGACACGCTAGAAATCTAATACAACGCCAGCTAATCGTGCCTGGGCGCATCGTCTTTTTGGGGAAATACTGCCCTTCCCCCTCCCCCAACCACCACAAATCTCCCCCCCCCCCAGTCCGCTCCCTGAACCCAACTCTCCGGTGGTTGGAGGAGAGTTTGCCTTGCAGACTTTTCTTGGTTTCTAAACGAGGAGCGGCGGTTGTCTTATAGGTTATGGTTGCATGTGCGGTGGAGGAGTTAGGCTTTAAACTTGGGGTGTTCGTGTACACATCATGCTCTTAAATATTGGATATATTCCCGGAAGGGTGGTGTAACTCGATTAGACCGGATGGGGGAGCCCGCCGGGGTGGGGCGGTGTTGAGGGCCGGGCTTGAGGGCCGGGCGGCCGGGGAGCGCCGGGTGGTGACATCACACGCCCTGCTGCTGCTGCCGACCGTCTTGTATTATCCACTACCTACCACTGCCTACCACAAACTGCCTGCCACTCACCGCTACATCACTCAGTACCTACCACCCACCACCTACCAGCAACCAATCAACACCTACCACCCACCACCTACCACCCACCACCTACCACCCACCACCCACCACCTACCAGCAACCACTCACCACCTACCACCCACCACCTACCAGCAACCACTCAACACCTACCACCCACCACTTACCAGCAACCACTCAACACCTACCATTCACCACCTACCATTCACCACCCACCACGCACCACCTACCACCCACATCCCACCACAACCGATCGCCACCCTCTAACGACCCAGCTCACCACCCACCACCAACCACCCACCATGCACCACCCACCACGCACCACCCACCACCCACATCCAGCCACAGCTGATCACCACAGTCTAACTACCCAGCTCACCACCCACCATTCACCACCCACCACCTACCATTCACCACCCACCACCAACCACCCACATCCCGCCACAGCTGATCGCCACACTCTAACTACCCACCTCACCACCCACCACCCACCATCCACCATTCACCACCCACCACCCACCACCCACCACCCACATCCCGCCACAGCTGATCGCCACACTCTAACTACCCACCTCACCACCCACCACCACCCACCACCCCACCCCACACCACCACCACCACCCCACCACCCACATCCCCCACAGCTGATCGCCACACTCTAACTACCCACCTCACCACCCACCCCACCACCCACCAGCCACCACCCACCACGCACCACCCACCACCCACATCCCGCCACAGCTGATCGCCACACTCTAACTACCCACCTCACCACCCACCATTCACCACCCACCACCCACCATTCACCACCCACCACACCCACCACCACGCACATCCCGCCACAGCTGATCGCCACACTCTAACTACCCAGCTCACCACCCACCATTCACCACCCACCACCTACCATTCACCACCCACCACCAACCACCCACATCCCACCACAGCTGATCGCCACACTCTAACTACCCAGCTCACCACCCACCATTCACCACCCACACCTACCATTCACCACACACCACACCCCACCCACCACGCACATCCCGCCACAGCTGATCGCCACACTCTAACTACCCAGATCACCACCCACCACCCACCATCCACCATTCACCACCCACCACCTACCATTCACCACCCACATCCCACTACAGCTGATCGCCACACTCTAACTACCCACCTCACCACCCACCATTCACCACCCATCATTCACCACCCACCACCCACCACCCACCACCCTCCACCCACCACCCACATCCCACCACAGCTGATCGCCACACTCTAACTACCCACCTCACCACCCACCATTCACCACCCACCATTCACCACCCACCATTCACCACCCACCACCCACCACCCACATCCCACTACAGCTGATCGCCACACTCTAACTACCCACCTCACCACCCACCATTCACCACCCACCACCCACCACACACCACCCACCACGCACATCCCGCCACAGCTGATCACCACACTCTAACTACCCACCTCACCACCCACCATCCACCACACCCCACCCACCACCCACATCCCGCCACAGCTGATCGCCACACTCTAACTACCCAGCTCACCACCCACCATTCACCACCCACCATTCACCACCCACCACCCACCTTGCACCACCCACCACCCACATCCCGCCACAGCGGATCGCCACACTCTAATGGCCCTGTCACACTACGTCGTAACGACGTCGGCGTAGGGAGAACGTGAAGAACGTTGAACTTCTCGGCGTGGTATGCAAATTTGGGCACAAGTTGAACGTGGATGCAGCGTAGTGGACGAGAGTGTAACGGCAGTAAAGCGTAGTGATAGCATCATTCAACGAGAGAGGACAACGTAATTACGCTCAGGGAATGTTATGTACGTTATTCCATCGCCAGAACTACGTTGCTTTACGTTACCTTATGTTACTTACATCAGGAAACAGTGGCAAAACAGTAAACCTATGTTGGACGTCCGTTAGGCGTCCGTTAACCTGGCGTTTTCACTACATGGACTGCACGTTCCCCCTGGGATTAATGTGAGTCAACGTAGTGCAACGTAATGCAACGTAGTTGAACGTAGTGACCGACGTTTTAATAACGTTTGTTTAACGTCATTGACATTCGCCGAACGTGTACAGAACGTACGGCGAACGTAAACCCTTACATTCGAGGTACGTCAAAAGTTTTGAACATGTCCAAAACCTCAACGTAACTCGACGTAACACGACGTATCGTGATGTAGCTCAACGTCAGTCTAACATCATTCTGAAGTCATCATAACGTAATCCAACGTATGTCAATGTAATGACGAAAAATCACCACGTCAGGCTTACGTTGGCTCGTTACATCGTAGTGTGACAGGGGTATAACTACCCAGCTCACCACCCACCACCCACCACCCATCACCGTGGCGCCCCCTGTCGGTCTAGCTGGAGCTGCGATATGTGGTGCTCGCGCTTGACCTAAATGAGCTGCTGAATGACGAGAATTGGCACCACTTGTGATGTGATCAAGCCGCCCTGCGCACATTGCGCTGTTCTGATAGTCCGCAGAACTGGTCACGTCGACATTACACGCCCGTGAGGCCGACTCGGAACTGCTCGGAACTGCTCGGTACTGCTTGTGACTGCCAGCGACTGCTCAGGATTGCTCAGTAATTGAGCCCCAATTCCCCGGTGGATCTCTCATGGTGGAGGGTCAGCTGCCACTTAAAGGCCTGGAGGGGAGGGGGAAAGGGTAAGAGAGATAGGTTAAACCTGGAGGGGTAATCAGTATAGTCTTTATGGGTCATGAGGTGGCTGGTAATGATATTACTATTCATTATTTGGTATTCGGTCTGCGTCTACCTAATTTCACATTCCCGGCTAATCATAGTCTATACAGTTTAAGGGTGGCGCAGTGGCTATTTCCACTTTCACGCCGCTTAGGCTGTGTGGGAAGCCGGATAGTGCTGCTGGGCCGTCGGTGCCGTGGGGATCTGGAATCCTGCGGGACTTATTTCATTTGGAGAGTGACAGTTAGAACTGGGTAACTTGAGGCGTTGGACAAACCCAAGAAAACGCCTGGATAAATAACACATGAGTCGTTCGGGACACGGCTCAATTGGTGCAGCGGCGGGCTGCCGTTGTCGTGCAGTTGAAAGGAAACAATGGGCAGGCGGTCACTTGTGTGCTTAAGGGACAATGGGCAGTGGGCAGTAAGGTGGTCAGGGAACAGGTGGGCAATGGGGAGTTAGGGCACAATCAGGGAGCCATCAGGGAGCCGTCAGGGAGCCGTCAGGGAGCCGTCAGGGAAAGTGCATTGGATGACCAGAATGAACAATAGGGCGGTCAGTGAACAGCGTGCAATGAAAGATAGGCGTGTTAGAGAACAGTTTGCAGGTACAATTTATTTTGTTAGTGGACAGGGAGCGAGTTAGGATGGACGGGGACCAGTGAAAGTCAAGGTGCGCAGAATGGAAGTTAGGACCAGTGGGAGTTAGGATGGATCGGGACCAGTGGGAGTTAGGATGGACAGGGACCAGTGGGAGTTAGGATGATTAGGACCAATGGGAGCTAGGATGATTGGGGACCAGTGGGAGTTTAGAATGATTGGGGACCAGTTAAAGTTAGGCTAGTTAGGAACCAGTGGGAGTTTAGCAGGACCAATGAACATTATATTAGGCTTGGGGACCAGTCCGAGTTAGGATCAAAGAACTCCCGATGCATCTCTATATGTTCCCAGTGATTCTGACAAATTTCCTTTAATAGAAACCGAGCGTAATATAAGCTGTCAAGGCGTTCAGTGGCACTCTTGTCTAATTAACAACTGTATATCCAACTAATAGTGAGCTTAGGTTATATTTAGGGTGAACTTCGAAGTGATAATCTTACTCTGCCTGGTTGTTATCGTAATACATCCAGTTCTACTTTGCCTCAGGAATAACGAGGTTACCCACTTTATTCGGGCCAGGTCATACATAAAGCCCCAGTCACACCTACCTGGACGAGCCCCGGATTTTGAGCCGTACCACCCCCGGACCAGTCACCCGGACTGTCCCAGACAGCCCCAGATAAAATTGCTATTTTCGTTGTTTTTTGCCTCGCGGTCACACGTACCCAGCCGGTGCGATCCGGGGGTGGTCCGGGTAGTCGGGGCGTGAACCGGGGCCTGTCTGGGGCTGGTCCGGGGCTGTTTCGCTACTACTACTACTACTCCTACCATGCCGGATCGAGCCCCAGATGTTTTAAACATTTTTAAACATCTGGGGCGGACCCCGGACCAGACAGGGATCATGCCGGATCACCATGGACGAGCCATGGATGAGCCACGGATCACCCCGGATCGCGACGGACCACCCCGGATGATGGTCCGGGGCTTGTCCGGCCTCTGATCCGGGTAGGTTTGACTGGGACTTTACCTCCAGCTGGTGGTGGTGGCCACTAGTCATGGGTAGAACAGTCCATCATCCGGACTGTTACTGCTCACGTGCTGCCACCTGTTGATACTTCTTATTGACAGGAGTCAGTGCAGTCAAGACTGTCACTGTGTGGCAGTGGAGCTCATAACGTCCTCTATTAAGCATTTATTACACGATTTGAGGCTTCAGGCTCGATGACCCTTCGGATGGGCGAATCTGAGGTCTGTTACACATTACTGGGACCAGAGGATTCATATGCTATATAGAGTAATATAGTATCAACCAAGTGCCTCATCAACCTTAAGGCATACGGTGACAGCGCATGCTCAACGTTAGAAAATTTGCCAGTACGTTGTCATTCATAAAACTTTTCAGTGGCGGGGGATAAAAATGGGCATATACACACCGTACAAAGAACGAACATAACATATGCAGAACGTATCTCTGACGTATTGCTAGCATATGAGAGCGTTCATGTGCCTCGCAAAATGTTCGCAGAATGTTTGCAAAACGCTCACATACGCTCACGGAATGCTGACCAACGTTACATATGTTACTCCATCGCTAGAAGTATGGCATATACGTTGAATATGCTGGAGATACGGCAGGCATACGTTTGAAGTATGTTAGGAGTATGTAATGCATCCGTTGGCAGTACTCGGACTGTATACGGACTGCATGTTCCCACCGGGTGACCTCAGGCTAACGTGCAGCAATGTATACCAGCGTATCCCTAACATACTCCCAATGTATGCCGATGTATCCCAAACATACACACAGCATATGTTCAATGTACGAGCCACACATTGACACACATTGACAATTTTGAGCATACACAACATTTTTTCAGAGCCTTGACGCGCGGCGATGTAAGACGACATATACCGATGTATCCAGAACGTACACGTAATGTACACCGACGTACACCGACGTGTTGGTCGAAAATCACTCATGTTGGTGCACGTTGAGGCAATACATCATAGTGTGACAGGCCCTTTAGCAATTCTTATAGGTAGAAGCTAAATTCCCTATCTAGTTAAACACATAAGTGGCACAAGTCAAAACATAAAAAATGACTGGAACTAATCGTGTATCACTTTTATCAACGTGGACATGTCTCTGGAACTTGGCAGAGGGTGCTATCAAGGCATTTAGTATATTATACATATTTAATTATTTATACACACTAGTATTGTTTACTTTACACTTCTTGATATATGGTATTATATAATGCATTGCACCTGTCCTTAATCTTTATTAAGGAAGCAAACCGGCAATGAGCATCAATTAAATTAATGTGATCATTACACTAAATTACACTGCTTAGATTTTCTTCCCTATTTCATTTCTGTTGTCGATGATCCATTTTATATTTTGGAATGAAACTCTTTGTTTTCAGCATCAACAGTCACTATAACTCATTACAACCGCTAATGGTGGAATGAGTTCAGCACCCGCTTCCTGTGTGGCAGGTCGTGGGTTTGAACCCTGGCAGTGTCAACTTTATGATACGTTTCGCTACCTTGATTGACAATTGGCATTAGAAGGAGCAGTAGAACGGGGAAGACCATTATGGAAATGTCCTCTAATTAATCCCTGAAGGTCACCAAATGTAATAGACTGGGCTCTTGGTTTGCACTCTTACAATACACCATATAACATACAAGTAACCAAAGGTAGCAACGACTTCTACTATTTGGAAGTCAGATGAAAACCATACAAAAAGAATAAATGTAAGTCCATGTGTCGCAAATGAAATGAGCCATGGGTTGTGTTCATTGTTCAATCACCGGTGTTAAGTGGACCGTGTAAAGTTGTGAATAATCGCGCAGTGAAGCGTTACCCACTGGTTAGTGAGCATTGTGGTCAGTGGACAGTGACCGATGAAAGCTCCCCCCCCCCCCATACTCCTACCCACTCCCCCACTCCCCCACTCTCCCACTCCTCCCACTCCCCCACCCACTCCCCACCCACTCCCCACCCACTCCCCACCCACTTCCCACCCACCCCCATCCACTCCCCACCCACTCCCCCACCCACTCCCCCACCCACTCCCACTCCCACCCCACCCACTCCCACCCCACCCCACCCACTCCCACCCACTCCCCCACCCACTCCCCCACTCCCAACTCCTCCCACCCACTCCCCCACTCCCCCACACCCCCATTCCCCCACTCCCCACCCACTCCCCACCCACTCCCCACCCACTCCCCACCCATTCCCCTCACCAGCCCCCCCCCCCCCCCATCTCTCGCGTGCTGCCATTTAACAGTAGTCTACACGCAGTTTCAGCATCTCCGTAGCGCAGCGCCCTCTGGATTCGGATGTCCGCACTCCCACGCCGTCAACGTCACCTAGCGGCAGAGTCCTGACCTTATGTATGCTCCATTGGCCGTATCCGGCGCAGTGGGAGGGTGGAATGCGGCGGTCGTCCCCCCCCCCCCCCCCCCCCCGTGTAATGCGTGCAAGCGCCTTGGTCGGGTTAGGGCACAGGGTACCGCGGCTGTGTCAAAAGATAGCCCTATGTATGCAATGGGGACAACTCTGGGATGAGATAAATTTATCTGACTATCTATCTGATTATGCCCAGATAATGGGAGGGAGAGAGGGAAGGAGGGAGCCAGGATGGATTGAGGATTGCCGGGTGGGGTGGGGTGGAGTTGTGTGTTGGGGGGTGGGGTGCGGGGAGTGTTTCGGGAGGAGGGTGGGTGCCGAATCTGCCCTGCTGGATGGTTTCAGGCATTATGGGCAAAATGGATGCCGGTGGTGTCAGTGCGGCGCCCGCCCGCTAGGGGGCGCGGCGGTGGCGGCTGTCGGCGCGGCCCGGCACCCGTCACAGCGCTATGAGTGATGCCCGACGTGATTACTCGCCGCACATCCCCAACATTTGAGGAATGTTATCCACCAGCAACTCTAAGCATGCCGGGAGCTGCTCCATCAACTGCTCGCACCCCCTCACCGCCAGATAATAATCACACCAACTTGTGCCTTCTTTTTTCCTTCCTTCCTTCCTTCCTTTTCCCTCCCCTCTCCCCCGTCACGTCCCATCCTCCTACTCCCTCCACCCACCCACCCACCCACCCTCTTTGAAGCACTCACACACACACATCGACATGCCTGCATGGACTTTTGTCGGGTGAGTCCTCAGCAGACGACTCTGTGCCGCAGTGTCCGTTCTGCATAGCGGGGACCAGTTCACGCCGCATTGACTCTTGCGTCCAGTTTTGGGGCCCTCTATGAACGCCAGTATTTTGTTCGTGACAAGTGGCACCCTCTCTCGATGTGCAATCTGTTCTCTTACAAAAAACCCCACAAAACAAACAAACAAACAAACAAACAAACATGCAGAGCCGCGGCATTAGTCAGTGCGTTGACTAGAGCACATTTCTCTTGGGAGCTGCCAGATATTTTCCGCAAGAATTACTCATTCCCGAGCACAAGCCCGTTGTGCAGTAAGCAGTTCATTGCGGCGTACATAGACTTCTCCACACAGGCGCCAGGCTTACTCCTGCCGCCCCCTCCTCCCACACACACACACTTCTCTCCCTTCTGGCAAATGGCTGGTGTTGTCGCAGCGGCTGTTAGCTTGCTGACTTTATATTAACCTTGCATCAAATGAGCTACGGCGGAAGTATATAACCCACCGACTTCCGGTTGCGTGTATGAATAAATTAGACCATGCCACTTTCTTCATGTGACACCCTTCATTTGCACACTGCGTGCCTATTTGTAGGCGTCAGGTGGCTTGATTCCAGGCCCGCCACATATCAAGCTCTCAAGCGCGCGCCTCAGATGTATTGCCTTTAGTTTTCCGTTTTGTGTGACGAGTGGGGAAGTGGGTGGGTGGGAGGGTATATGTGTGGGGGGGTCTGCGTCAGTTGCTTCCGCATGGATCTACCAAGTGTCGCCTGTGTGAGTGGTCGGAGCGGGACACAGGCAGTCGACTCCATTGTTAGGATTGACCTCCTCCCCACGCGCATGCTCAAGGCTGCCCGGCTACCGGGCTGTCAGGCCAGACTGCCTTCTCCAGGGTGAACGCCTATTTAAAGGCTGTCCGAGGGTGGATGGTTGTGATATGAAGGTGGGGCGGGTGGGGGTCGATGAAAGTGGGGGTGGAGGAGGAGGGAGGGTGGTGGTGTTTGTGGGAGTAGTAGAGGAGAGGTGGAGGAGGTGAAGGTGGAGGTGGTGGAGAGAGGGGTGGTAGTGTGTGTGTGGGGAGTAGTGACGGAGAGGTGGAGAAGGGAAGCATGGTGGTGTGTGCGAAGCAGGATGGAGGTGGAGGGGCTGGAGGTGGAAGTGGAGGAGGATGGAGGAGCGGTGGTGAGTGGGGCAGATGGGACGTGGAGGAATGAGAAAGAGTTAGGGGGTGAAGGAGAAGGGGTGAGTGATGGTGGGCCTGGATAGCAATTCGTTTGGAGGAGGACGAGGAGGAGATGGTGCTGTGTGGGAGAGTGGTGGAGGCGGAGGAGGAGGCAGTGAGGGAGGGCTGGTGAGGAAGGCCTATGTAGACAGTGAAGTGACGGGTGGCCGTGTTTGATGGTAGGTGGTAGTTGTTGTTGTGAGGGTGGTGGTGGCGGTGGTGGCGGTGGTGGTGGCGGTGGTGGTGGTGGTAGCGGTGGTAGTGGTGGTAGCGGTGGTGGCGGTGGTGGCCGTGGTGGTAGCGGCGGTGGTAGCGGTGGTAGTGGTGGTGTGGCATGAGGTGCTGTGAGTTGGTGGTGTCATTTGGTATTTGTGGGGTGGTGTATTAGTGGTACTGTGAGGTACTGGTGTGAGATGGTGGTGTGAGATGGTGGTGTGAGATGGTGTCGGTGGTATGAGGTGATAGTAGTGGTGGGAGGTAGTGCTCTGAGGTGGTGGTACAAGGTGCCCTTTAATGTAAGTTATTTCATACCCCTTTAATGTAAGCTATTTCATACCCCTGAGTAAAACCGTCAGCCAGATATATTTATCTAAGCAAAATGGTAGAATCTGAAAAACATCGTGCTATGCAAATTTTATGCAGTTAGTGGTGTTGTTGGTATTGCGGGTATTGGTAGTGTTGGTTGTGTTAATAGTGTTGGTCGTATTGGTGGTGTCGGCGGTGTTGGTGCTGTTGTTGGTGCCTTTGCTGCCGTTACTGCCGTTACTGCCGTTACTGCCGTTGGTGCTCGGGTGGTGATTGTCATGCGCAGTCACTAACAAAACACTGATGCCCATTTAAAAAAAACAAAAAACCTCCCCCACTGAATATTAACCAAATTAAATCTCTGCAGGACACAGCCGCAAATCCCCGACATACCTCATTCTGTAAGACGACGAAAACACAGGGCACTGTCCCAATGCTGAGCTGTATCTCGATGGTAAGCAGCAGATTTGTCAGCGGACTTTTGGTGCAGCGCTGGGCAGAGACGCAGACAGCCAACCCTAGTCGTGTCACGTGGTGCAGACGTGATGCCCCCCCCCCCCCACACACACGCGCACACAAAGGAGCGGCGACCCCTGCCACCTCCCATCAACCACTGCGCACGTCCCGCATCCATCTGCGTGAAGCTACGGCCGGCCAGGCCCGGGGCATTGATTAATATTAACACAGCGTATTGCCGCCATGCAGCCAGCCAAGCACTTGGCGACAGCGGGCAGCCTCGTTTTCGTCTGCTCGCATAGCCTTGGTGTGTGTGTGGGTACGCTGTCGGTTGTGCTTCCTTCCCGTGATGCTTAGCGCGGTGTTGATGAGGACTTAGGTCCTGCTTCATTGATGAGTGTTGGGTTAAGCAAGAAGCTGCATAGGAAGTATTGTTTAACATACCTACCAAGGGGTGCAGTGTCAGACCAACCGGATGAAGCGTAGACTGGGGTTCGTGGGGGGGGGGGGGGGGGGGGGGGGGGCAGGGCTGAGGAGCGGGGAGTCGGAGGCGGGGGGGGGGGTAGAGCGGGAGGGGGTGGTCATGAGCGTGTGCTTGGTTGTGATAGTGGGACTGGCTATATGTATGTGTGACATGTATGGCATGTATGACATGTACGACATATATTACATGTGTAACACATGTGCAATGTGTGCCATGTGTTGCATGTGTGACATGTGTGTGTCAACTGTATGATGTGTGTGATATGTGCGCACAACGTATGTGCTATATGTGTGACAGGTGTGTGTCATGTGTGTCCCATGTGTATATCATATGTGGAACAGGCACGCGTGTGTGGCAGGCGTGTATGTGTGACAAGCGTGTGTGTTGCAGACATATGCTTGTGCAACAAGTGTTTCAATGACACCTATAGTATAATATTATTTATGCGAATATTATTGAGACTGACGGTTGTAGCTGGTTAGGTGGTAACCGATACAGATACTTGATGCTTCTGTGGTATGATTAATAATATGTAGAGGATGTATACGGGTATGTGAGTTAGTGCATAGAATGTGTCGTAATGGTATATATGTGAGGCAATTATGCTTGCACATAGATCAAGCATGGGATAACAACATTTCGTCTTCATTGTCCCTATAATTTATAGTTCTGCTCATAAAGGTAGGCATGTGTGGCAGGCACATGTGGCAAGCGTGTGTGGTAGGCACGTGTGACATGCGCGTCTGGTAGGCACATGTGGCAGGCGTGTGTGACATCGAGCATAACAGGCGCATCTGGCAGGCATGTGTGGCAGGTGCATGTGGAAAGCGCATGTGTTAGGAGCATGTGGCAGGAGCGTGTGGCAGGCGCGTTTGGCAGGTGCGTGTGTTCCAACACCAGGAATGTACTATTAGTGGTCACGCCGATCTAATTACTGCAACATACAGAGGTGGACGCACTGCCTGTAGGCATTAATGGCCCCCGCACACCAGGTGACAATCTGACCTGAACCTCGCTAATCCCCTCTAAACAACCAGTCTACATATCGGTTTGCATAGTAACATGGTGAACCAGAGACCAGAATGGCTAAGTCACTGAAGAGTCGGGAATCCAGATGTATGGAGTTCGCACAACACACATAGCAAGTCGGCAATCGGCAACCCCTTGACTCGAGGAGTTTGAAAATACACAGCCGAATGCGAGTTGTTGTCCATGAGTATAGAAGATTTCCACCACAAACGCGCCTTCAGGTAGTGGAGTAACTAGCATTGTGGGTAGTAGCTCACCTTCTAGCATGCTCTATTATATGGAAAAGGTATTATAGACGATTTTTCACCACAAACCCGCCCTCAGACTGGTAGAACTAACGTTGTAATAGCAGCTCACTCCCCTGCTTGCTCTACGGAAAGGTCTTAGACACATCAGTGGAATATCTAACATTATGGTTAGCAGCTCACCATGCAGCATGCTCTATGTAAAAGGTATTATAGGTGATTTCCACCACAGACCCGCCCTCAGATTGTAGTTGAAGAACTAACATTGTGGTTAGTGGCTCACGACGCAGCATGCTCTATGGAAAAGGTCTTAGTTATAGAGGAGTTTCACCACTAACCTGTACTCTGATGACAGTTACAAGAACTATTCTTATAGACAACAGCTCTCTACACAGTGTACTGTGTGGAAAAGTCTATTCTTTGTGGGTGTTTAAAAGCAGAAAGCTTCGTTGGAAAATTGCTGTTTTGTACAGGTTCATGGGGTGAACACCAATATGTGTGAGTTCAGGGCACAGCGCGACACCAGGACACACTACTCATTGATAAGCAAGAACCCCCCTCCCCCCGCCCCACCCCCACCACCGCCCTCGCACCCGCCCCCACCCCACTCCCCGCATTGTGTAATTCCGCCTCATACTTTGTGACAATTCAACTTGAAGTCTGCTTTCTAGGTTGCAGCAAATTATTCCATCTTCACTCCCCCCCGCCCCCCTGCTCCCACTCCCCCACGGATCCCATCCCGCTACAATTACTCCGGTCTCCCCCACCACCACACGGCCTCAAGCTGCACCATAAGCCCCGCCTCAATCCCGCACCCCCACCTTTACCCACCCCTCCGACTTAGCTCCCCAAATCTGACTTACCCCACTGCCGATATCAAGTGATTACATTTAATTAAATCTGAAAGGGGGGGGGGTGTTTCGTAATCAACCATGCTCGTAATAAATACATTTTTTAAATCGTCCAGTGTGAGGCGAGCATAGGACATTCTCTTCTGCAAAACAGTTATACAAGATTCTCTCCCTACTTGATTGACCACGTCTCATACACACACACATAGTTGGTCAAGTTTCCGTGAGAGATAGGGGGAGAGTGGGAGAGCACGAGAGAGCGAGAGAGCGAGTGTGGGAGAGAGAGGGCAGAGGGAGAGGAATAGAGAGGAAAGTGAGTGTGTAGTAAAACGTGAACAAGTTACGCACTCGGGGTAATGAGTGTAAATCCCTCACTTCAACTTGTGCTGAGGCGAGCTTGATGTCACACCAAAGGCCACCCATTATCAACTGCGCCTGGCATTAAGGTAATCCAAGTCTCCTGAGACACCCCCCCCCCCACCTCTCCACCCCTCCGCCCATACACCCCTGGTCGCCGCTCACTCACTCCACGCCTACCTGATGCCCATACCCTCACCGCTAACAGCCACTCCACGACCTTTGTTGCAGGGTGGATGTGGGAGCCCACTCCAGACGGAGACACGGGGTGTGGGCGGTGGTGCTTAGGATGAGGAGTCTTGGGCAGTTGTACTAAGGATTCGCTATATGGGGGCGAAATTCTGCAGTATGGGAAACTAAATGACACCTGAGCGCATAGCTGCATCTGTTTTTGTTTGTTTTGGTACATTAGTTGTTTAACCAGGGAAATATCAGTCACGGACGATTGGTCTTCCTCATTCCACTGCTCCTTGCCCTACCCTAATTATGGTGAGTGCCTGGCTAGGAAGCGACAAGTATACATTTTTAAGTCATTGGTTTGACTCGACCAGGGTTCGAACCCACGATTCCACGATCTACCACCACAGGAGATGGACGCTCTTACTCATTCGGCCATCCCGTGCTATGACACCCAACTGTTAAGATACCCAAATATGATAGGAGGAAGGGACAGAGAGTGGGGGAGCGGTTTGGATGATAATCGCTTTATTTACTTTTTGGAGAGGGTTTCTCAGTGCATTTCTCAGATCTATTATTTAATGATGAAATTACCCTTTGTAATGAAACTAACTGCAAGAAATATAAATGTGTGGTTTCCTTGGTGGCTCCATGCCAAGTTTTTGAAAGCGTGGTTTTAAATTGTGGCTTCAAGAAGCTTTATTCAGCCTACAGCTTTATATGTTACTTCAATGCTCCATCACTGGCTTCAAGCACTGCCCTCTGCCAGGCTGTCCTTCAAAAGCTTCTTCTGGTGGGTTGACCACTGGCTTCACCATTGCCCTTCAAAAGCGTATTCTGATGGCTTCAGCACTGGCTTCCTTCAAAAGCGTATTTTGGTGGCTTCACCACTGGCTTCACCATTGTCCTTCAAAAGCGTATTCTGGTGGCTTCACCACTGGCTTCACCATTGTCCTTCAAAGGCTTCTTCTGGTGGCTTCACCACTGGCTTCACCATTGTCCTTCAAAAGCTTCTTCTGGTGGCTTCATCACTGGCTTCACCATTGTCCTTCAAAAGCTTCTTCTGGTGGCTTCACCACTGTCTTCACCATTGTTCTTCAAACGGTTCTTCTGGCGGCTTCACCACTGGCTTCAACATGGTTCTTCAAAAGCGTCTTCTGGTGGCTTCACCACTGGCTTCACCATTGGCTTCCGAGTTTTAGTAGTCCTTTCTTAGTAGTCTCTTACGGTGGATGCTACATGTGACGTTTCCCATCAATACTTTCTCTTAGCGATTTCTAAAGTCTCAGAGGCCGAAAACCATCCAATGGCTACAACTCCTCTGGATACAAGGCTTTCTCTCAAGCTGCGTATTTGGCACACAGTGAAAATAATAGTCAAGTCAATTATATAACCGCTCATAACAATTATTTTTCATTGCATTGATTTATACAACCGCTACTATAAACATTAGCTAGGTTATAGGTTGGAAAACAAATGGAAATTATCCCGAATATATGTAAAATTAACCTCACGATACTTAATTCTCTACAGGGGATTCCTAAAATACTTAGCCAGAGATAGAATCACTACTCAAGAGCTTTGAGAGGCATCTGCTTTGTTGCCCATTAGAAGGGAATCATTACTCCGACCGAACAGTTAGTAGTCAATGAATGTCCACACAAACCAACGCATCTCCAATATATTCAGGGAAAAGAACCTTGGTAAGAAGTGACACCGCCTGATGGTGTTTGATACTTGTATGGCTTGCTCATCGAATTGGTATGTTCTGATAGCAATATGGTGGTATATTCTGCAGACAATATTGTGTAAGCTGGAGACAATAAGGTATATTTTATAGACAATAGAGTTTATTCTGGAGACAATGCTGTAAATGCTGTGAGCGCCATTTCGGCTTAGTCCTTGGATCAGTCATCCAGACTGCTCAAGCTGCAAATCCTTTCACACAACACCTGCATCAACAGTACTTAAGCTACTACTGAGATATTTTCTTTGATAATACTGATATGGTACCTTATACTGCATATTGAATGATCCCATCAGATTGAATAATTTCATTATGAGCTTACCGGTTGGGATGGCGTGCTACTCAGCCTGGCACTCGGCATTACTAGGATATGACAAGGACTGGTTTTCTCAGTATCCTGGTAATATGACTATGTGGGATATCGGGTCAGCGGTATGGCTACAAAGCTGTCATGAGTGCGTCCTCATATGGACTACCCCAATAAGCAAGCAAACAAATACATCATGAGCTGCTATGTGAATGTATATATGTATATTGCGCATGTTTTCATACTAGTATTACTGTATGCTTGCGTTATTGTAAACGGATAATTGATGGTCAGCACTCAGGTGAACTGATTGACTCCGCCCATCCAAAACATTACATTTTATCAGCGGGAAATCAAGATCCACCAGGCCGCCATTAATTAGAGTTGCATAGTCCGATGGTGTTGAGTTTCTGTTATTTTTTAGATAAATATATTAGGTCGACGGTTATAATCTACTTTACTTAAGTTTGAAGCAACTTTTTTTTAAATGACTAACTTTGAAGATATTTGAAGTGCAAACATACACAATTAATTTTGGCAAGCACGCCAACACTCTGACACCATCTGATTCTGCCGTAACAGGCTCTGTTAAATTGACTCAGCATGTCCTTCTATGTGGCAACAAATACTCAATAAGGGTGCCAATATCTAAGTTAGATATGTAGGATCAAATCTAGATAATTGCTTTGGTTTTGAAAATGTGATGCTTTCATCAGAGTATGTAGCTTCAAGAAAATATGTCATAGGTGGCGCCACCATACACATTCTGTGAGCTAGGCTACATAACCCGTACAATTAAAATTACTTTATAAAAATAACCACTAATAATACAAAGTAATCCCACCCACTATTTATATTTGCACAAAACGTTATACAGCACAAAGGGTCGGTAACATGACCGACACAACTTTACCTAGTCAGAATTGTAACGATCAATTGTGAGCTGTTTTAACTTGTATAGTATGAAATAGTCTCTCCTCTTGGTTTCATCTAGTACTCGATCATAGCTGGGGTCTCTCTGTGGTCAAAATGTGGTTCATAGTGTCCGTCATTCAGCCAGTCTGACTGATGAGTGATATAGGGAAGGGAATATTCACATACTTAGATAGTTGTGCAGACCCTACTAAGCAGTACTATCACGCAAAGTAAACTTATACCTTTTGTCTACGCCTCATAACCTAAGTCCTTTCCCTGTGTGACGTCACAGAAGTATTAATATTACTCAGTCTCAGGCTAATAGTGATGGACAGATCAGTCCTCAGCTATTGGGTTACAGCTCTGTACCAAGCACAATGTGATTAATCTTCCTGGAATGTGAATATTTTGTTCAAATTCATAGAATATTCGTGCAAGAAATGCATAATAAAGTTAGATGACTAGATCTTTCAGTCACCTTATATTTTCTAATTGCATGTATTAAATTCCTCGTGCGCGAGTGAGGTTGACGCATCCAGTAGGGACGGTAAGCACCAGTGGCGGCGCCACCAGTCATGGGGGGGGGGGGGGGTGCAGCAGGCAGTACATAGAGTCAGGATAACAATATATATAATCAAATAATTCCCTTCCCAGCTTTTATACTCGCATAATTCATTATACATCACATATATGTATATTTATATATGTGTGTAGGTAATTCCTTAAAGTAGTCTGGGGAAGTACCAGGACACTTGGTGCCGCCCTGCCATTCGGAGCTCCACAACTGGGTGGCATGTATGGCCTGTAACCAGTGCTTTAACACCTCTTAATTACCCCTGTTGGAGGCAGCCAACACGTTGTGCCCTGTCACTTAAAGCACCCGGCAAACTTTAAAGGCTGGCCAGCAGTAAATAAACCTCCAGGCTCATACATATATAACTACCAGACCCGTATCCACGGGGCGTCGGTGTCGGGTTGGTAACCCCCTACCCCCACCTTCCAACCCCGTCCCCTCCAGCCCGGCTATGCCGCCCACATTGCTTAGAGCAATTATTTCAATTGATAGCTGATCAGATAATCATATGCTAGATCAACTGATGTGGGGGAATGGTAGATCAGATTAGGTGTTTTTAGCGAGGTCGTACAGGCTATAATTTACTGTAGCCAGATGGGATGGCCAAATGAGTTTGAACGTCCGTCTTCCGTGTTGGTAGATCGTGGGATCGTGGGTTCGAATTCTGGTCAAGTCAAACAGATGACTTAAATATTGATACTTGTTGCTTCCTAGCCAGATGCTCGGTATTACTAGGATCGGGCAAGGAGCAGTGGAATGAGGAAGACCAGTCGTCTGCCACTAAAATTTCCCCTGCTTAAGCAACTAATGTACCAAAAAAAAAGAAGAGTTCTGCTTAGACTATGCAAGCAGCTCTGGCGAAATCTGGAAAAAGTGCACGAAAAAGCTGACATGGCTTCCTGTTTACAGGGGCGGATCCAGGGTAATCTCAGCGATTGTGCCCAGTTCCTTTATCTGTAATGAGACAAGCTGGGGTAGGAGGCTCGATTCTTCTTCTTCTTGGCTGTCCATCGGAGGAGACGGTGACAACAAGTCATCATTTGTCATGAACTCATTGATGATTGCTGAGTTAAATGTGTGCTTGGAATGTGTGGTGGCACATTGAACATGTGTGTGTAGCTGCAGTCAGAGAGTATGGTGGGTGAAGAAGACATCTCCTCTGCTTCCCCACATCTTCCAGGTTTTGAGCGCACCGTAAATAAGCAGTCACCCCCTGCACCTACATATACCACTCAGCTCAAATCTTTGCGTTTTCATGGCTATTATTATTGCTGAATCTCTAAATGAATCTCACATCAAGCAGTCTGTCCAAAAAGATCTGCGATCTATCGTATTATTCGCTGACGGTAACGTGTATACTAGTTATGTGCTACTAAGACTCTGACCGGCCAAACTTCTAAAAATACCAAAAAAAAGGAAAGAAGACAGAACAAGGGGCAGAGAGGGTTAGCTTTGTGTCTGTGGGGTGGAGGTTAAGAGAGTGGCTGCTGGGGCGGGGCTGCTGGCTTTGCCAGGAACCTGTTCTTTTTGGATTCTGGACTAGGGCCCGGATTACTAAATGAATACCACTGAGTATCACAAGACTACCCAGAAAAATATACAAATATAAAAACTGATTCTGTGACAAAGAAAATCACTACAGTTTTAACTCTTCAATGTGGAGGCGAAGAAAAGTTGCCAAAATGTAGAGCTGTTTAGTGATAAAGGGATAGATCTATGTTATTCCCTTTCTTGTTGGCGATGACTAGATGGCAGTTTTGACTAGATGATAGTTTAGTCATACAAGTTTGTGATAATGTCATGAGATGACAAGACTATTTTAAAAATAAGGGACTCTGAAGAAGGCAACAGTTGGAACATTGATCATGTTGTAAAGCATCGTGGGTCGCAGCCTCATACAGAGGAGGTGGGGTATGGGCAGGAGGTAGCGTGTAAGAAGGGATGAAGGCAGCGGCTTGGGCTACATACTAGCTAGATTATGGACCACGTAATGAGGCCTGTCATGGTGCAAGGTTTGTTATCAGAGTCTGGTGTACATTGATGTTCAGGTAGACAACAGGCAGTATGGAGATTGGTGCAGTGTGAAGCTGTATTAGCAGTGCGTTGAGATTTGCTCAGATGATCAACCATACACTATACCATACTCAGTGTAATATGTCGGAACTCGGCCGTCTGAACCCCAAACATTACTAGTCTCCACAGGTGTGTTCCGACAACTGTCTGTCAGTTCCCACCTGTCATTACTCTCAACAACTCATAAGGAATAAAGGAAGACAAGTCGCGCAAGATTGACAGTGAAGATGTTGTGCTTTATTGGCATCAACCCCTGTTCACCTACTGGCGACCTATCACCCTCACTCCTTACCAACTGCCCACACAGATCCGCATGACTCTTGCTTGTGTATATCAGAATCAGTGCCTGCAGCCCATTGAACCTGAGTCCAATGGTTGTTGCACACAGCTCCGTGTCTTTGGAATAGATGTTGCTCGTTTGAGTGTAGAAAGTGGAGTGTCTCTTGCTAGAGAGTCTAGCCAAGAGTGCCTAGAGTGGGGTGTGCCAGGTCTAAGGAATGCAGGTGACTGGGCTCACACAGCCAGCCAATCAGACACCCTCTACAGCCTGGGTGGGCGACACCCTAATAGGGGGCAGCTGTCACTCAACCCCAGCTGCAGGTGGTGTCCATAGTATATGCAGGATGGCTGGGTGTGCTTGTCCATCGGTCCTGTGGTAACAGGTGGTTGTAGACAGTTACAACAAACATATATCAATGCTTCTCTCCCTCAATGCACTCTTTCTGGTCCAGGAAGGGAACATTTCAATAATTATTAACAGTCTCTTAAGTATGAACATCACACCACAATCTCGGTCTCTATGCGTTATCACATTTCCACATAGGCGCTTATGTCACAAAGCGAGTGGGGCACCCATTTCTTCTCTGTTACATAATCCTGGTCCCCACTCCGTCACCTGAGAATAATAATGTTCTTTGCCAGTATATAAATCCGAACCGAAAATCCGTATTTTTTTACATCAGGGTTACAAGGAAGATCTAGCATAGAGTAAAACCTCTCTAAATCGACCGACCATGCGACCGACCTTAGATGGTCCATTTAGGGAGGTGGTCGGTTTAAGGAGTTTTTTTTATCATTACAATGGTATTGTATGGGTGATCGTTTGGGACCAAATAAAGCGATTGATATAGGGGAGTGGACGATCTATGGAGGTGGTCAGTTAGAGAGGTTTGACTGTATATTGGGGTCTGAACAGATGAGAGGGACAGCTTTGAAGTTCACTATTGGGCCAGATGGAGGTTTGTCATAAACGGAGGCGTGTCGTTACCTGGACCCTACGCACTGTGTGGTTGATATCGAAAGGTTTACTGCAGGGTTCAGCAGATTGACAAGGGAGTGGGGTAGCAGCTTTGGCGTTTATTTAGAGAGTTTACTGTACACTTCCAAAAGTTGAGGGGCGTAGAATGGGTGGTGTGAGGTTTATTGGAAGGGGTGGAGAGTCGGGGGTGAGCTTGATGAATCAGAGCCGATGAGAGAAGTTGAGGGGTAAGGAGCTTGAATAATGATAGACAATTTACATTGCATGAGATGCTGCGGTGACCTACCTGTAAGACCCGCCCTCTAGCGGTGAGGTGTTAAATTGCAGGGTATTGACTAGGCGTGTCTGACACGACGAGGTTTCACGAACGCCGTATCGTTCCCCCCACAACCACCACACACTGTTGGTCCCGGTATGTGCCCTATTTACAAAATGGCAATTTGTGTACATTTTGAGTGCATTACCTTTCCATATAGATCACATTATTCATAATATATATATAATTCGATCTATATGGAAAGGTAATGCCCTAAACATGTACAAAGTACATATATAACTGTATAGGAATTACATGAAGCTAGCCAATATTTATGTGCTATATAAATACATTATATTACTATTATTAACGGAGTGCCAGTAGCATCTGATCCACCGAACACTACTATCGCCCAAACTGCTGATGGCAGCGGCCTGGGCGGCTTGGGTTTGTGTGCAGGGTGGCAAACCCAGTGCAAGCAGTCGTTGAGCTGGTGTGAGGACCACTATCGCTATCACTCCCATTGGAAATTTTGACCATAAGAAATAAACGGTAGCCTAGAAATGTTGGCCAGCCAGAGTTAACGTTCTCAACCAAATAATTGTGTCTGTGTTATGTATTACGGAGTGTCAAATAATAAGTTCGATTAACACTCCTCGCATGTGCCTAAAGATGTAGGTCAGTAGTGTGTCTTCATATTTTTATGTTTATTAAATTTGATTGTGAATTGTTTACAGCACGTCCGGGATGGGGTGGTGAAGAGGGGAGAATGGGAGGAGGGCGGGGGAGGAAAGAAGTAGACAGCAGGGCAGCCACCCCTCTGTACAGATTAGCATTGATGTCAAACGAAGCTGCTATCTAGCTCAACAACCCTCCAGGGATGGCGTCCATTCCTCCCGGTGCTTTATGCCGGCGACTGCCGCCGCCAGAGTGCGCCACCGGTACGGCGCCCGGGCGGCCGCCGAGAATAATGCCCTTGTGAATGGATTGGATGAAACTATGGTGGCCGTGGCGGCAATGCTAATTGAGGACTTCTGTATGTTCGCTGATAAGCGGGCGTCGTTCAGCCACCGCCTATACACCACATCCAATCAAACGCGACTTGGTCGAGTCATGTACACACGGCGCCCGGCCACTGCGGGTGTGAGTGGAGGGTGTGAGCCGGTAGCTATGGGCGATATTAAGGGTAGTCTCATTGTGGGGTGTGGGGTGTAGGTGGTGGGAGTGTGGGGACTGGGAGGGGGGGGGGGGGAGCTGACCCGCCTTAATTTGAGGGCTTGGCCGACCAACCCTTGGATTACCGCAGACACTGGAACCCAATATGAAAATTATGAATGCTGTCTACGCTGGGTTCTGTATGGTCTTATTCACGACTAGCACTGCAGTGCTGGTCCGCCGAGTGCTGTGGGATGTATGGATGTATATATATATATGAATACATATATTATAGTGGAAATGAGGATGGTATACTCTCAAATAATGACTGAATGCATATATTTATGTATATAGATTTATAGACGTACATATATTTATACATATATATCCATATATACATATAGATGTATATACATATATATGCATACTTATACATAATTATACATATACACACATACATACATGCATACACACGTATACCCATATATACACTTATATACACATATATACACATATAGACATATATACACATATACATATATGCACATATATATACATATATGCATACATGTACATATATACACATATACACATATGCACATATACACATATACACATGTGTAGAGTTATGTGTATATATTTATATAATACTAATGCATATATATACATAATGTGTAGAGTCTTCCTCTGTGGATTATACTGGATCAGAACAAAATAGAATATTAGCAACATGATTGTTAGGAGGTAGGCATTGAGTTGGGCTATAACAGTCCTCAGTAAACATTCATTGTGGGGATATGGCCTGGAAGTAGGGCAGTGTAGTTCCGATCAAATAATTGAGTCTGCAATAACAGCTGCTTTATAGCCCCCTTATACCCCCCCTCCATCCCCCGCCCCATGGAAACGCAACCATGTGGCCTTCTGGACTCAACCAAAGCTAACCATATCCTCCAGGAGATATATCACAATGTGAAGCTATATCTAACTACCAATCACCGCAAGGGATTGCCCCAAATCTGCACATGCATATTTACCTAAGTCGCCTTTATTATGAAAATCGTCAATCTGGGTCCTTTAGCTGCGCTGACTGACCCCCCCCCCCCCCCCCCCACCCCCCCCCCGCGCGACACACACATTCCACACTCCACTTCCCGCCATTGGGTAAAGCCACTACTACCTCTACTTATGGCATTCTGTGCGGTAACCCAGGACGCTCGAGCTATTCCTAATGCGCCACCTTCTCATGCTTCGTGGGGCCCTCTTTGTTCCTCTCTATATCACTGCCCTAACCAACCAGTTTCCCACACTGCTAACCCATTCAACTGTTGTTATTCCGCAAAAATCTGCTTCCTTTTCACAGGAACATCAATTATAACACGTCGCGCATCTGCTTTAATGTTACATAACCGGCTGAAGCATCAAATTTATGTACATTTTGAGTGCATTACCACATGGCAGTCTGTGGCCATGTGGTAACAGACTGCCATGTTACATGTGAGCCGCGATATTAGAAGGGGTGGAGAGTCGGGGGTGCCACTCACTACCACAATCCTAATTACACTAACACTGACCACCACAACCCTACCCATCACACAACCACTCACTACCACAATCGTGCCCATCACACAGCCACTCACTACTTCAACCCTCCCTATACACACCCACTGACCACCACAACCCTACCCATCACACATCCACTCACTACCACAACCCTACCCATCACACATCCATTCACTACCACAACCCTACCCATCACACAACCACTCACTACTTCAACCCTCCCTATACATACCCACTGACCACCACAACCCTACCCATCACACATCCACTCACTACCACAACCCTACCCATCACACATCCATTCACTACCACAACCCTAATTACACACCCACTGACCACCACAACCCTACCCATCCCACATCCACTCACTATCACAACCCATCCACTGCTGACACTCACTATCAACTCAGGAACGTCAATTATAACACATCGCGCATCTGCTTTAATGCTACATAGTCCGATGAAGCATCAAATTTTCAAAACCAAAACAATTATCTAAAATTGATTATATATATCTAATTTAGATACTGGCACACTTGTTAAACATTCGTTGCAACATAAAATGGATAACTTAGGCAATTTAATAGAACCTGTTACTGCTAAAGCCTATGGTGTCTGATTTTTGGCATGTTTGCCAAAACTAATTTTACATACTTGCACTTCAAATATGTCAAAACTTAAGCCATTTATGATAACAGTTCCTTCAAACTAAAGTGATATAGATAATATAACAATCATTTTAATATCTGTATCTCAGAAAAATGACTGAAACTCAAAACGATCGGGCTATGCAACTTTACCCAACCTTCCATCCGGATTGCATCTGCTACATTACCATCGGTGCAGTGTATGGAAAACAAACAATTAAACACTGTCCTCTCAGAAAAGGAGTCACATGCACAGGTAGGCATGAATAGGGTGACTGCATCAGGGGCTACAGGAAGTGTAATGGTCAGAAAGCTAGACGTGGAATGGCAAGAAGTGTGGGTTTGAAAACCTGCTCTAGGCGCAATATTTCATCACCATCCACAAGACTGGTTGTCGTGATCTGGACCCTACGCACTGTCTGTTGATGAACGTACCCTCTAAGTGTATTGTCTGTATACATCTATTTGTAAGCCTGAAGCAAGTTAAAAGACTTACAATTGCAGAGGGACGAGTGTAATAGTCTGCACTGATCTCTCAACCAAGGAGCCACATAGAGTAGTAAGTATGGATAGGCTGATTGCATCAGGGAGCATAGCTAATGTAATGGTTAGCATTTTACCTCTGGAATATCAAGAAATGTTGGTCTGAATCCTGCTCTAGGCACCATATTTCCTATTTTCAGCACCCCCTCCGACAATATGATAGATGAAGGCAAAGAAAGCAAAGACATGCAATATAATATCTGCAACACCTTCCACATTCTCATACATCATGCCAATACTAACAATTTTTATCAGCAAACTAATTGACTAAATAACGGTATCCATTTTTAGTCAGAAGATCATTGCTTCATTTCTGACTGAATGAGGGATCGTGACAAGGACATTAAAAAATATATATATTACGTGGATCACTTTGCAGCATAAATTATTCTCTCACTGCTCTATTCAATTTGAAGAAACATATTGATATTCCGTTTTTCAGGAGTGGCTTTCTTAGTCCCTCGAAGCCAGCTTGGTATTCCGGCTGAAGACTAACTAATTGACGCAGTATATATGTGTAGAATGCTTAATGGCGCGCCACTTGTAGTCGCGCTAAGAACTACATGTTTCAGACTTTCCTTTCACTACCAAATCTTTCCTCGCTTGACTGCACACTCGTATCCTTCAGATGGTACCACTAATATCTTTAAAAACATTCAAATCTTGTTTTGTCTGTGAATCAGTTCTCGCGGAGGTTGGAGTGAGGAGGGGGCCATTCTCCTGTAATCATCTTATTATCTTTTGTGACAGCCATTAAAATTGCATAAATCCGATGGTTTGGAGTTTCAGCCATCTTTTTTTAAAGATAAATATATTTTTTTCATAATTGCAATCTACTTTACTTTCGGTTGAAGGAAATCTTTTCGTGAAGGTTTAACTTTGGATATATTTGCAGGAAAACCATGCACAATCTATTTGAGCTGGACACGCGAGTTTCAGCCGTGACAGGTTCTATTAAATCTACCTAGTGTTTCGCCTACTCAGCACATAAATGGTAATAAATGCGCACATCATTTGGATGTGAAGGAGTGTGTGCCTTGGTGACAAACAAAGGATGCTTTCATCTGATTAGGCGGCTTTAATCCCAACTTGTAACCAATAGTAACCGCTACCCTCAACAGAATCCATGAACACAGAATTTCATTGTGTTACATGCTGCAAATTGTATATTCAACAGTTATTGTACACCTTATTCTATATACCTTTTGTGTAAATAACCCTGACTTGAAAAATGGCTGGAAGACCAGTGCTTTGGCACTGAGAAAAGACTTATTCATCAGAATAAACATATTTACCAAAGAAACCCCACAGAATTAGGGAACTCAGACTTTCTTAATCGCTGCTCTCAGAAAGGCTTCCTTACTATAGCCATGCCTGTCTCATTGTACATGCCCGCCTCAAACCGCAGCCACTCACTATCAAACTCCTTCCCATCACACAGACACTCACTACCACAATCCTAATTACACACCCACTGACCACCACAACCCTACCCATCACACATCCACTCACTACGACAACCCTACCCGTCACACATCCATTCACTACCACAAACCTACCTATCACACAGCCACTCACTACTTCAATCCTCCCTATACATACCCACTGACCACCACAACCCTACCCATCACACATCCACTCACTACCACAACCCTACCCATCACACATCTATTCACTACCACAACCCTAATTACACACCCACTGACCACCACAACCCTACCCATCACACAGCCACTCACTATCACAACCCTACCCATCACACATCCTCTCACTACCACAACCCTAATTACACACCCACAGACCACCACAACCCTACCCATCACACAGCCACTCACTATCACAAACCTACCCATCACACATGCACTCACTACCACAATACTAATTACACACCCACTGACCACCACAACCTTACCCATCACACATACACTCACTACCACAATCCTACCCATCACCCATCCACTCACTACCACAATCCTAATTACACACCCACTGACCACCACAACCCTACCCATCACACAGGCACTCACTATCACAACCCTACCCATCACACATCCACTCACTACCACAATCCTAATTACACACCCACTGACCACCACAACCCTACCCGTCACACACCCACTGACCACCACAACCCTACCCATCACACACCCACTCACTACTCAAACCCTACCAATCACACATCCACTCACTACTACAACCCTCCCAATCACAGAACCACAGCGCCATATTACACGCAAACCTCCACCCAATTCCGCCCATTACAAAAAGCCTTCCCCATTCTGCCATGCATCCCGTTGGCGCACACCATTCACAGCCTGCTCACATAGTCACACGCAAAGCCCACCCCCGCCCACCTTCCCCCACACCCAACCACCTACTCCACCCGGGACGATGAAGTGTCAGCACAGAATAGGGTCAGCCGCAACAATTTGGGCGGCGATCCCTGCTTGATTATGGGACGTGGGTCATGACTGGAGGGCATTTAAACGACGAGAGTACCCATTACCTGGTCAGCATTATCTAAGCCTCCAGCCCGACCTGACAGACACCCCCCCCCCCCCCCCCCCCCCCCCAGCCATTCCACACGTCTTCTCTGCCTACCCGTGGAACCTTTTTCTGACTATAGATTGTGTCGGGAAGTATGCTGCAGTACACGACAACTTGTCTTGAATCCCGTCGATCGGGAATCGGTTAAGATGTTATGTGTTTTGACCCCCTCCCTCATGAAGGAGGTATCTTCTTTGCTATGATCCCCATATGTTATTGTCAGTATTGACCACATTAACCAGTAATATATATATATATATTTTACCTCGGTATACAGCCTCAGGCTAGCCTCAGGCTAGGGAGAAGGAAGCACGTGAGGTACCAGCAATTAGCATATACAACTCACGACTGGATTACGTGTCGTTGGGTTGCTCCGGCAAATTTAGTCTACATACAAGCTAATACGCAGTAAGTATCATAAAAACTGTGGTTAGCTTAATTATGATGCATTAGAGCATCATTATGGAAAGTTTAGACTTTCTTTGGTCCATTTTGGACGAGTTATTTGGTTATAAAAACCAAGGATAGAATTCCTTCTCGAAGGATTGAAACCGGTCATTAGCGGTTCTGTCAACACCCGAGTCACCGTGTGATTATGGGTAGAGATGTGGGCTCTGCCTCGTCTCCTGTGGAAATTCTCTCGTACTCTAATAGAGAGTAATGTTGGAGATGCTCCTGGGTTTCTTTTATAGACTCCCCACAAAACTTTTTCAGGCGTTTCTCCGAGTTTCGTAGCATTTTCTCCAACTTGTTGACGTGGTAGTCACAGGTGGGAGAAGTGTGCGTGACAGAGGGATGGGCGGGCCGATACACTGGTCCCGACCCCCGCGTAAGGTTTGGGCTTGACCCACAACCCACGCACAAATTTAGCTTATTACGCCTGTGTTATAACGGTATAAACACGTTCTCTAACACCAATAGATGTCCAAATGAGTTTTAAACAATCATGTTGTGACATATATATATACCGGGACTGATCAAAAATTTAGTTTCAGCTCTCGATGGCCACGAAGCGGAGTAAGCGCGGTGCAGCAGCAGCCGAGGGGCGTGTTCCGAGTGGCGAGGACGAGGAGTACGACTCCTCACCCGTGTTGTCGGCAGGGCCTGCGACACAGCCCGGGGCGCATATTCTCTCCGAGGAGGACATAGTGCCTGGCGGCGCCGCGCCTCAAAATTGGGAGACGCGGTTTTGCGGCGATGGAGAGTCACATAATGGCTCTCAAACCACCGGTGTCTCGTAAACGGAGTGTGCAAGAAGAGTCTTCTGTGGAGGATTTCTCCGACACAGACTCAGAGATGGAGCTTAGGGCTCCTCCTCCTTCTCCTAAACGAAGAAAGAAGAAGAAACACATTGTTTCTTCGGGTGATGAGTTCACCAAGGAGAGGGGGAAGACTGGGCTTCGCAAAAAGCGCAAGACCAAGTCCAAGAAGAAGAAGAAGAAGAGGAAAGTTTCTTCTTCTTCTGACTCGTCCACGGATTCCACTTCTACGGAATCGGACTCAGACACGCAATATGAAGGTGTCTATGCTGCCATTGGAGGCAAAGTGGCTAAGAAAGTCGAGAAGCCAAGGGCTAAGCGGGTGAAAACCACTACGCTTATGCGTGAGAACATTAATGGCCATTTCCGTACGTTTAAGCCGGCGGAGATTATTTCTAAATTATCAGATGAGTTAACAGGCATTAAAGGTGTTCCCAACTCCATCATTAAGGAGATGGATCGAGATGTCAATATGACGGAGGACCGTAAGAGATTTGAGGGTGTGTTGCACATAGTGCATAAGGCGGTGCTTGGTACCTTAACAGCTATTGCTCCTGTAGCAAACAGAATGCAACAAGAAAACAAGTTCTCGTCTTTGGCTAAGACGATGGACAAAGGTATTGCATTGTTGGCGGTGGCAGGTAATTACCTGTCGTATCGAAGATATGAAAATGTTTTCAAGTCAGTTTGCACAGATGCTGGCAAAGAAGTGGCTCGCTCAAAGAAGGTTACTGATAATGATGGGAAAGAGTTTACGCTCTTTCTTGCTCCAGAGCCGATTAAAGGGAAACCTTTAGATAACACCAAAATGTTTGGCGGTCAACTACAATACCTCTATAAAGAGGTAGAAACTGCAGCCAAGAGTGGCAAAAACATGGATGGTAAGAAGAAACAGGAAACTCCTCGTTTCAAAAGGTCACGAGGGGATTTTCGTCCACGGCGGTTCACCAGGGGAACCAGATCGGGTTCAAACTTCGGTCAAGGTTTTCGGGGCCGGGGCGCTCGCTCAGGCTGGACCGACAACACCGCACGGCCACTAGGCCGAGGTGTCAACTCGCCGAGACCCTTCCCCAGGGGCGGGTCCAAGTAGAGGTTGAAACACAAACGTTACAAGTCCTTCCAGCCTCTAAAACCACACAAACTGTAAGCAACTTTGTGGCTGGTAATATTAATAATCATATTTCTGAGTGGCACAAAATTACTAGTGACCAAGAAATTTTACAAATAGTTAGGGGTGTTCATATTCCCTTCACACAATTTCCGGTACAAGGCAGGATACCTTTTCCTTATAATATTGAACCGGTTGAACGAGAGGCACTAACTAAACAGGTACAAAAATTCTTTGAGAAAGGAATTATACAAAAAGTGACATACTGTTCAGGAGAGTTTATTTCAAACATCTTCTCGAGACCAAAGCCTAATGGTGAGGTTCGAATGATCCTGGATTTAACAATCCTTAATAAAATGGTTGAATATCGACATTTTAAAATGTTCTCGCTAGATACAGCACGCGATCTGATTACGCCAGATGCGTGGATGGCTAGTGTTGATTTACAAGATGCATATTATACGCTTCCCATAAGAGGAAAAGACCGGAAATTTCTTCGGTTTCTTTGGGATAACCAACTCTATGAGTTTACTTGCATGCCGAATGGTTTAGCTTGTGCCCCTCGTTTATTCACTAAACTGCTTAAACCTGTTTTTTCAGTAATGGCGCGGAAGGGTCATATAATGTTTCCATACATAGATGATTCCTTTATTATTGCATCAACGCAAATTGATTGTGAGAATGCAGTGTTCGATTTATGTGCATTACTTACTAAATTGGGGTTTTATGTACATCCACAAAAGTCAGTGTTTAAAACCAACAAAACAACTCAAATGTTTAGGGTTTATTCTGGATACACAGTCTCTTACAGTGTCGATAACAGAACAAAAACTAATTAAGTTTATGAATACAGCGACCCAGCTTATTAAGTTACCAAAACCTAAAATTAGACAGGTCGCAGTCCTTATTGGGATAATGATATCGTATGCACCCACTATTCTATACGGGAAGGCCCATATTAAATCTCTAGAAATAGATAAAAATTTAGCGTTAACACAAACTAAAGGGAATTTTGAGCGAAAGATGTTTATTTCGCAAGAAGGGCTACAGGATATTGGATGGTGGATGCAACACATAGCAAGTTCACCAAATCCAATCCGCATGCCGGAACCTAATACGGTAATTACTACTGATGCTTCGTTAGAAGGTTGGGGAGCTCATCGAGATGGGGTCACAACAGGAGGTAGATGGCTTGATGATGAAAAATCAGACCATATTAATGCACTAGAACTGCGTGCTATTTATCTGGGCTTATGTAGTTTAGTAAAGATACATAAATCACAAGTTAGAATACTAACTGATAATACTACTGCCATGGCATATATTCGTAACATGGGTGGAACCAAATCAAAGCCTTGCAATCAGTTGTCTAAACTGATTTGGAACTGGGCACAGGCTCAACAAGTCTGGCTGACTGTAGCGCATATTCCAGGGTCACAAAATACACTTGCAGACTATAAAAGTAGAAATTTCCATGACCATTTAGAATGGTCTCTCTCTACACCTTTGTTTAATTTCATTTGTGAAAAATGGGGTACACCTGAAGTTGACTTATTTGCATCACGAAATAATAACAAATTACCTTGTTATGTTTCTTGGCATCCTGAACCGGAGGCTTGGAAGGTAGATGCATTTGCTGTTACCTGGGAAAATAATTATTTTTATATTTTCCCACCGTTTAGCATTATCAGCCGAGTTGTCAGGAAAATCGGTCTGGAAAGGACACATGCGATACTGGTGGTGCCCGATTGGGACACGCAACCTTGGCTGCCAGCAGTTTCACAACTGGCAAAAGAACATATACGATTCCCAAGAAAACTCGGGAATCTGACACACCACGGACCGTTAGTGGTTCACGGCGACGTGTCAACGACGCCCCTATTGGCATTCCTTTTCTAAGGAACCAGCTGCGCCAATTTGGATTGGACAAAATTACTGAGAATAGGATAGTAGCTGATGCCTGGAGGCCAGGAACTGTCAAAATGTACACATCCTATTTAAAGAAATGGGGTGTTCATTGTTTGTTAATGAAAGTTAAGCCAACAAATCCAACAATTTCACAAGTAGCTCGTTTTCTTCGTTCTCTAGAGGATGAGGGACTATCCTTTGGGTCGATTAATGCGGCAAGATGTGCGTTATCAATCATATTACCGAGAATTGATGGTGAAACAGTTGGAAAACATTATGTTCTTGGATATTTACTTCGTTCAATTTATCAAAGGATTCCTCCAAAACCAAAGTATAGTCGGTTTTGGGATGTGTCTGTAGTATTTAAGTTGTTTCAGGCTTGGCCTCACAACTCGTGGTTAGATTTAAAACAATTAGGTTTTAAGGTCGCGGTCCTGTTATTATTAGTAACCGGACACAGAGGACAGACGATTGTTGCTTTGTCTTTAACTGGATTAGAAATAGACAAGAAACAAGCTACGTTTGATTTAGCACAATTGCTTAAATCGAACACGTTAGGTGACCCTTTATCTACGGTTCACTTAGACTGTTTTCCGAGTGATCGGAAATTATGTGTTGTGTCAGCCATACGGGCTTATATATCTAAGACAAAGGATTTACGTGCATCACAACAACTATTAGTGAGCTTTATAAGGCCACATAAAGCAATTTCACGAGACACCCTTGCCAGATGGACAATTACGGTGTTGAAATTGGCTGGAGTGGATACGAGCAAATACTCATCCCACTCAACTAGAGGTGCCATGGTCTCCAAGGCACGGTTGCTAGGTGTTTCTGTGAAAAGAATACTAGCGCATGCAGGCTGGAAGACGGCTAAGTCGTTTGCAAAACATTACAACAAGCGACTAGAAAAGCCTACCGGCATTGCATAACTATGTATTCATAGCTATGTATTTTATAGTTATGTATATGTATACCTATGCTTGTGTTTGCAAGACCATCTGCAGCCAAAATGGTGGAAGGAAATTGAATTTGGACATGTTATCTATTTATTTTGGAGGAAGTAGTTTGGGATCCTTCAATGATTCTCACCCGCCCCTCACCTCGTCACTCCACACAAACAAGTGTGCACCGACACACGCGCACGCGCGCACCCATGAGCATGCGCACACACACAAGTCAGCCAGGCAACAAAGACCGATGGGCGAAGCTAAACCCATTGACCACAAACGCGCCGGGACACAATGTTTTATTATTTTCAATGCCCACATGATGCAATCCGGGAGATATTTATGACAATCGTGACCATACTGTATTGAGATTTCACAGCACTGACAGTGCACATTAATTATCAAGACATACAGGGAATAGACGAGGAAACATGTTAAATTAATTTATACCGCAATTCCAGCAATCCATGAACGTCATTTCGCTAAAGAAAGGCCAGGTTTATTGAGGAGCTGGAAGGAAGTTTATGGCCGTTTATACCATCCGAAGAAAGCCTATTGGAAGAACTGTCAGACCCGTCGGCAGGGCCAGAGTCGGCCTCAAGTTGTCATCGATCGTTGTCACTATGGTTACCATTACTGTGGGAACATGTTAGGCAACATGATAGCACGTAGTGTTCAGCACAGGCCGTGTTTGCCAAGGTGGGGAGGGTGTGTGTATAGAACATATAGAGATAGCAAGGGTTCGTGAGCCATTGAAGCCTGCGTTAATTACACAATACCATGCGCAGGTGGCGCCACCATGGCAGAATGGGGAACTAAGTCCAGTGTGTACTTGATAGTTAAGTAAGTTATATATAACAGAGGAGAACTGAAATGGAGATGGTATTTTTCTTGTTTATACTCCCATAATGCATTATAGAATATATATATATATATAATGTACAGCACATCCTCATTGACACATACTAATAGGAGGAAGGATGTCTGTTTCAGTTGATTTCCCGAGTTAACCGGGTCAATAGTTTATATGTATACGACATGGGAAATATGTACACTGTTCGCTGAACACGATACACTGTAACAACATTGCAGAAAATACTGTAACTATAAGCATTATGTAACTGTATAGAACATAACTATGTATTTAATCAAATTATTTAGCATTACAGTATGAACAAATAAATAGAAGTCAGCTTAGATTTCGTCCGGTTTATCCAATATATAGATTAGCGGAGCAGGTTTTAACGAGGGTGGTCTATATATATGTAAGATATATAAGGCCTGCGAGATCTAGTTATGAATACTATATATATATATGAAGTGGGCGAGGATACTCGACCGATTATTTGCGGGCTCGCATTTTGCCCTTATTTGCGCGGGCTCGCATTTTGCCCTTATTTGCGCAGGCACGCATTTTGCTATTATTTGCGTGGGCTCGGAACTGCCACATTTGCGAGGCCGGGTTCCCTGCTGTATATATATATTTAACCGTTCGGCTAAATATATATATATATATGGATATCACGAGCCTTCTAATGGGTACAGTTCTTAATCATAGATGGTTGACCAAAAAAAGAAGCACAATCAGTAAAGGAAAATACACAGTATTGCTGCAAAATGGGTTTTGGGTTTCAATTTACATTCTGTGCCATTGTGGACTTAACACCTTGAAAGAAGAAATACCATAGGAAAGCAAGCCTTGCATGAACATTGGTTAATTTGATACTGAAATAGAATGAAAAGCATTTACTCGTTGTGATGGTCCTTTTTTCTTCTTGAAGCATTATACTGGCTATTTTGGATAAGTCTGAATAGACTTGTTTTCACCGTTAGACAGTTTGGCGATAGAAAGCCTGAACCTACACTTTTACTGACCCAAGGGATTTTTACTGACCCAAGGGATTTTTAACCTCCACACCACATAGACATAGTATGAGAGCAACCGGCCTTTGATGATGCTGTAAGTTATACACAGTGGTGGAAATCCAAATTGGCAGAGTTTGTGGGAACAGGGAATCGAGCCACCGACCTTCAGATTAGGAGTCCGCCCTTGAAAAAAGTGAGACCCTCTAACCACTCTGCCACAGAGAACACCACTCTATCTATTAATGGCCTTAATGGCATACATGGAAATCGGGCTCCGTACAGTTTGTAAACCCGCTGTGTATTAGTACATACATTGTGTATCGTTCAAGTCAAGGAGGAATCAAACAAATACTATGCCCTGAATGCACTCATTTATGGGGTGGTTAAACCATAGTTCATCGCGGTAGGTGAGTGAGGACGTATGAGGATTTAGTAACACGTGTGTTCCAGTGCTTTATTTATATAAGCTAAGTCTGCACTGCCCTCTCCGGCAAGGAACCATATAGACATATAGGTGTGGATAGGGTGATTGCATCAGGGAGCCCAGGTAGTCTGATGGCGAGGATCCACATAGACAGGTAGGTATGGATAGGGGGATTGCATCAGGGAGCCTCGGTAGTGTGATGGTTAGCACGTTAGCCCCGGAATGATTAGAAATGTGGGTTCGAATCCTGATCTAGGCACAATATTTCCAATTTCCATCACCCCGCACAATACTGGTTGCTGTAATCTGGATCCCATACAAGCTACACACTGTATGGTTGTTCAGTCTACCCTGTGCTTGTATATATGTAAGTACATTGCCTGTGTTATAATTGTAAGCATTAAATGACTTATTGGTGTAAACTATTTAAGACTTACAAAGTGGATGAGTGTAATACATTACACTGATCTCTTAAGCAAGAAGACACATAGACAAGCAGGGATTGATAGGGTGATTGCATCAGGGAGCCTAGGTAGTATAATAGTTAGCACGCTAGCCCTAGAATGCCAATAAGTGTGGGTTCGAATCCTGTTCTAGGCACAATATTCCCAGAGGAGCCATATAGACAGGTAGTCGTGGATAGGGCGATTGCATCAGAAAGCCTAGGTGGTGTAATGATTAGCATGCTACAACAGAATTGCAAGAAGCGTGGGTTCGAATTCTCTTCAAGGCACAATATTGGCATTTTTATCACTCACTATGATCATGCTAAGCTTGCACTGATCGCATACATTGCACCTTGTTGCAGAAGAATAGGATCAGTGTATTATATATATATATATATATATATATATATTTTACCTCGGTAAACAACCTCAGGCTAGCCTCAGGCTAGGGAGAGGTAAGCACGTCCGGTACCAGCAATTAGCATATACAACTCACGACTGGATAACGTGTCGTTGGGTTGCTCCGGCAAAATTAGTCTACATACAAGCAAATACGCAGTAAGTATAATAAAAACTGTGGTTAGCTTAATTATGATGCATTAGAGCATCAATATGGAAAGTTTAGACTTTCGTTGGTCCAATTTGGACGAGTTATTTGGTTATAAACAACCAAGGATAGAACACTCGAGTGGGTTTCGCGAAGGAACCAAACCGGTCATTAGCGGTTATGTCAACACCCGGGTCACCGTGTGACTATGGGTAGAGATGTGGGTTTCGCCCTATCTCATGTGGAAATTCTCTCGTACTCTAATAGAGAGTAATGTTGGAGATGCTCCTGGGTTTCTTTTATAGACTCCCCTAGACAAAACTTTTTCAGGCGTTTCTCCGAGTTTCGTAGCATTTTCTCCAACTTGTTGACGTAGTAGTCACAGGTGGGAGAAGTGTGCGGAACAGAGGGATGGGCGGGCCGATACACTGGTCCCGACCCCCGCGTAAGGTTTGGGCTTGACCCACAACCCACGCACAAATTTAGCTTATTACGCCTGTGTTATAACGGTATAAACACGTTCTTTAACACCAATAGATGTCCAAATGAGTTTGAAACAACCATATTGTGACATATATATATACCGGGACTGATCAAAAATGTTTGTTTCAGTTCCCGATGGCCACGAAGCGGAGTAAGCGCGGTGCAGCAGCAGCCGAGGGGCGTGTTCCGAGTGGAGTGGACGAGGAGTACGACTCCTCACCCGTGTTGTCGGCAGGGCCGTCGACACAGCCCCGGGCGCATATCCTCTCCGACCCGGACGAGGACGCAGTGCCTGATGTGCCTGCGCCTCCAGATTGGGAGGCTCGCTTTGCAAGATTGGAAAGCCACATCTTGACTGCCAAATCGCCTGTGTCTCGGAAGCGGCGTAGGCCGAGTGTCCAAGAGGATTCATTTGAGGATTTCTTGGACACAGACTCGGCGGTGGAGCTTAAGGCTCCTCCTCCTCCTTCTCCTAAACGGAGGAAGAAGAAGAAACAGGTGATTTTTTCGGGTGATGAATTCACCAAGGAGCGGGCAGAGTCTGGTTTGCGCAAAAAGCGGAAGACTAAGTCCAAAAAGAAGAAGAGGAAGAGGAAATATTCTTCTTCTGAGTCGTCCACTGAGTCTACTTCTACGGAATCAGACTCAGACACCGTATATGAAGGGGTCTATGCGGACATTGGCACTAAAGTGGCTAAGAAGGTGGAGAAGCCAAAGGCTAAGCGGGTTAAAACCACTACGCTTATGCGCGAGACCGTGAATGGTCATTTTCGCACGTTCAAACCGGCGGAGGTTATCTCCAAGTTAGGAGATGAGTTAACAGGCATAAAGGGTGTTCCCAACTCCATCATTAAAGAGATGGATCGGGATGTCAATATGACGGATGACCGTAAGAAGTTTGAGGATGTGTTGCACACAGTGCATAAGGCAGTGTTGGCTACCCTAACAGCTATTGTTCCTGTGGCTAATAGGATGCAGAGTGAAAATAAGTTCTCGTCTTTGGCTAAGACAATGGACAAAGGCATTGCAGTACTAGCGGCGGCAGGTAATTACCTGTCGTTTCGAAGATATGAAAATGTCTTCAAGTCAGTTTGCACAGATGCTGGCAAAGAAGTGGCTCGCTCTAAGAAGGTTACCGATAATGAGGGGAAGGAGTTTACGCTCTATCTTGCTCCAGAGCCGATTAAAGGGAAACCTTTAGATAATACCAAGATGTTTGGCGGTCAACTACAATACCTCTATAAAGAGGTAGAGACTGCAGCCAAGAGTGGCAAAAACATGGATGGCAAGAAGAAACAGGAAGTTCCTCGTTTCAAAAAGTCACGAGGGGATTTTCGTCCACGACGGTTCACCAGAGGAACCAGACCGAGTTCAAACTTCGGTCAAGGGTTTCGGGGCCGGGGCGCTCGCCCAGGCTGGACCGACAACACCGCACGGCCAATAGGTCGAGGGTTCAACTCGTCGAGACCTTTCCCCAGGGGCGGGTCCAAGTAGAGGTCCAAACACAAACTTTACAAGTCCCTGCAGCCTCTAAAAACACACAAACTGTAAGCAACTTTGTGGCTGGTAATATTAGTAATCATATTTCTGAGTGGCACAAAATTACTAGTGACCAAGAAATTATAGAAATAGTTAGGGGTGTTCAAATTCCTTTTACACAAATTCCTGTACAAAGTATAATACCTTTTCCATATAACATTCAACCAGTTGAACGAGACGCACTAACTAAACAGGTACATAAATTCTTTGAGAAAGGAATTATACAAAAAGTGACACACTGTTCAGGACAGTTTATTTCAAACATTTTCTCGAGACCGAAGCCTAAATGGTGATGTTCGAATGATCCTGGATTTAACAATCCTTAATAAAAGGGTGGAATATCGACATTTTAAAATGTTCTCTCTAGATACGGCACGGGATCTGATTACACCAGATGCGTGGATGGCTAGTGTTGATTTACAGGATGCATATTATACGCTTCCCATAATGGAACAATACCGAAAATTTCTTCGATTTATTTGGGATAACCAACTCTATGAGTTTACCTGTATGCCGAATGGCTTAGCTTGTGCGCCACGTTTATTTACTAAATTGCTTAAACCTGTTTTCTCGGTAATGGCGAGGAAGGGTCATATAATGTTTCCATACATAGATGATTCTTTTATTATAGCATCAACACAAATTGGTTGTGTGAATGCAGTTTTGGATTTATGTGCATTACTCACTAAATTGGGGTTTTATGTACATCAACAAAAGTCAGTGTTTAAACCAACAAAACAACTTAAATGTTTAGGGTTTATTCTGGATACACAGTCCCTTACAGTGTCGATAACAGAACAAAAACTAATTAAGTTTATGACTACAGCGACTCAGCTTATTAAGTTATCAAAGCCAAAAATTAGACAGGTTGCTGTTCTTATTGGCATAATGACCTCATATGCACCTGCTGTGTTATATGGGAAGGCCCATATTAAGTCGCTAGAAATAGATAAAAATTTAGCGTTAACACGAACTAAAGGCAATTTTGAGCGAAAGATGTTTATTTCGCAAGAAGGGTTACAGGATATTGGATGGTGGATGCAACATATAGCAAGTTCACCAAATCCAATCCGCATGGCGGAACCTAATACAGTAATTACTACTGATGCTTCGTTAGAAGGTTGGGGAGCTCATCGAGATGGGGTCACAACAGGAGGTAGATGGCTTGATGATGAAAAATCAGACTATATTAATGCACTAGAATTGCGTGCTATTTATCTGGGCTTACGTAGTTTTAGTAAAGATAAATAAATCACAGGTTAGAATACTAACTGATAATACTACTGCCATGGCATATATTCGTAACATGGGTGGAACCAAATCAAAGTCTTGCAATCAGTTATCTAAACTGATTTGGAACTGGGCACAGGCTCAACAAGTCTGGCTGACTGTAGCGCATATTCCAGGGTCACAAAATACACTTGCAGATTATAAAAGTAGAAATTTCCATGACCATTTAGAGTGGTCTCTCTCTACACATTTGTTTAACTTCGTTTGTGAAAAATGGGGTACACCTGAAGTTGACTTATTTGCATCACAAAATAATAACAAGTTACCCTGTTATGTTTCTTGGCATCCTGAACCGGATGCTTGGAAAGTAGATGCGTTTGCTATTACCTGGGAAAATAATTATTTTTATATTTCCCACCATTTAGCATTATCAGCCGAGTAGTGAGAAAAATCGGCTTGGAAGGGACACATGCGATACTGGTGGTGCCCGATTGGGACACGCAACCTTGGCTGCCAGCAGTTTCACAACTGGCAAAAGATCGTATACGATTCCCAAGAAAACTCGGGAATCTGACGCACCACGGACCGCTAGTGGTTCACGGCGACGTGTCAACGACGCCCCTATTGGCATTCCTTTTCTAAGGAAGCAGCTACAGCAATTTGGATTGGACAGAATTACTGAGGATAGGATAGTATCGGATGCCTGGAGGCCAGGAACTGTCAAAATGTATACAACCTATTTAAAGAAATGGGGTGTACATTGTTTGTTAATGAAAGTTAAGCCAACAAATCCAAAGATTTCACAAGTAGCTCGGTTCTTCTTCGTTCTCTAGAGGATGAAGGACTTTCCTTTGGATCGATTAATGCGGCGAGGTGTGCGTTATCAATTATATTACCTAGAATTGATGGCGAAACAGTTGGAAAACATCATGTTATTTGTTATTTACTTCGTTCAATTTATCAAAGGAATCCTCCAAAACCAAAGTATAGTCGGTTTTGGGATGTTTCTATAGTATTTAAGTTGTTTCAGGCTTGGCCTCACAACTCGTGGTTAGATATAAAACAGTTAGGTTTTAAGGTCGCGGTCCTGTTATTGTTAGTAACCGGACACAGAGGACAGACGATTGTTGCTTTATCCTTAACTGGATTAGAAATAGACAAGCAACAAGCTACGTTTGATTTAGAAAAATTGCTTAAATCGAACACGTTAGGTGACCCTTTATCAACGGTTCACTTAGACTGTTTTCCGAATGATCGGAAATTATGTGTTGTGTCGGCCATACGGGCTTATATATACAAGACAAAGGATTTACGTGCATCACAACAACTATTAGTGAGCTTTATAAAGCCACATAAGGCGATTTCACGAGACACACTTGCCAGATGGACAATTACGGTGTTGAAATTGGCTGGAGTGGATACGAGTAAATACTCTTCCCACTCAACTAGAGGAGCCATGGTCTCCAAGGCACGGGTGCTTGGTATTTCTGTGAAAAGAATACTAGCGCATGCAGGCTGGAAGACGGCTAAGTCGTTTGCAAAACATTATAATAAACGACTAGAAAAGCCTACCGGCGTTGCAAAGCGTCTTCTCGCCAACTAACAAGAATAGGTGAGAACAAAAATTTAGAATGTTATAATAATAAGAAAGAATGATATTAAGGATAAAAATGAATTATGTAAAGGTCTCCCTAGCCTGAGGCTAGCCTGAGGCTGTTTTACCGAGGTAAAATAGTATAGTTATACGAGTCTTACCTTGGTACAGATGATGGATAACTGTTGTTTTACCGAGGTATAAGCCTCGGATAGATGTGGGCTAGGGCCCTCCCGCCACAACCTGCCACATCTATTCCGTTGGTGTACCTTTTCGGTAAAGTAATAGTATCCATTGTTTGAAAGTCATTTTTATCCTCAATAAGTAGGTTAAGATTGCTGGTACCGGACGTGCTTACCTCTCCCTAGCCCACATCTATCCGAGGCTTATACCTCGGTAAAACAACAGTTATCCATCATCTGTACCAAGGTAAGACTCGTATAACTATACTATATGCATGTATATATATTCACATATATATATATATATATATATATGGACAGATACTGCTGCATACAGAGCAGTAGATATATATAGACTACTCAGCCGCTATACACATAGCAGTACATATAATCCTGAAATGTGTATATATATATGTATGTGTGATATAATTTATTATGTGAATATAAATGGGCGGAGGTTTTCTTACCTATTTATTATTTATTTATTATTATTTATTATATTTATTTATATCGACGTATTTATTAGGCTTTTGCTGCGGGCCGGTTCCCGCTGCGTCGGGCTGACTCACTTCCGCCCAGCCAGAAGCCAGCCAGAAGCCAGCCTGAGCGCGTCGGTGTCTCGCGCGCTCCGATTGAAATCTGTTTTTTTTACGGTAGGGCTTTTATTTGCTCGGCCAGTGAGCCTTAGAAAAATAAAGGTAGGCTTCCACCACTCCTCTTGTTCTTCCTCCCCCCCCCCCCCCCCCCTTTTTCTTCGTAGCCAACTTTATATATGTATATATGTAACACTGTTATGTGTGTAGCAGTGTCTGGCGCCAGTGGAATATTGTTGGTGCGGTTATGTACAGCATATTAGTTCTGCCGTCAGTGCACAGATGGCGTGCCGAGAAACAGGAAGTGAAACTAGGTGGCGCTGCATGGGAAGCTACTCTGCGGGGCGGCAAGATGGCGGCGGTGATCGGGCGGGAGACAGACGGGTCATCAGTCACTGTCGGAGCTGAGCCTCCCTGATCACGCAGGAAATGATTAGTGCCTAAGATGCAGTCACTGCCTAGCCTCAATTAAATTGAACCTGCAACCTTCGGGTAAACAGATGCTCGCTGTAAAGGCCTGCCGTGTACTGTCAAGCTCAAAGACTGCAAGCAAAGGCCTGTCAGGTCTGAGGCTACAAACAGAGGCCTGTCAGTGTCAGGCCTGCGAGTAACAGAAAATGCAAGTCAAGTCCCCCCCCCACCCCCCCTCCCCCCTCCCTCCACACATACACTGCCAGCCCTACCACTTACTGCAAAATTGTCCGACGATTGCATGCCATTTACTGTCAATGGCTATGAAGCCTGTCAATGGCTAGCAATAGTGGTGGAGGATACAACGAACTGCTAGTTTGTCATGGGCGGATCACCATCACTTCGGTGCTGGAACTAAGACGTGGTCTGCTGAATAGTAAATAAATGTTTGTGATATCTACCACATGGTATAGTTGACATAAGCCGTGTTTACACAGCGAATTGTAAAACGATCTAGACAAAGCGATTTATATGAAGCGCTTTAGTGGCATGTTTGCACGGATGGAGTTTGAAAGTGTGTCGGCGCCGGGAACCAGCAGCCTTAGTGGGGAGCCTGTAGCCGGCGAGTACTGCTATTTGTTTAGTTTACCTACGTCGATTCACAATATGAATAACGACACCAATGTAGGGGCTATGTTAATATCGCTTGGAATTTAGGGTTAATTTAATTAAATTTCATTATTTGAGTATGTAATTCTGTTAAATATGATCGCATTCAATAGATTTCGGCCTAATCGGTCCCTAACACTGCCGGGCACCAGCGATAGTTACAGCTGAGCCTGTAGCCGGCGAGCACCGCTATTTTACACTATCGCCGCCCGGGAACAGGCTAGATCGCTTCATCTATACTACCTCGCAAGGTGGTTTACATCTTCCGATTTATATGAATCGATTCAGCCCTAAAACGCCACAGTGTCGCGTTTACACAGCAAATGTAAATCGATCTAGGCAAGTCGTTTTATATGAAGCGGTTTAACTCGCCCATGTAAACGGGGCTATAGAGATACTGCCATTCACTGCCAGTAGTCACACGGGTTGGGCAGGCCCTTCAGTGTTATCTTCCCGAGTGAGAAGTCGTGGGTTCGATTCCTCGCCGAGTCAAACCAAAGACTTGAAAATAATCACATGTTACTACTGTGGCTGGTACTGATCATTCAATATTCGTAAGGGCTGGTTGGCTCAGTACCAGGATACCGTGACTTAGTGGGATGTATGTGTCAACAAGTTGGTATCTCAGGAGGGCAACACAATAAAGCTGCCAAGAGTGTGTGCTGCCATATACCAGTTTCCGTCCTAATATGACTTCTATTATTCATTGAAAGGAAAACACGAATTACTCATTGAGTTACTGCTAATAACTTTGAAATCTCCCACAACCTGATACAATCTATGGATCCTTCTGCTTATAGCCATGGTTGTAATATATCACTGACTGCGAGTATCTCTGAAGTCTAACCCTTTTATCAAATGACTGTAAAACCGTACCCTTGCTACAATTACAAATAACTATCAAACCAGAACCTTACTACAAATGTACACAAAATGTCTACAACAAATGTCTATGAAATGATTTCAATCAACCCTTTACTACAAATGACTACAAAACTAGCCCCTTACTACAAATGTCTATCCAACCAGCCCCATGGTACACATGACTACAAAACCAGCCCATTACTACAAATGTCTACAACAGCAGCCCGATACTAAAAATTACTACAACGTCAGCCCCGTACTACAAATGACTACAAAACCAGACCCTTACTACACATGACTACAAAACCAGCCCATTACTACAAATGTCTACAAAACCAGCCTGGTACTAAAAGTTACTAAAACATCAGCCCCGTACTACAAATGACTACAAAACCAGCCCCTTACTACAAATGACTACAAAATCAGACCCTTACTACAAATGACTACAACGCCAGCCCAATAGTACAAATGACTACAAAACCAGGCCCTTACTACAAATGACTACAAAAGCAGGCCCTTATTACAAATGACTACAACCCCAGCCCCATAGTACAAATGACTACAAAACCAGCCCCCTTACTACAAATGACTATAAAACCAGCCCCTTACTACAGATGACTACAAAACCAGCCCATTTCTACAAATGACTACAAAACCAGCCCCTTATTACAAATGACTACAAAAGAAGCCCCGCACTACCAATGACTACAAAACCAGCCCCTTACTACAAATGACTACAAAATCAGACCCTTACTACAAATGACTACAACGCCAGCCCAATAGTACAAATGACTGCAAAACCAGGCCCTTACTACAAATGACTACAAAAGCAGGCCCTTATTACAAATGACTACAACCCAGCCCCATAGTACAAATGACTACAAAACCAGCCCCCTTACTACAAATGACTATAAAACCAGCCCCTTACTACAGATGACTACAAAACCAGCCCATTTCTACAAATGACTACAAAACCAGCCCCTTATTACAAATGACTACAAAAGAAGCCCCGCACTACCAATGACTACAAAACCAGTCCTATACTACACATGCCTACAAAACCAGCCCATTACTACAAATGACTACAACAACAGCCCCTTACTACAGATGACTACAAAAGCAGCCCCTTACTACAAATGACTACAAAAACAGCCCCTTACTACAGATGACTACAAAAGCAGCCCCTTACTACAAATGACTACAAAAACAGCCCCTTACTACAAATGACTACAAAAACAGCCCCTTACTACAAATGACTACAAATGACTACAAAAGCAGGCCCTGACTACCAATGACTATATAACAAGTCCCTTACTACAAATGACTATAAAAGCAGCCCCTTACTACAGATGACTACAAAGCCAGCCTCATACTACAAATGACCATGCTGCCAACCTCTCACTACCAATTGCTCTGACGCTGACCGCTTTCTGCCGCTGGTTGTGGAACCTTCCACTGACTTCCGGTATGTGTCCTGAAGCCTTCAATTGCCTTGCTAGATAGGAGAGTCGGTTCACACAAAACCCTGAGCGATCTGCTAAGACGAATTAGCTTAGAGGATTTCAGTCGTGTTACCCTGATCATTTGCATAACTGGCTTCCACTCATACCAAGATGGCTGTCAAGCCGAGCACCTTTTTCAATGACGGGTCTTGAAACTAAAGGCCGTCGTACTCTACACGATAAGTTGCCACGGAGACCATTAGATCGACAATCGGGAACCTTTCTAAGCCCCCCCCCCCAATTTATCTGCATAGTATCCGAACCCCGACATGATTACACCGGGACTGACCCAGGCCTACCTTCTCATTGGTGGGTTTATTCTGGGTCGCTGACCCAGATAGCCATGATAAATAAACCCATCAACCAGAAGGTAGAATTGTGGGTTCCCGATCAACATCTCACCGAGTGTTTTAAGACAAGATTGTCGTGTACTGTGCGACTTTCTTAAGCCTGTCTCCTGCTACTGCCAACCCTCCCATCTTCCTGCCAGCATCTGCATGTCTACATTTGCTGCAATTGGCTGCCAAGTGTGTGGAGCTGCCAAGTCTTCCGAACAAAGCTGTTTATAAGGCTGCACCTGAAGGAATTGGGGCAGTCTACAGGAAACATCCACCTCTCGTCTACAAGGCAGAGGCGTCATGGTTTGCAGGAGGGTTTTATGTGTGTTAAGTCAATGACACAATCTAACCATTATCTATGCACCTGATTACGCTGTTGATCTTTTAGTTTTGTTTTAAACAATCATTTAATTCAACGACTGAAAAATAGGTGGGGTGTTTTCTTTCCATCTGTATTATCTGTACACTTGCTTGGCGATGGTATTGTTGCGCTATGATATTTTTCCAGTCCAGTTCGACTACCTATTAAGTAATGGAAATTATTTAGTCTGACATCATAGGTTATATCATGGCGTCCTATTTTGTACATAATTGAGAAGACTCAGGCAGAGCAGGTACAAAGGAAACATGGGAATACCTCAAACTTCATTTCGATGAATAGCTGTTTGTTTATTGGGGTTTTTCATCATAACAACACATTAGAGCATATCAGTATGGGTACCGACTTGTGACAGTGTGCATTTATTACAACGTTATAGTGCTGCCCCACTGTGAGACCAGGTTGCCGGCACCATGATTCGATTTCCCACTCAGTCACATTATCTTGCTACTGAACTAACCAGTCATTGCCCTGTCCTAGTAATGTCAAGCAGACTATGTGGTTAGTTATCTCCACGATGTGGATTGCTATCGTCTACTATGTGGTTCATTCACTAATTGCATTACTCGATAGCTCCGAATGGCGGCTAGTGTCCATAGAGCTCTAGATTCCTCATTTCCATCGGTGATGTAATCCTCTGCCAAGGTAGTAATCCAATTTCCGGACAAATAAATGCGCATTCACATCTCAAATGACACTTAATTGTGTAGAAATGCAAAACAGGAAAATCAAGCTGGTATGCGGAATAAGGCTTTGGCCAATGATCACAAAGTAGTGCTTGTGCAACTATATTAGCCTTAACCTCTTTCTCGGCCATTTTATTAGTTTCTTTTATGTTATTTGAAGTGATACCGGTTCACATTTTCGCTGTTGAAAGACAATCATTTTCAATTTTTGTGTATCAGACCAAATTTAAATACTGTGATGGACCGCCAATTCTCCTAACGGACAAAAAGAAGACACGTTGCAGATTCCACTACAATCTCGGGGTTGCCACCAGTAGGTGGAGTGAACTACCACTGCATATCCTGGTACTTATATAACCACCAGTTGACTGGTCCAGTACAGACCTCCACTTTAGGGTGCTGCCACCTATTGACCCTTCTGGCGTGAAAATGGTCTCTGTTGGGGGGAGGGGTAAGGAACACTACAATACTTTATATCTTAACATGTGTGGATGTGTGTGTGCTGTTTGCTAATTTCACAATTTAATTTCCTTATGGCAGCCATATCCTTCAAAAGTCTTGCAATTTAAAAAAATATTAAAATTGTTACTGTGACCATCAATGATCTATTGCTGATTCGAAATTCGACTAACATTGTATGTAATTCGGGCGATGCAACAGTTTTGATGAATTATTAAACTTAGATATTTTGTTATTTTCTTGTTTAGCTCAAATGCATAATGTTCTGCATCGGGGAATATAAGTGACGTGATAATAAAAATAAATCATCTTTGTCATAATCTGATGATATATTTGGGAATTTGTATTTCACTTTAATTAAAAAAAGAAAATATTCATTTCATGGATAACTCTAGTCGCTGAAGTTTCATTAATGGAAGTTAAAATTGATTTTTTTCCAGCCTCCAATTTCTTTCTATTTTTGTGCGTTTGATATTTTATATGTGGAAGACATAATTAAGTAAATGCCAGTTCTATTTCGATAGCTAGATAGGACATTGTTTATCGCATGAACAGGCGCTTCGTAGACCTGACTCCTCAATTTGATCTTTTTTGTTGTAGAAAAGAAAAGAACAAAAAAAGACAATGTCAAACTATCTGATGTCTTAAATAGTTGGCAACACTCTTCTTTCAACCTCAATCCAAGTTCATCAGTGGTTCTCCTAATCTTCTTAAGCAAATCCTGACCTTTCACAGAGGTCAAACGCTCCTTAATGCGACTATGCAAATTGACAATATATTCAGTCTGTTTTTCCTCATCACTCACCACACACACTTATGTTGCTGATATATTTCATCCGAGTGAAAAGAGTACCATCATTGAACTTATACAAATAAGTTATAAATAAAACATATATATCTTACATATACGACAGCCTACATGCGGCTATAGGGGGGGGGGGCGGAGCATGGTGGCTCCCCCTGGTGTGTTAAACCCGGCTCTAACTTAATTTAGGTAGGAACCATCAGGCGACACTGTGTTTCATAGCATAGTGTGTCTGAGCAGTGCATGGGACAGAGCTCGTGTCCGCCCTCCACCGCTAACGCATGTAGGCGCGTCTGACTGCTTCCCACTCTGGTGTGTTTACCGCCTTCTTTTTCGTTGGTATAGTTGTTTAAGCAGGGGAAATTTCAATCGTGGACAATTGGTCTTCCTCATTCCACTCCTCCTTGCCCTATCCTAATAATGCCGAGCGCCTGGCGAGGAAACAACAAGTATCAATTTTTAAGTCATTGGTTCGAATCCACGACCCCATGGTCTACCAACATGGGAGATGGACTCTCTAACTCAATCGGCCATCCTGTCCTTCATCTTTGTCTGTTATCTTATTTCATTTATTTTGTTGTTTTCCCATTACTGTATTTTTGGTAGGGCATGTTGTCCAGCCCCAAATCGAACTAGGTCTAATAAACCATATGTCCAGCCATCCGTGTGTCACGTATGCTCATTGCGAAGTCTTACTTATAAATAGGAAAATTCTCCAGAGCGAGTGTCGGCTGGCGGCTGGATAGTTACAGTGGGGGCCGGTGGAGGCGCCACCGTCAGGTGGCGGAGGAGGCAATATAGAAAACGCATATAAGAATATAGACAATAAATTCCCTTTCATGCCTTTCTACTCGCATAATTCGTAGTTTTGTTGTTGTTGTAAATATAGTTTATTCATTGAATAAAGTCTTTTGTCAGCGCCATGGCACTGGCCTTCCAGCCATGTGACATTACAGTTATTTACAATATATGTATATGTGGTCTGATATTGTCATCAGCATATATATCACCATAATATGAATTAGAAATACATTTTCCGCAACGTAGATATCTAGGTCTCTGCATAACAGAATATACGAACAGGTATGCGTATCTCAATATATAGGAATGCTTACTTGTAAGTTGGGAATCCATGCTTTGACCGGTTAGTAAAAAGCTTGTGTGAAAGTGCACGGAATGATGGGTTGAGCAGCCATAAAGTGTAGGAATGGTAGGCGCGTTACCGGAAGTGTCACGTGATTCTCCAATGTCGGATGCCACGCCGATATACCGAATAATGGTAATTCAGATCCGTCGGAATCTGCAGACGGACCATGAATGTATGCTAACGAAGTGAAGCCTCGTGAATAACTGGTCACATGTATTATGAACTTGATGCTGATTGATTGGTGAGCAGGACATGGTGCTTTTGGGCCCTGTTGAAACTTAGCAGCAGCGTTTACCAATAAATCTGGTCTCCTGCAGTGGATACACGACCGACTTGGCGAGTGTTGTTCATCTGTGCTTCACTCGATTCAAATTCAAGATAAGTTGATATGCTTTGAATTGCACTGTCCGATAGGTTGAGTTTCTGCTATATATATTATATATGTATATATATATATTTATGTATATATATAGTGTATGTGTATATATATTTTACATAAGGTTGATCATTATAATGTACTTTATTCTACTTTGAAGTAACTTTTAACTCATGGCTGACCTTAGAGATTTTAGAAGTTAATACGTGGTAAATTACTTTTGGAATACACACTGAACTGCTAGACACCATAAGCTTCAGCCCATAGCAGGTTGATCAAATTGACTCCATATTCCTTTTTATTCAGCGACAGAAGTTTAATAAGTGCATCGTATCTAAATTGAACATATGCGATGACTAAATCTAGATATGCATTTTGGTGGTGAAAATGTTGATGCTTTCACCGGGCTATGCAAGTGACAGGCAAAAACTGTTATTTCGCGAAAGTTTTCAGCATGCATTCCAAGTATGGGCAGAATGCGACCCCCCCCCCCCCCGCATACCCACACTGAAACCGCATTTGCGTTTATCTATATTAATGCCAAATTGATGGCAGCCTTAACGCGGGGACCTGACCGGGGAGTCAATAGGCCTCTCCAGGGAGGCACGACCTTCCCTTAGGAGGACACCATGGAGGATGAGTAGCGATGGGGTTAACAGTTAGACCTGGGCCGCCCGTCATGGGTCTTCATACAAAAGCATCACAGCAATTCTATCCACCGTCCACATTTCCTCAGCCCGTGACCATAATGAGCACAATGTCCATCTCGCCCCTCAACACACTCACTCGCGCATTGTGACACTGCCCCAATTGACTGCGTAAAGGAATTCTCAATTTCTGCGGTCCACACCATCTCAGAAAAGCTAGCACACCTGTAATGATGTAAAAGAAAACATGGTGGTGTAATTTGTGCGGGAAAGCCTTGGCGAATTGGCGGTGAACTGGGTGCGGAGGGCGACTAAGTGTGTGTTTGACACATGACAGTGCAGCAATGACTAGTTAACTACAGCACTTCACAACGTCCTCCCACCGAATACAAAACGCCGCCAAAACTCACTTGCTGCTGATGGCTCAGCTGCTTGGCTGACAGGGTGATTGTGAAATATTTAAGGCGTTATTCATAGTTTGGTGCGCGCCCGCCTCCACCAGGACTTTAGATGCCACTTTTTGAAGGGTTTCTAAATGTATTTTTCATAACTGCATTAATAAATGTACCCTCCAGATGTAAAGAGATGTTGACTTACCTACGGTAACCGAAAGTGTTGTGTAGTAGCCAGATTCTATTGACTTACAATCAGGATTTGCCACTTGGTGTTTTTGCTGTACGATGTGGTGCTCAGGTCAATAAGCTATAATAGTAGCTCATGTAGCTAGCTATTCAAGCAACATTCTCCACTCAATGGTGCGATATAGACAGTCTCGGCTGGATGTATTATATTTTATATGCATATAAATTGTGTACATAATCTATAACTATGAATATTAAATATATGTGATTGATATAATGTTGATTACCTCCATGATCTACATCATGCACAATAATTAACATACAATGATCAATATGATATAGATATTGCATACGATCCGATTATAAATAGTCTAACTGATATACGTATGTATGTGATATATGAAATATATTATATATTATCCATATAATATATTTGTTATGTATGTATCGATATACTATATTTGTTATGTATGTATGCAATATATATGGATACATATGATAAATACATGCATGAAATATATTATATATCATCGATATAATGCACTTCCTATGTAATGATGTGTGTATTATAACATTATAGCTATGATACACATAGTATATACACAAACTTATATATGATAAATATGAAATATATGATAAATATGAAATATATGATAAAATATGAAATATATGATATATCATCTATATATTATTCTTGCTATATAATGATATATGTAATATATATATAAAACTATGATATAATTATATAACATAACTATATTATTCATGATTATATAATGCACTTGGCATGTAATAATATATGTACTATATATATCTATCTATGGTAATGATATCTATGATATATACACTTACTTATGTATGATATATAGCTAGTATATAAATATACGGGTATAAATCATCAGTATGAGGTTTATTATTATTATGACAGTTACTGTATAATTTTGTTAATGTCCAATAACGGACGAATCTCGATTAACTGCGGCCTGCTGGCCTACGGTGGCGCGCCATCGGCAGTTCTTGGTACTTCTGCTCACTCGGTGTATGGATCACTTTGCTTCAAAAATTGCATACATCTATGATATATGCAATACGTGCACTTATATAATGATATATATGAAGTATATTATATATCATCTCTATAATAGACTTGATATTTAATGAGCAATCTAATATATATACATCGTTATAACATATACCGACGTTTTTATATTAATTCTATTTGATATGATCTATATAATATATTTACAAAATAGTGATTTATGTACTATATCTATAACTATCCAATATATTGCTTGCATTTCCTTCTACATATTATACACACTTATCTAATAACCAATTGTACCCAATTTACAATGCACATTAAACAAGCACATACCTCAAATAGATTCTGATTTCTAAATGACTAAAATCTAAGCAAAATTGGATTAAGATTAATTAAATGAGTATTCCAATCATGTATAGCGCAGTCTGAAGGATAAACCCCTGGAACACGATGCGCGGTTTAGAATTTACGGAGAGCGCTGGTTAATAGTTAGTGACGCGCCCCCGGGTGACGGACTCGTGCATGACCCGATATCGGGTCAGGCGTATGACTAGTCGGAGCAGCTCGGCCCCGGCCCCGGCCCCGGCCCCGGCCCCGGCCCCGGCCCCGCCGTGTCCTCTTTACTCCGACGTCTGCCCGACCCTTTTATTTGTGATAGACGGTGTATTAGAGCATATCCCGACCGGGCCGTGAAGGCAGCGGTCAGCGACTGGTAGAATTGGAGGACAAAAAACCATTAAAAAAAACACACTTATTTATTAGTTTATTGCTGCTAGTCTTGCCAAGTTAACATCATGCAAAATCTTTTAGCTACCGGAAAACAAGAAGCAATTATAACCTTCTTAAGGACGACAAGACTATTGTCATCACCTCATATAGAGTATTGAACAATCTTTTACGAATTCAGGAAGAATGATATTATTCAACTTTTAACTAGAATTTTACATTCCTTGGCTGCAATTTTTATAATTGTGAGCTTTTAACTTCAAAACTATATTTTCGCATTTCATTGATTGTGCGCTTTTACATTCTGTGTAAAAGTGATGGCCGGTTAATAATATGACAGAATACAAGTTGAACACTTCTCGTTGTGATTATGGCTGCATGGCGGGGTGGTGCCGAGATGGTGCTAAGCAATCACCACTTACTTGCAAAGTTGTACTATTAGAATCCCATTTTCATGAGTTTTGTCTAGGGTATTCTGGAGTAACATGTGCTTATTTACTTATACTAGTGAACATTATTTTAGAATGGGTTTAGTTGACAACATAAACCACATTGCCAAGTACATAGCCATGTTTACATATTAAGTACAACTGACAGTCGCTGCTTTACCTAACTCCCGCCTTGCTGCACTTCGCATACGTGGCGAGTATGCACATTCACCACTGACCAGCTTAGTTAGTTTGAGTCGGTTTGTGATGGAGCTGCTTTAGACTTGTTTTAGATAGCAGCTCGGCGCGACCACTGTCACGTGACTGGTGCCTGCATTATCTGTACAATGTACTGGCAGGCTGGCTGGACCCGCATGTTCCCTGTGTGTACTGAGTACAGCCCTGGTCACATAGCCGTTAGTGGACGTAGTTGAATCTAGGTGAACGTAGTGGAGGCTAACATGGATCAAACGTGGTCTACGTTTGTTGTGCCCCAGTCACATACACGTTAGTGGACGTAGTTGAACGTAGTGGAAGCTAAAGTAGTTGAATGTAGTTGAACATACTGGCATCCATACTTGTCCATGATGTTAACTTGGTAATAACGTGGGTGAGCTGTGATGTCCGATTTAATTTTGGACATGTTCAAAAGAGCGCTACGTGAGAGGCTAGGTTGAATTTGCATCCGTGATTGTAAGGGGTGCTCACAGTACCACAAATGACAACGACATGTTCTTGACTGATGTACGCTTTAATCTGTAACACCGTGAAAACTGAAAGATGAACAATAAAAGCTTTCACCAAGACTAAAGTTAACCCATACAGCTTTCACATTTCACTGTATATCTTTACACATTGCAATATGCTACAATGGTTACAACATAGATCGATTAGCCATTACACACAGTTGGAACCATGAAATTACCTCAGCCCATGCTGAATAAGTCTTCCAATTCAGGGTTATTTACACAAAAGGTATATAGAATAAGGTATACAATAACTGTTGAATACACAATTTGCAGCATGTAACACAATGAAATTCTGTAACCCAAAAGTTCCATAGCAATATGGTAACAGTAGTGTCATATAACTAGATCAATATTAGTCAGCTCAATGTGAGTAGTTATATAGTATGTAGTTGGTAAAGTTGTAGTAAGTTTTAATGTTCAGTTGCAGTTACGCAAGCAATGGATAAATGTCAGTTTGTTGGAAATATTCTAGTGTAACTCTAGTGTAGTTAGTTATGTGAGTTTATGAATTATGTTGTTGGGGTCGGGTTGTTAATACACTGGACCAGCTGTGACCAGTGAAGCAGTGGGACCAATCCCAGTGCATTTAGGTCTTAAATTTTACATTTTTATTTGGACTAACTCTGTCATTGTAAATAGTTGACTGGAAATAACAGAGGAACAGCAACAAATAAAAAAGGGGGGGGGGGGAGAACTAAGGCTGAGGGTTTGGTGGTCTGCCACTTAGAGTATTGTGACGCCATGGAACATACTTTACTGCAACTGCATAAGGGCCTGCCCAATCCAATGTACTCTTAGTGAGTTTTTAAATTCTAGGTAAGAGGACGCTGCCCTGATTCTGGCTGGTAGGTTGTTCCACATCATGCTGCCTTTGTAAATTGGCGCTTTAATTAGGTTGTTTGTGGAAGGCTTGGGGACTTTGAGTAGAGTGGAATCAGCCCATCCAGTATTCCTTTTTGTGTTGTCTCTCTGGCTCTTCTGTACATAAGTGATATGAGATGTGAATCTCTTCTAACCATTAGGTAATCTAGGTTTGCTTTGTCATGCATTTCCTTTACACTTAGTGTTTTGCCCTATCAATTGTTCTTAATGCCTGGGTTGTATCCTTTGTAGCTTAGTCAGTTGCTGCTTCATGAGCAATCCATAAATTATATCATTATAGTCTATTATTGGTAGAACTGTTGATTTATATTGCAGTAGGGCAGTGTTTTTGCTTATGAAGCTCTGCATCTTCCTGATTGTAGTCATTTTTAGTGCCAATGATTGAGTTAGTCTAGCCCGCTGTTGATTCCCATTTAAGGTAGAATCAATCACTGATCCTGAGTACTTGTATGCACTTGCCTCCTTAATTAGGTTTCCACCAATATGCAGTGTAATGGGTTGTGCTCTTGCCTTCCTTGCTTTGGTGCCATAAATGACAAACTCAGTTTTATTGGTGTTAAGGGATAGTTTGCTTTCACTACACCACAGGTTAACCATGGTCAGCACTGTCCGAACCTGATCCATTGCTATTTGGAAATCTTTGTGTACTGTGAGTGCTGCATCGTCTGCAAATAATGTGAATGTTGCATCCTCTGATACTTAGGGTAGATCATTTATAGAGATTAAAAACAGAAGGGGGCCCAGGGTTGAACCCTGCGGAACTCCAGTTTTAATAGTCCTGATGGTTGACTCAGTGATGTGAGTAGTTACATAGTATCCGTGATTGTAAGGGGTGCTCACAGTTTCCTATTAGTTAAGTAGTTGGTCATGAATGTACAGGTTTTCTTCCCCAGTCCTGCTTTTCTGAAATAGTATTCTATGGTCAATTGTATCGAAAGCTTTTTTGAAGTCGAGGTATACAGCAATTGTAAGTTCACCTTTGTCCATGTTGGTCAATAACTCATCCATAAGAGAGGGAAATCCCTAGTTGTTGATCTGTCTATTCTAAATCCATTTTGTTGAGTGATTAGGTTATTGGAAGGCTCTAAAAATGTTTTTATCTCATCATGTATTATTTGTTCTATGACTTTGCCAGGAAGAGGGAGAATAGATATTGGACACAGCTCACTATAGTATCTTGGTTTATTGGCCTTTGGGATGGGTGAAACTGTAGCTAGTTTCCAGCTTTCTGGAAAAATACCAGTGTTGACCACTAGGTTATACAGGTGAGTGAATTAATTTATAAGTGCAGTAATAAAACCTTCATTAGGACTGAGCTGATGCCTTTGATGCCAGATGACTTATATGCTGATGCAGCATTGACATTTCTGAGGATTTGCTCCTGTGTTATCTCAGTCAAATCATACATCTGATCATTAGTGGTGACGGTGTAGGTGTTCTGACTATCTACAGCCTGGTCAAACTTTCTGGCCACCAGACAAGTAGTTCCCACATGGTCTGTATCCCTACTCAGATGCAGTTACAGATCAAATATGGCAAGTAACTTATTTATAGTATTTGAATGCAACATTGTCAGTCAAATTAATAGTTTAACATAATTAGCCTATTGGTGAAGTTTACATTTCTAAATGGATGTATCTGTTGGGAACTATTTTCTCTTAGTTGTGCAGTGTCATATTTCACCTTGACCTTTGGTTACAAAATGAAAATGGCTACCCAGGGCTCAATAGCTAAGAATGCAGGTAAATACATGCCACATTGCCTATATGCCTTTTAACTATTATCAGGGATATCATTCTGGTGGCAGCTACAGTGATGCTAACATACTCTAGCGTACTCTAGCGTACTCTAGCATACTCTAGCGTGCTATAGCGTACTCTAGCGTACTTGGACGAAACCCTGGTCACATAGCTGTTAGTGGACGTGGGTGAACGTAGTGGAGGGTAACGTAGTGGAGGATAACATAACGTATTTATCCATACCGTAACCTATTTATCAGTACCGTAACGTACTTATCCATACCGTAATGTACTTATCCGTACCAAAACCTGCCGTACCTTAACGTATTTCAACGTAGTTTAACGTATTCACACCACGTTTTACCCACAACATTCACCTACGTTCAACTACGTCCACTAACGTGTATGAGACCGGGGCATTAAACTGCGTTGAAATACGTTAAGGTATGGCACCTTTTACCACCAAATGATACGGATAAATATGTTACGGTACGGATGCCAGTAGGTTCAACTAGATTCAACTAGGTTCAACTAGGTTCAACTACTGGTGTGCTCAGTGTCAGGATAATGTGACTGAGTGGGATACCAGGTCATGGTGCCGGCGGCCTGGTTTCCCAGTGGGACAGCACTATAAAGTCGCCATGAGTGCGCACTGTCACAAGTCGGTACCCGTCCTGATATGACCTTAGATGTTGCTAGGACGTAAAACAACAACAAACAAACAACAACATCAACTACTTTCAACTATGGTAGCCTCCACTACGTTCGACTATGTTCAACTACATCCACTAACAGAGATGTGACCATGGCATGCCAATGTGGAATGGCCATGGTTTTGTGCAGGTCAAAGTATGCTAGAGTACGATAGAGTACATTATGAGGTACGTTCTACTACGTTTTACTACGTTCTACTACGTTCTACTACGTTCGAAATTCAGCTTCTGACGTACCGCTCTTTTCAACTTGAGGGGTCGGTGGTGCAGGGATGAGTGTGTGGGTAGGAGTGGGGGTGATGGTAGCGCTCAGGCGATTAGGGGGGGGGGGCGGTGGATGTGAATGGGGTACGGACAGAAGTTGGATAGTCGCACACAAAGTTGCACTCGGACGAGCGCCGATTGTATCGTGAGGGCCGCGGAGGGCAACCCTCTCAATAAGGGGGCGCAGGGGGCACAAGGGGCGCAGGGGGCGCAGGCGGTGGTATTACTGCGCGCCCACCACACCACTGCCCGGACATCCATACGCTCTATGCTAGATTAGACAATCCAATTCCAATGGTCGCAGTGTGCATTGCTATACCATAACTCCACGTGATGTTAAGAGCGTCGCGACGACCCCCCGCCCCCATCCACACACTCCAATCCTCACTACCACCACACCACAGCCCGCCAAACCACACTCAACTGGAGTTGTGATTTGCTCTCGTCACGTGACTAAATGAGCTGGATAGCTCAGTCTCTGTGATAAAGACCATTAGAAAGACCTGTTGAGTCTGATGCAACTGACTGATATCTCCTTAGTCAGATATTGAATGTTCAAGTCACGCTGAGCGTTGGCAGCTATAGTTAAATTGGTAAATGCTCTCATCAATAAGGGAATTAAGTCTGTCACTGACAGTGTCAGGTTCTGGAAGGGGATATTGACCAAAAGTACTTGTTCCAAAGACATGAGGACCTCAGGCATCATATCAGGCAATAATTGCTAGCAATGAGTCCCTTGGACATTTGACTTGGACAGGATGGCCAAATCGCTAAAAGCTCTGGCTGGCTTCTCATTTGGAAGGTCGTGCATTTAAACCCCAGACGAGTCAAACCAATGAGTTCAAATTTGATTTGTGTCGCTATCTAGCGTGCTACTCGGCATTGCCATGATATCGCAAGGGTTGATTGGTTCGGTTCCAGCATGATGTGACTGAGTAGGATATTAGGCCATGGTGCCGATGGACCGGTCTCCCAGTGGGGCAGCACTATAAAGTGTTTATCGGTGCACACTGTTGCACGTTGATAACGTCCTTATATGACCTTAGATGTTATTTGGAGATACAAGCTCAGTACACAAAGAAACAAACCCTTGTGCATTTGAAATATTTATGTACTCCAGCTTCGCCTCGATGGATACTCTTTCCAGCTTTTACTTGGGATTGAGGCCCCATGTACGGCAATAATTGTTTGGGTTAGTAAGCGCACACGTTAATACACAGCTCTCGCCCCATCCCCATTGTCTGTCTATTTGCAGGACTGAATCTCCTCTCTCCCAATGTCTCTTGCTGACTGAATCTGATTATCTGTGTTTCTGCTTTTATGTGTGCGGCTCTTCCTTCCTCGCTGTATATCGACGTCTACCTGTCTATCTCTGTCGGTATATCTCTGTGTGTTTATATATCAGCCTGTATATCAATGGCTGTATGTCTATGTGTTTATATGTACTTATCTGTTTGTCTCAACTGCATTTCTCAATTGTGTCACTATGAATGATTATCTGTTTGTTGTCTCGCTATTGTGATAGACCGCGTTCTACTCCGTCTGAGGAGTAAGAAAGTAATGCCAAATTGCTATAAGCAGCATGCTGACATATACTGTAGGTAGTCTTAGAAGAGAGGAGAGAAGAAGAAGGAAAATAAATATGCATGCTTGGATAAAGAGTAGATTAAGACACATGCAACAGTGAACTAACTTGAAGAGCTGTAAGGCAAAGCAAAGAAATATACATGCGTTGATTAAGAGTAGACTAAAACAAGTGCAATGGTGACCCAACTCAACGAGCTGTAAGGTAAAGCGGAGAAAGATTCATACGTTGATAAAGACTATACTAAAACAAGTGCAACAGTGAACCAACTCAAAAAGCTGTAAGGTAAAGTGAAGAAAGATGCATGCGCTGATAAACACTATACTAAAACAAGTGCAACAGTGAACCAACTCGAAGAGCTGTAAAGTAAAGTGGAGAAAGATGCATGCGTTGAAAAAGAGTAGATTAAAACAAGTGCAACGGTGAACCAACTCAAAGAGCTGTAAGGTAAAGCGGAGAAAGATGCATGCATTGATAAAGAGTAGATTAAAACAAGTGCAACGGTGAACCAACTTGAAGAGCTGTAAGGTAAAGCGGAGAAAGATGCATGCGTTGATAAAGAGTAGATTAAAACAAGTGCAACGGTGAACCAACTCGAAGAGCTGCAAGGTAAAGCGGAGAATGATGCATGCATTGATAGAGAGTAGATTAAAACAAGTGCAACGGTGAACCAACTTGAAGAGCTGTAAGGTAAAGCGGAGAAAGATGCATGCGTTGATAAAGAGTAGATTAAAACAAGTGCAACGGTGAACCAACTCGAAGAGCTGCAAGGTAAAGCGGAGAATGATGCATGCATTGATAGAGAGTAGATTAAAACAAGTGCAACGGTGAACCAACTTGAAGAGCTGTAAGGTAAAGCGGAGAAAGATGCATGCATTGATAAAGAGTAGATTAAAACAAGTGCAATGGTGAACCAACTTGAAGAGCTGTAAGGTAAAGCCTAATTGGAAAGGCAGGCCCGCTGGCAGCCGGAGGGACCTGCGGCCGACAATGGGATGAAGGAGTCGGAGGCGCGGGGGCCGCTGGTCGTAGGCAGCTAGCAGCCATGATGGATGAGGACCAGCAGGAGGAGATGGAAAAAACACAAACAAAGAAGAAGAAGAAGCTGGAGGAGAGGGCATGTTAGACAAATCGAGTTGGGCAGGAGGAGGTGGAAAAAGAGGAGCACACACACATGGCAGAGACAAAGGCTGCGATGGAACCCGGGGCTGGAGAAGGTGAACTTATCAGGGCCCGGCCTGCTATCGACCGGCGTATGTGGACGTTGAGAATGGGCTACACGACACCTCGCTACTGCCTCGCACCTCAGACCACCCAGCAGGAGTTTAGTACCGCCCTGGGTGGGGGAGAGGCGGTGTTGTCAGTGTGTGTGTGGGGGGTGTTCAGGGGAGAGGTGGTCCTGTTTCACCCGATGCTATAAGGATGAATTTGAGAACATTATGTGGTGTGGTGACTTTTTAAAAATCTTTGTGTTTTTTTAAGGTCTCTTCGTTGAAGCTTATTTTCTCATTGAATTATAAATGGAGCTTTTGGATCGACTGCCACTTTCTTATCAGTAGCTTGCATCCATTAATGGAGAGCGCGTCGACTCACTGCGTCTTCTCCTCCTCCTTCTCTTCTTACCCTTTCAACCACCAGCTGGTAGTGTTTTGCCATTGTATTGAGAACAAATGTCAACCGTATTGCATGACCGTGGCGAATGCAGTCAATGCTGAATCTAGTCTGTCAACATGAACTTGCGCGTTCACACGTTCACATTGCACTTGTCCATTATGACAGGTACTCACTCATTACTCGTGCGGTTTAAGGTGATTAATGTGATTAAAATCGCCTTTCCTATTCTGTCTACTGTAACTGTCGGCGTAGATTGCCAGCACTGGTAATGTAAAATAGTGTCCACAATACTGGGAGTGTCAGTTAGTGTCCACAATACTGGGAGTTTCAGCTAGTGTCCACAATAGTGGGAGTTTCAGCTAGTTTCTACAATACTGGAACTGTGGGAGTGTCATCTAGTGTCCACAATACTGGGAGTTTCAGCTAATGTTCACAAGACCAGGAGTGTCAACTAATGTCCACAATACGGGGAGTGTAAGCTAGTGTCCATAGTAGGAGAAGTGTCAACTGGTGTCCACAATACTGGGAGTGTCAGCTAATGTCCACAGTACGAGGAGTGTCAACTAGTGTCCACAATACGGGGAGTGTCAGCTAATGTCCACAGTACGAGAAGTGTCAACTGGTGTCCACAATACTGGGAGTGTCAGCTAATGTCCATAGAAGGAGGAGTGTCAGCTAGCTAGTGTCCACAATACTGGGAGTGTTAACTAATGTCCACAATACCGGGAGTGTCAGGTCGTGTCCACAATACCGGGAGTGTCAGCTAGTGTCCACAATACTGGGAGTGTCAGCTAGTCCCCACAATACCGGGACTTTCAGCTAGTGTCCACAATACTGGGAGTGTCATCTAGTGTCCACAATAATGGGAGTTTCATCTAGTTCCACAATGCTGGGAGTGACAGCTAGTGTCCACAATAATGGGAGTTTCATCTAGTGTCCACAATGCTGTGAGTGTCATCTAGTGTCCAAATAATGGGAGTTTCATCTAGTATCCACAATGTTGTGAGTCTTATCTAGTGTCCACAATAATGGGAGTTTCATCTAGTGTCCACAATGCTGTGAGTGTCATCTAGTGTCCACAATAATGGGAGTTTCATCTAGTATCCACAATGCTGTGAGTGTCATCTAGTCTCCACAATAATGGGAGTTTCATCTAGTATCCACAATGCTGTGAGTCTCACCTAGTGTCCACAATAATGGGAGTTTCATCTAGTATCCATAATGCTATGAGTGTCATCTAGTGTCCACAATAATGGGAGTTTCATCTAGTATCCACAATGCTGGGAGTGACAGCTAGTGTCCACAATAATGGGAGTTTCATCTAGTATCCACAATGCTGGGAGGGTCAGCTAGTGTCGACAATACCGGGTGTGTCAACTAGTGTCGACAATACTGGGCGTGTTAGCTAGTCTCCACAATACCATGACTTTCAGCTAGTGTCATCAATACGAGGAGTGTCAACTAGCGTCCACAATACTGGCAGTCTCGGCTAGTGTCCATAATACTGGGAGTGTTATCGAATGTCCACAGTAATGGGAGTTTCAACTGTGTTAATATACTGGGAATGTCAGCTGGTGTCCACAATACTGGGAGTGTCAACTAGTGTCCACAATACTGGTAATTTCATTTAGTGTCCGCCGTCCCTTGAGGCCACCAACACAAGCATCAACACTAACAAAGTACACAACCGGACTTGATCGGTGAGCGCAAAAGTCGTTCATATGTTCTACTCCAAATTTCGGCTGATGCTCATCTCTGGGTGAAAAGAATCACGACTACATTTTCTGGAATTCTTCAGACCTACTGTATACCAATGTACAGAGCGTTGGAGATGTGGGGGTCAAATTATCTTGCAGACCATTCAGAGCAAATAATGGACATCATTGTACGAATTATACTTCATTTCATAATTGGTAAATTGTTATTCGCATAGCTCTTCTGTACTGCATTTAATAATTGTTCTATTACCATTCCAATAGACTACAGTATGCGCACAAAAAAGGTTAAATTATTGTGATCATGCGATGACCAGGAGACCAGTGCTTTGTTTGTTTGGAAGAATTATTTAATTGTTAGTAAAAAAAAATGTTATGAGATTATTCGGGAGAATTGTAATGCCCATGTAGCCTGATAAAACCTTTTCACACGTCTGTTACTTCTAGGATTCATGCATACATGCGCAGGTACACACACGCAGACACACACACGCAGGCACAAACACGCAGGCACACACGCGCACGAACACGCTCACATACACACGCACGCACACACGCACTTGCGCACGCACACGCGCACGCGCACGCGCACGCACATACATCCCCCTTGTTGGATGGGCGACACACTGAATTTGTGACATCCTGGATGAGAACATACCGATTTGTGCCCAATTTCCGATATTTTGCTTTGACATATTGGTGATTTCTGTTCATATACGTAGCACTAGAAACCGTACCGGAAATCAGATTTCCGCTTTTATTCATTTTTGTTGTTGTTGGTGGCGACTGTCATCCATAGACACACATTTGTGACTGCGAAAATAAATATTTGACTGCAGTTAGAATGTGTGTGCTGTTTAGCACACACACACTTTCTTACAAATACACATTTAAACATATACCCACACCCATGCACACACTGACACATACACCCACCCCCACTACATACACACACTTACTCATACATGCACTTACCCCCCACACACACTCACACACTTCCTCGCACATACAGACTCACACATACACCCACACCCACACCCATACATACATACACACAAGCACGCACCCCACATACAATCATATCCTCACACATACACACAGTCACACATATACCCACCCCTATGAACACACTCACACATACACCCCCCCCCCCCACACACACACTTACTCATACAGGTACGTATCCCCCAGACACACTCACACACTTCCTCACACATACACCCACACCCATATACACTCACACATACTCACACACATGCACACACCCCACATACAATAATATCCTCACACATGCACACACTCACACATATACCCACACCCATGCACACACTCACACATGCACCCCTCCCACACTTACTCATACATGCATGCACCACACACACACTCACACACTTACTCACACATACACACTCACATATACACCCACACCCAAACACACACACTCACACATACACACATGTACGCACCCCACATACAATCATACCCACACACTTCCTCACACATACACACACTCACACATATACCCACACCCATACACACACTCACACATGCACACTCACCCATACACACTCACACATACACACTCACCCATAAACACACTCACACATACACACTTACCCACACACACTTACTCACACATGCATGCACCCACACATACACACACAACACCTCCTCACACATACACATACCCACACCCACCCCTATACGCACACTCACACATACTCACACACATGCATGCACCCCACATACAATCATATCCTCACACATGTACACACTCACACATATACCCACACCCATACACACACTCACAGATACACCCCCTCAAACACTTACTCACACTTACGCATACATGCATGCACCCCATACCCACACTCACACATATATAACCACATCCATACACACACTCCCACATGCACACTCACGCATACACACACTCACACATACACACTCACCCATGCACACACTCACACATACATACTTACCCACACACACACTTACTCACACATGCATGCACCCACACATACACACAACAGTTACTCACACATACACACACATACTCACACATGCACGCACCCACACATACACCCAACACTTGCCACTCACCACACATACATACACACAAACTTACATCACACACTAGTACCAACACCCACACATACACACAACAGATACTCACACATACACACACACTTACTCACACATGCACACACCCACACATACAAACACCACTTACTCACACATACACACACACATTTACTCACCTATGCACGCACCCACACATACACACAGCACTTACTCACACATACACACACACTTACTCACGCATGTACGCACCCACACATACACACAACACTTACTCACACATACACACACACTTACTCACACATGCACACACCCACACATACAAACACCACTTACTCACACATACACACACACTTACTCACCTATGCACGCACCCACACATACGCACAACACTTACTCACACATACACACACACTTACTCACACATACATGCACCCACACACACAACACTTACTCACACTTACCCACATACTTACTCACACATGCACGCACCAACACATACACACAACACTTACTCACACATACACACACACTTACTCACACATGTACACACCCACACCTACACACAACACTTACTCACACATACACACACACTTACTCACACATGCATGCACCCACACATACACACAACACTTACTCACACATACACACACTTACTCACACATGCACGCACACACATACACAGAACACTTACTCACACATGCACGCACCCACACCTACACACAACACTTACTCACACATACACACACACTTACTCACACATGCACGCACCCATACATACACACAACACTTACTCACACATACACACACACTTACTCACACATGCATGCACACACACATACACACATCACTTACTCACACATACACACACACTTACTCACACATACATGCACCCACACATACACACAGCACTTACTCACACATACACACACACTTACTCACACATGCTCGCACCCACACATACACACAACACTTACTCACACATACACACATACTTACTCACACATGTACGCACCCACACCTACACACAACACTTACTCACACATACACACACACTTACTCACCTATGCATGCACCCACACATACACACAGCACTTACTCACACATACACACACTTACTCACACATACATGCACCAACACACACAACACTTACTCACACTTACCCACATACTTACTCACACATGCACGCACCCACACATACACACATCACTTACTCACACATACACACACACTTACTCACACATGCACGCACCAACACATACACACAACACTTACTCACACATACACACACACTTACTCACACATGTACGCACCCACACATACACACATCACTTACTCACACATACACACACACTTACTCACACATGTACGCACCCACACATACACACACACTTACTCACACATGTACGCACCCACACATACACACAACACTTACTCACACATGCACACACACTTACTCACACATGCTCGCACCCACACATACATACAACACTTACTCACACATACACCCACACACTTACTCACACATACACACACACTTACTCACACATGCTCGCACCCACACATACATACAACACCTCACACATACACACACTTACTCACACATGCATGCACCCACACCTACACAACACTTACTCACACATACACACACTTACTCACACATGCATGCACCCACACATACAGACAGCACTTACTCACACATACACACACTTACTCACACATGCACGCACCCACACATACACACAGCACTTACTCACACATACACACACACTTACTCACACATGCTCGCACCCACACATACATACAACACCTCACACATACACACACTTACTCACACATGCATGCACCCACACATACACACAGCACTTACTCACACATACACACACACTTATTCACACATGCACGCACCCACACATACACAACACTTACTCACACATACACACACACTTACTCACACATACATGCACCCACACATACACACATCACTTACTCACACATACACACACACTTATTCACACATGCACGCACCCACACATACACACAACACTTACTCACACATACACACACTTACTCACACTTACTCACACATACATGCACCCACACATACACACAGCACTTACTCACACATACACACACACTTACTCACACATGCTCGCACCCACACATACATACAACACCTCACCCATACACATACCCACACCCACATCCACACACGTACACAATCATACACGGGGGGAGTCTCTGGGGCGTCAGGAGCTGTGACACTCAGACCGGCCTGTGACTGTCACGCCGCAGGGCCGGGGGTATCCATCGTGGCCACGCGGCGACCCTCTGTCAGCGCGGCAGGCGGCCTGACAGACGGGAGTGCGCGATGCCAGTGTTATCCGGTAGGCGACACTGAGCCCGTCCACTCACATTTCTCTCACCACTCCCGCCCAAATAAAACCCACACCACGTGAGACCCAATCGCAGCCCGCGCCGACTTCACACGGCTCACAGTCTGCGCAACAGCAACAAGTGGGCAGCTTACCCAACATGCACTGCGGCACCAGTCATACACACTGCGTCCCTGACGGTTACAGTTGGTGGCGCTGGCCCCACTTTGAGGTGAGAGTTGGTAGAGTTGTGTGGTCACTGAAACCCACTCTGCTCTCCCCTCCTCCAGGGCGGTGGGCGGGGGTGGGCGTGGCGAGCTGCCGTAGACCCCCTTGATTATATGGCGCGGCGACCACACCCATATTGATGAGGGCGTGTCTGTAATAGGCCTTGTGTCAGTACCAACGTCACAAGCTTATCCGGCCAGCCGAGGCAAACCAGCCTCACACCTTATTGGTCAGTTGGAGCAAACTTTGTGGCGTTTACTCTGACTATTTGTGGCCTTAGTTACAGAGCATGAGCTGTTGATTACTATATTGTTACAGGTTTGGGTTTAAATGGGGAAAAAATAATGGATTTGATTTTTGTTGGTTAGCTAATTCACTTTTGCAATCGATTACCAGTTTGCATACGTGTGTACATCACTTCCCAGCCACCAAAGGGTGCTGCACGTGCAGTCTTTATAGGATGGTTCATATCTGTGGTGATGATGGGTGATGAAGCACATTGCAGGACTGCACACTGCTACACTACTACATTGCTACATATATATATATATATATATATATATATATATATATGTATATAAGGTATGTAGGTATTGCAGGTATAGCAATACCTCAAGGATGTATATAAGGTATGCAGGTATTGCAGGTATAGCAATACCTCAGGGAGATTGACGCCCCTGCCCCGCAGAGTTGTAAACCACTGCATTGTGGTACAGGTTCTTGACAGAACCGAAAGCTAAGGGAGCAAACCCTAAACAGAAAACCATGTCACTGTGGCAGCATTAAGGGCGGTTGATGTATGGAACTCCCAACATCTCCCGACCAGCCACTGCAGGGACAAATAGTTTTGCGCCTGTCTTGACATGTTCTTGCCAGTGTGAAACCTCTATTTGTTCCCGAGAGAGTGCTGCTGGTAACATGCAAAAGCCAGCAGCACTTCAACACTTTTGCAGGCAGCTTTCATGAAATGTATCAAGAGAAACCTGAAGCTGAGAGACATTAAGACCGACTCATAGATGCAACTCTCACAGCAGAGAGCTAAATGGAGAGGGCAGTCAAGTAATGAAAGCAGTCTTTGTCACATCGTGACTGACAGCATGATGATGATGATGATGATGAAAGTGATGATGATGTATATATATATATATGTGTGTCGTGTTAAAAAAGAAGTGAGGGAACTCAGGTTTGAATTTATTTTAAATAGTGAAGGAGCGCTGTTGCTTTTCCCAAACAAAGTAAGGGAACAGCATTCCCACAGCACTTCACCACACACACACTACATACATATATGTATATATATATATATATATGTATTAGATCGCACAATTTCACTGCACTCCAATTCAGAAACAAGTGTAAAGAAATAACTCTACAAAGTTAGGTTATGAGGTTCAATGTACCTGGTTCAAATTGAGCTGAAAGTGTTGGGGCTGTAATAAAAAATAAGGCTTAGAGGTAAAAACACTCCATTTCCGATTGTGTAAATGCGCCAGGTCCCAACTTCAGTGCCCCTTAAGGGGCGAGCGGTCGGTAACTGGAAAGTCACGTATCAATAGGATGTGTCCCGGTACGAGGGCCCATAAGTTATTGCCCCGTATGTAAGCTGTAGCAAAGTGTGGTCACTGTACCAATCAGCCAATCGTTTACAATTAGGGTGCTTCTACTTGAAAGCCGCCTTCCCCAGACTTAATTGTTTGACCTAAAGATGGGATACACATGGGACACCATACCTGGGCGATAAATATGAAACTAACTACATAGCGAGAGATATCAGACCCATGCCCAATCGCTACCCCTGCTTAGGTACAGTCAGTTTGCTGACATTATGAGAACCTGCGCTTAGGAATACAGTAGTACCTCTTTGCAACAACCACTGTGACTGGCGGACACCCTGCTGGGTGCTGACAGTTTTCAATGTACAAACTGTCCGGTTCATTTAGATGTCCCTCCGATGACAAGACAGTTAATATATTGAGACTACATTGCTATGGATGCGTGGTTGCCCTTTGCAAGAAGGTACTACTATAGCTAATGGGAGTGTTCTAGTAGGTTTAACTTTGTATAACCCCATGGTTTTGAGTCTTTTATCTTATTTGAGAGAAATAGATTAGTTTGGTCATTATGATGTCATTTATTTTAGGCCAAAGTAACTTTTTATTTAATTAGGCTAATATATTAGGCCATATGCATGAAGCAGTGTTAGCGAGCCAAAATGCGTTTAGACGGGATTTCTGGTTTAGCGCCGAAAAGTCGGTATGAATGGAACAGTGTTAGGCCTAACACCACAAGCTTAAACTAGGTTAAGCTAAACCAGAAAAATAGCTGGTTTACAGGCAGTGTTAGGTATCAAATCTATTCAATGCTGTCATATTTAACAGAGTTACATAGTCAAATAGTGAAATTTTATTAAATTAACCCTCAACTCGAGGCGAGATTAACGCTGCAGCCTTAAAGGCGGCAATATTAATATTGTCGAACCGATGAATGCAAGCAACCGCCGCCGCCGCCAGTAGGGAAAGCGATGTCGATGCGGCGGCTGCAGCGATTTGTTTACTTTACGTTCGTCGATTCGAAAATAGAAATATTAATATCACCCCCATTACGGCGGCAGTGTTAATATTGCTTCGAATTTAGGGTTAATTTCATCAAATTTCACTTATTGCGTATCTAATTCTGTTAAATATGATAGCATTTAATATATTTAAGCCTAATATATGGGTACAGACGCAGATGTGCTGGGCGTAAGTGTAGTTTACCAAATTTGGAATGTAGCAGCAGCATAGCACGGTGCACCAAACTGCAATAAGTGCATAATAAATGCACTGGTATTCTAATATGGATATGTAGGATCAGATGTAGAAACTAGGTAAGTGTTTTGGTTTCGAAAATGTGATCCTTTCATCGGATTCTGCAGTTTATTCTACAGTTTACATGCGACACTCTAAAAGGGCCCGCCTTAGATTCAAACCCAGAATCCAAAATACTTTAGCAGGTCACCCTCACACTACCCCTAAGTAAAGACCTGCCATCGCCACTGCCGCCCCTGCCGCCTCCGCCCTCCCCGCCGCGCACTCCTCCCTGCCCCCGCCGCCCTCTTCCCCGCCGCCCTTCCTTTCCCGCCGACCCCGCCGCCGCTACTGCCGCCCCCCCCCCCCCCCCCCCCCCCCCCCCGCTGCCGCTGCCCTGCTGCTGGCTGGCCATCCGGGAACCCTACTCCTCAGCCAATCTAAAAAGGTCTCGGATGTGCGCATTACAGCCGGCGGATTCTGCGCACTACTGACAAATGGGGACGGGCACAAAGCGCCATTCCCCGGCTCGACGTGCCGTGTACTTACTCGTGATAACTCAGCACCCCGCCCTGACCTGCGCCTGAAGCGACGGGATTTGGCGCCATGTGAGGCCGCGTGGAGACTGATGGCCCGGTGATCGGGGAGAGAGCACCCGGCTACGGACCGAGAAGGGCCGGGGGACGGGGGGCGGGGGTCGGGGGTCTGGGGACGGAGGAGGGGGATGGAGCGTTGGTGAAGGTTGGACGGGGGGTGGGGGCGGGGGACGAGGGATGGGGCGTCGGGGGTACGGGGCTCGGGGGACGGGGGTGGGTGGTTGTTCATTAAGCGCGTTGAGAAATGGTCGCAGTTTATCCCATAGGTGATCCAAGTTTTAATGCTTGTTTATGTATTTAAAAAAAAATAGAGATAATAAAAACGAAGGCGTATATCATACTGAATGACTTAGGTAAATTATAATTGGCTAATTTTAGCATTATGCACTTAATTAATTAGCAGCGGCATCAGCGAGATGGCGCTTTGGTAGTCAGGTAATTAATGACACGCGTGCTTAGTTAACTGGTATTAGCAATGTCAAGTTGCATTAGGCTAAGGTGACTAATTCGGTATTCCGGTTTGCAATATCAGTCACCACTCTCCTCAATGGGGATCTAGATAATGTGCCGCTCTCCAAAATTACTTACATGAATTTAAAAAGGAAATCAATAGTGGGCACAATGCACATAAACTATGTAAGGCTAGTTATGCGACATAATAGTATAAGAGGCATAGTGAATTTCTTTGCGAGCATATTGAATATCTATCTAGCCAAAGAGGCCTATTGAATATTCTCCATATGAAATCTATTGAATATCTATCTAGCCACAGGAAATCTATTGAATACATACACGTCATAGGAAACATATTGAATATATATTCATTCATAGGAAGCCTATTGACATTTATTTATCCATAGGAAGCCTATTAAATACATACATATATGCACGAAACCTATTGAATATGTCTATTCATCCATAGGAAGCCTCTTGAATATGCATAGGAATATGAACATGCATCCTAATTCACAGGAAGCATGGTGAATAATATATGCATACATAGGAAGCAATTTAAATAGATGTGAATAGATAGGAGGCCTTCATTATATCAATTCATCCACAGGAAGCGAATTGAATATACACTATATATATATGCAGCTTATTGAATATATATATATATATATATATATATATATATATATATACATACACAACCGATTGACATAAACATGCACAAGAAACCTATTGAATATCTGCGCCTCCACAGGAAACATATTGAATATACGCACATACATATGAAGCCTGTTATATATAAGAATCATATTGAATATTTACCACATATTCAATATATAAGAAGCTTACTAAATAGTTATATCTTCATAGGACGCCCGATGTATGTGCATCACGGCACATAACGTATGTATAGATATATCCTGGAATAGGTAAGTGCTTTATCAAATTGATCCAAAGCTAATTAGCTTACTGTTATACTGTTATTGTTTTATCACGTTTATATATTATGCCCATTCAATAAGCTAACAATGTGTAAGTAGCCTCAGGCCATTCAGGCTGAATGGATGTGGCTTCTGGACAGTCAGGCTGAGTGAATGCGTCCACTGCAATGGTCAATGGTGAATGGTGGCGTAAGTGAATGTGGCTACGTCAGGCGCGCAGTGACTGGGCAGTTTCTCAGCAGTGACTGTCCTTAGGCCGACTGTGGATTGGTTGGTTATTGGAGTTTTACATCCTAGCAACATCTAATGTCATATCAGGACAGGTACTGACTTGTGACAGTATGCACTGATGGTGATTTTATAGTGCTACCACACTGGGAGACCAGGCTGTCAGCACTATGACCTGGTATCCTACTCAGTCACATTATCCTGACACTGAGCCAACCAGTCCTTGCCCTATCCTAATAATGCTGAGCGCCTGGCTAGGAAGTGACAAGTATCAATTTTTAAGTCATCGGTTTGACTCCGCACACAGTTGTTGCGAGTATGGAAATCACACCTCTCCGTGTGACGTGTGCGGCGTGCGGTGCGTGCGGTGTGTGCGGTGCGTGCGGTGCGTGCGGTGCGTGCGGTGCGTGCGGTGCGTGCGGTGCGTGCGGTGCGTGCGGTGCGTGCGGTGTGTGCGGTGCGTGCAGTGTGTGAGCTGTGTGCGGTGTGTGCGCTGCGTGCTGTGTGTGCGATGTGTGCGGTGCGGGAGGTGCGTGCGGTGTGTGCTGTGTGTGCAGTGTGTGCTGTGTGTGCGGTGTGAGGAGTGTGCAGTGTGTGCGGTGTGTGCGGTGCGTGCGGTGTATGTGGTGCGTGCGGTGCGTGCGGTGCGTGCGGTGTGTGCGGTGCGTGCGGTGTGTGAGGTGCGTGCGGTGCGTGCGGTGCGTGCGGTGTGTGAACACAACGTGAAAGTAGTCATTTCTTACAATAGGATTCTTCAGAATTCCGGCAGGCGGGGTAACCGTTGTGGATAGAGGTCCGGCGCCTGTGGGAGCCGCACCAAGACGAGGCTGGAGAACCGTCTGGGTGTGTGGGAAGGTATTAGTTACACGGCGGTAATGGTGGCCTTCCCACCGGGCAGATTATCTCATTAGCGAACACTCTACCGCACCCCCCTACCCCGCGCTGGCCCACCCAATCCCGCCCGCCCTGCCCCGCCCCGCCCCGCCCCGCCCCGCCCCGCCCCGCCCCGCCCCGCCCCGCCCCGCCCCGCCCCGCCCCGCCCCGCTCCGCCCCGCCCCGCCCCGCCGTCCCGCCCCGCCCCGCCCCGCCCCGCCCCGCCCCGCCCCGCCCCGCCCCGCCCCGCCCCGCCCCGCCCCGCCCCGCCCCCGCCCCGCCCCGCCCCGCCCCGCCCCGCCCCGCCCCGCCCCGCCCCGCCCCGCCGCACACTGCCGTGACTGGGAACTTCTGACAAATAATGATCGAATATCCTATTGAATTCTGGACGTGGCGCGTGCGGGTTAAGTTTGATGGGGCCGATTTGGTGTGGCTCGCCTGATAGTGTATCTAATCAAGTAGGTAGGGCAGTGCTTATAAGGCGAGGGCCCCGCGCCCCATCCATAACCCCAGCCCAGCCTCGCCGCTACTCGCTGACATGCCCGTATCTTATGATGGCGCGGCCAGTCCCATTGTCTCTCATGGTAACTTCTTCCCGCTGATAACCCCTCCATGCCCCTGCCAAAGCAGCAAAGATGAATGGCTGATGGAGAGATTAATGCACTTCAAAGGGCGCCCACCAGGGAGGGAGCGATGGAGGGAGGAGGGAGAGAGGGAAGGAGGGATGTGGGATGGCGGGGGAGGTAGGTGGAATGAAGGGGGAAGGGACGTGAGAGGGGTGCAACAGGCGGCGGCCGAAAGACCTGCGTAAGGACCAACTTGAGAGACCTAGGCAATTATGGGACATGCAGAAGGGAGGTCGACATAGTGGGTCTGTTCTGTATCTGGTTCCACAGACAGGCCGATGTTGGCGGTGGTGCGGTGGTGACGGTGCGGTGGTGGCGGTGCGGTGGTGGCGGTGGTGCGGTCGTGGCGGTGGTGCGGTCGTGGCGGTGGTGCGGTGGTGTGGTCGGTGCAGTGGTGCGGTGGTAGCGGTGGTGGCGGTGGTGCGGTCGTGGCGGTGGCGGTGGAGGCGGTGCGGTGGTGCGGTGATGCGGTGGTGCCGGTGGTGCAGTGGTGCCGGTGGTGCAGTGGTGGCGGTGGTGCGGTGGTGGCGGTGGCGGTGCGGTGGTGCGGTGGTGCGGTCTTGGCGGTGGTGCGGTCGTGGCAGTGGTGCGGTGGTGGCGGTGGTGCGGTGGTGGCGGTGGTGGCGTTGGTGCGGTGGTGATGGCTGTGGTGCGGTGGTGGCGGTGGTGCGGTGGTGGCGGTGGTGCGGTGGTGGCGGTGATGCGGTGGTGGCGGTGATGCGGTGGCCCGGCAGAGCAGTGGGGGTAAGTGTGTATGTGTGGTGTGTATGTGTGTGTGTGGGGGGGGGGCGCTAGATGTGGGTCAGAAGAACAAGAAGTCCCGTGTAGAGGAGCCGGGAGGAAGAGGAGGAGGAGGAAGCCGGGCCGAGCCAGGTCTGGTGGAGGTAATCGGAGCAGTCCAAGACGGCTTGGTAGCTGGGGAAGATGGAGGAACAAGACAGGCAGCAGGAGGTTGGAAGGAGGAGGCAATGGGAGCACACGATGGACAGGTGTGAATGCAGTGTGGATGAGGATGGGGATGAGGTTGCGTGTGGCAGAGGTCGAAGGGAGCAGCAGGGTGCTCACTCGGAAAGAGGAAATGGAGGAGGTTTGTTGGAAATGGATTAACATTCGGCGGCCTGGTTGGGAAATGGGGGAGGGTGTCTGAGAGAGGAATCTATAGCTGCATGTGTGTGCAAGCTTCTGAGTGCATACACATCTCACGAACAACAAACATGCACGTTTATCACCAGGAGGGACAACCCGTGCCTAAGCATATTGCCCATATCGGAATTCACTCATCTGGATATCTTTAATTTATATATATATATATCTTGAATTCATGCATGTATATAAAAATAAATATTAGGCCAATTTAATTGAACCTTCAATGATGAAGCCTATGGTGTAAGAGTTTTGATGTGCATAACAACATTTATTTCACATGTTTGCACTTCAAATTCAAAGTTAGTCATTTAAAATAAAAGTTACTTAGAACCTAAATTTATGTAAATTGCAGCGATCAAGCTAATATATTTATCTAAAAAATGGCAAACACTCAAACCCATCAGATTATGTAACTTTAACCAACATTCAATTCCCTAAATTTATACAACCTAATAATGTTCAGAATTGTAAAAAAAAACTCATAAAGATAAAAAAAAACCTTATCTCCAAAGTATTCTTATTTCATAACGTTGACCACCTAATACAAAAAGCTTAACCTATATGTTATATAGATATTTTCCAATATCCTAATCATCAAAGCTACTTATGCGTTATATAGAAACTATCTTAACGATGCGTTTGCTTTCTATTCCGACCGATGGTGGCACCACCATCAACACAGGAAGCCCCCCCCCCCCCTCCCTCCACACACAGACACATGGCGCTGCATACTTTATGTTCTTTGATTCGGGAAGCCACCAATGTTTCAGTCTTATAATTAGTCCAGCTGGCATGCTGACATCTGATGGAAATGTTGATAGGAAAAGATGGCTACAATAGCTGAGTTCCACCACCAACCTGCCCTCTGGCGTCAGTCGGAAGAACTACTGTAGTGTATAGCAGTTCACTGTGCAACATTCATGCTAAGCACCAAAGCTCCCATCGAGGATTTCCAGCACTAAGTAATAATGATGGCACTGGCAAGAGCTAATGGTTATAGGACGCAATTCACTGCGCATGCTCCACGGGGAAAAGGTCTATTCATACAAACACAAGCCGAGCATTGTCTGGACATGCTAAAGCCTTTGATTTAATGCCCTCATGTTCCTCTGGCGGTATCAAGTCGCCGTGAGTGCGCACTGTCACAAGTCGGTACCCGTCCTGATATGATCTTAGATGTTGCTAGGACGTAAAACAACAACAAACAAACGTAGCCTACATGACGACATGAATATGCGATTGGAGAGCGGTGGCCTTTACCGTGTCTAATCTACTAAGACAATCAATAGTAAAAGGTCGCTGGGTTCCATGCTGCCGGTAACCATAGTGGGCAGAGGACGCCGTGGGTTGGGGCGATAGTTAGCACTGCGCATGTCACGGGCCGAGTGCAGGGGCGAGGTGGGGCCGCGTTCACAGAGTCTGCCGGCAGGGTGGGGCGGTGCACTGTGTATTGGTTCCAAGGTCATGTTCCCACCCGGCCCCGTCTCTCAGCATCCCCTTTCACACACACCCTTCTCCAGGGCCCCTTCTTCATCTTTTTTCCTCCCACCCTTCGGATGGCGGGGATCAGAGAGAGTTGGGACGCGTGTTTCCAGCGCCTCCTCCTGCACCCACCCCCACCCCCACACATACCCCACACCGACATCCACCAACACAGAGACCCCCACTCACCCACACAACCGTACAGACCGCCACCCCCACCCCCACCCGCACACAGACCCCCAGTCCCACCCTCACACAGACCCCCCACCCTCACACAGACCCCCACCCTCACACCCAGCCATATACGGGGCGTGGTGGCCGAATCGGTAGAGCGCGGACTTCGCGTGCAGGAGATCATGAGTTCCGTTCCTGGTCGAGTCAAACCAATGACTTATAAAATTGATACTTGTCCATTCCTAACATTGCGCTCAGCATTGTGCATGTTGACCAGAACATGGGTAATTGGCCACTCAAACTCGAATCCATTGCCGGGATGCTAGGACTCTTTCTACATACTACATATCCCTTCGAACACTGACACCTGAAACGGGCCGACACTGATCTCTGCTTCTTTGTGAATTATTCTCACTGACTGATGTATTTTAACCTGGGTTTATCTCTTATATATAACTCCTTGTTCTTTCTATTGACACTGGTGCTGCCACCTACCTGAAACTCTGTGACTGTATGCATGCTGCCACCTACCGATTATTGCTATGGTGTTGTAACCCAGGCAAGCCTTCTTAATTTGCATATTCAATCTTATTTTATGGAAAATTCCATTTACAACTGCATAATTCATACCACTAGCGCCACCCTTGTGCCTTTTGGAACTAAAATGACCGGTGCCTGAAGTCCGCTCCCCGCCTATATAAGGCCACCATCCGCAGACATTCTCACTTCGACAAGGAGCAGGGAGGACACACTGAGAACAGGACCGGCTAGAGACTTGAATTGCCACCCCACATGTTAATAGGGTGCTACATCTTAGGCCTTACATTTACACAAGATATATATACATATACTTACTCATGAATGTTAAACCAACATGTCAGGGGAAAATAAATACCAACGTTTAAATTGCTATCGTGTTTGTGTGGTTCAATTAATAGGATAGGGCAAGGACTGGTTAGCTCAGTGTCGGGATAATGTGACTGAATGAGATATCGGGTCATGGTGCTGTCGGCCTGATTTCCCAGTGGGACAGCACTATAAAGTCACTATGAGTGTGCACTGTCACAAGTCGGTACCCGTCCTGATATGACCTTAAATGTTGCCAGAACGTAAAACTCCAGCAACCAACCAACCAACCCATACTGACCCCCACATACACATATGCAGACCACCACCTCCCTACACCCGCACAGACCTCCACCCCACACATCTCCCACCCACGCACCCACCCACATTCACGCAGCCATCCACATCTACCCCCACACACCCACCCACATTCACGCATACATCCACATCTACCCCCACACACCCACACATATCAGAACACCACCTCAACGAACTTCATCTGTTATCCACCCACACCCACACCCACGCATACGCTCGTCGCGCCCACCCACACTCGCCCAAACACCCTCAAGCCCTTCACCCACCATCCACACATCCACCCACACCTACACCCACACATCCACACACATTACATGTACCATTACCACTGTCACGAATACTACTGTCGCCCACAACACCAGCATGGTTGATAATACCGCCAATACCAGCACCACCACAGCAGATGATGCTGCTGTCACTGTCACCTGTCACCGAGCAGTACGACCATGATTGCGAATGCCAGCAATACCAATATGACAACCAGCAGTACCAGCATCACCACTGTCACTATTACCCCTGCCAATAGCACTGACACTACCAGTAAAACTGTCACACTCTCTCTATAACCGCCACCACTGCCAATGCCCCTCAACTGTCAAAAGCATTGCCACTGTCAATATCACTGTCACTGCGACTGACAGTGCCACCGCTCCTATAACTACCTCTGTTACTATCAGCCACATAGCCACGGCCAGCAACCAGCATTGCCTCCACATGCGGTTCCACCATGACCACCGCCAGCATGATCACCATGCACTAGTGCCATTAGCGACAGTATCCGCCACTCTCCCCCCCCCCCTCTTCCCCTTCCCTCTACTCCCTTCCCCCTCTCCTCCCATCATATCACACACAACCCCACCAACCGAGCACCCTTGCCCACGCCTGTGTCCACCCAGCCTAATTAAATCCCATTGTGCCCCCCCCTTTTCGCCGTTCCCCAAATTAGGAGACAGAAAGTCCTGTACCCGAATAAGCTGCACTCTCATCGCCATGATCACCAAAAAGCCATTGTATATGTGCTCTATAATCTGTTATGGGAATATAAACAAGGACACTACCATCTTCAGTTATATCTGTATTGTTAAATTGCGAACCACAGCTAGTGTATGACATTGTTTTGTTCCAGGTTTGGCCACGCGGTGCCACCTTCGTGGGCTCTGACCTCATATAAGCCAGCTGTCTCTGGTCGTTTCCCCCTCCAGACCCACTCTGACGGTCAAATTTTCTGCAATTAGGAGGTCCGTCGCCATCATCACCGAAAAGCAGTGTATATATATATATATATATATATATATATATATATATATATACATACATATATATGCAATTAGGAGGTGCGTCGCCATGAGCACCGAAAAGCCACCGTATATAATATATATATATATAGAATTGGGAGGTGGGCGCCATGATCACCAAAAAACGATTGTGAATAAAAATATAAAAGAAATAATGATAATAATAATTAAAAAATACTACTACTACTAAAATAAATTGGGAGGTGGGAGGAGAGGTGAGGGAGGAGGGTGGAGGAGAAGAAGGGTGAAAAAGGTGGCGTTGATACCGGGCAGTATTGACACTTGTGTCTTTGATGGACAGTTGATAGAGGATCACTTGTGTGAGGCTTGACAGGTTTACACGCCATTAAGATAGCAGACCGGCTGGCCGCCCGGTGTGGGTGTGGTTGTGGGTGTGTGGGGGTGGGGGTGGGTGTGTGGGTGTGGGTGTGGGTGTGGGTGTGGGGGCGGAGCCTGATAACACACGCAGCAGGGCGGGGAACTCCGGGACCTGGGGTTGGTAATGCTGGGGCAGCCCAGTCGTCAGGAGCCCTTGACATCAGCATCGGGCGGTGTGTGCATGCCACGGGAACAGAAGAGCAGCATGTACCACGCCACCGCCTTCAATTGTACATATCTTCTTTCCACCTTGATTATATATATGTATAATATATATAAATATATGTTTTCTTTGTTATGTACAACTTATTTTATTTGCCTATAGCAATCGGTCATACTGACTTTTTGTTGTTGATAAGGAAAGTTGACATTTCCTTCTTCTTTTTCTTCTTCCCTTTCTTGTTCTTCAGTTTCTTCTTCCTTTTCTTCCTTTTCTTGTTCTTCTTGTTCTTTTTCTTTTTCTTCTTCATTTTCTTCTTCTTGTTGTTCTTCTTCCTTTTCTTGTTGTTGTTCTTGTTGTTCTTGTTGTTCTTGTTGTTCTTGTTGTTCTTGTTGTTCTTGTTGTTCTTGTTCTTGTTCTTCCTCCTCTTCCTCTTCTTCCAATTCTTCCCCTTCTTCCTTTGTTAAACAAAATCGTGTTAGTACTTTAGAAGGCATGGTTTTAAAACTGCACTACACTAACTCACAGTGCATGTGCAATCCTTCTGGCCGGTCTATGAGGACATTCCTCAGTTGTGTAGTGAAAGTATGGAGTAAGCTTAACTTACTTCTTTTCTGTGTGAATAATCTATTCCTCTGAATAGTTCTCTTCTTGATTCGGAAAGCAATAACACAGAAAAGGAATACGGGTAGCAACAGTCTTTATTGAGAACTGACTTCTAGGTCCATTCCTGAAAACAAAGAAATATATATATATAATAAGAAGTATTAGTAGGTTTGGTGGGCGAAAAAAAAGGGTGTTTGGATTGCTGGCTTGCCGGGAAGTAAGGAGCTGGGGACGGCAGGGGTAGAGGTGTGAAAGCGCACCGGTCAAGTGGGTGGCCAGAAAGTGGGCTCATCCATCCACCTGAAGTAGAGTCCAAGGTGCAGGGGGTGGGGGTGTCATGCACCGGTCAAGTGGGTGGCCAGAAAGTGGGCTCATCCATCCACCTGAAGTAGAGTCCAAGGTGCAGGGGGTGGGGGTGTCATGCACCGGTCAAGTGGGTGGTCAGAAAGTGGGCTCATCCATCCACCTGAAGTAGAGTCCAAGGTGCAGGGGGTGGGGGTGTCATGCACCGGTCAAGTGGGTGGTCAGAAAGTGGGCTCATCCATCCACCTGAAGTAGAGTCCAAGGTGCAAGGAGTGAGGGTGTCATGCACCGGTCAAGTGGGTGGCCAGAAAGTGGGCTCATCCATCCACCTGAAGTAGAGTCCAAGGTGCAGAGAGTGGGGGTGTCATGCCCGCGGAATCAAATGCAATGCTAACATACTTACTTACCAATGCCTGGGTTCTGGATTTCTAGCAGGTTTACTATGCAGGTCTGCATATCATTTACTCATGAGTTAAATAGATATATAATATATCAAGTTAGGTTATTAAAATGAAGTATATTAGATAGTAGATGATGGAGTATGATAATATCTCGGGGATGGATTAGATTGTATCTAGATTGTATGAAGATTGTATTGTGTGTGCATATAGTGTGTGTATGTGTTTACGATGATTGGATCAGGTTGACAATACCAATATGATGAGTGTGTAAGTATCACTGACATATTGATGTTAATTATATAAAGGCATTGTTGATGGTTTGGACTTATTAGAAATAATTGATACAGGCTGAGGTTTGTCATTTCTAATTCTGTTAGGTTATCAATTCCTACTATGGATCATTGATAATCATAATTAGCTATATAGTAATATACCGATTCTGTCAATTGCTTAAATACATTATCATGGCAGTTCCCGTTGCGATATATGTTGCAAATTAGATAACTTACTGCAGTCATTTATAAATATACTCTTCTTCAGCCAGTTATATAAATAAATATGTTGTCATATTTCACCACGATTTATCAACTGCTTAACATTCAAGGTAGCATTTAAAGTTATGTAACATAATCCACAGGTAAATTAGAGATTGAAATAGATTAAAACGCTAGATGTATTATGTTGATCATCATATTTTTAAAGATTAGATTTGGAGATAGTTCAAGTGAAGTGAAACGATTCAAATGTAATGTTGGTATTGAAATGCTGGACACGATAGTCTTCGCCAGTAGCAACTTGTATTAAACGGAATTAGGAGTCTTTCCATGCAGCAGTAACTGCTTATTTAATAAGTGCACCAGTATCTAAGTTAGATATCTATGGTCAAACCGAGGTAACTACTTTGGGTTAGGAAATCTGATACTTTCTACGGACGAGGCGGCTGTCGTGAGTGTGCACAGGAGTTAATGTCCACAAATCCGTCAAATTGGTATTTTGGTGATTGTCATGTCTGGTTTGATTTTGACAAATCGGCCACTTGCAGTTAGTTAGTTGTAAAGGGTTTCAGTTTGCAGATTTCATGAGCAGGTAATTTGGCCCAGGTTGGCAAGCAAACACACACGACTGTTTGCATGCGATGGTTTATTCTATGTTGTTGAATGGACAGCATTCTCTGGTTGTTCTACAATTAAAAATACACCAAGGTGCACGATCCCCAGCCAGATTAGCGCTGTAACTAACACCGCTCTTCGCCATTCAAATTAGTTTGTACCTGCACTGTCAAATCAATAATATTATTAATCAGCCATGAACAAATAGCTCAACTGATATGAAATGACAAATAGGAAGGACATGAATACACATGGTGGATTATGGTGTAGACATAATGATAATAATTAAAATGTTTGTACAATATGGCGCTTGTGCCCGATTTGCCAAAGAAAGTTATGCGACTTCAATTTGCACTCAATGAATATTGTCAAGCTCTTTGATAAAATTGATATTGTCTCACACTTACAACACCGAGTGGAAATCATTGATAACAGTTTGCTTGCATAAATCCCCGACACCAACCATATTAATAAAAATCGAGCCCATTTAGCCAATGAAAGCAGGCAATCACAGTAGAATTTGCCATGGCAGCAATAACATAACTAATATTATGGTTTAACCATATTCCTGGACAGAATTATGGCGGGGGGGGGGGGGCTGCCTTTGTTTCTGGAACGGCCACTGAGCAGCCTTTATGTAGTTGGACAGAGTCCAACAGCTGCGGCAATATTTACCCCCAGTCTGTCCGGGATGCACGAGGCGCCATCTGGTGACTAATTCCCCGCCGTCACGTGGATTAACCACCATAATGAGTGATAACCAAACATAATCAGTAGTCGTCCCGTCAGCTGTAGAGCCTGTGAGTTTTGTCACTGGGCGGCAAAGAGCACCCCACGTTTGCTGACGTAGGATGTGGGAACCTTTTATGACTGTCTATATATATATATATATATGACCCGCAATACCTTGAGAGTTACTGAGTGTAGGAGTATATATATATATATATATATATATATATATATATATATATATATATATATATTGTCCAGATGGAAATGCTTTGTAGCGCATGGGGTGGGTATATACCAAAGTGTCGCAAACGTGGAACCAAAAACACTAACATAATTAAGGTTAGCCACTAACAGCTAAGATGACAAGGCGACTACCAAATTGAGACTACTGCTGTTCAGTGATGGAAGCAACCAGTGATGCGACTTGTTTGTTCTGGAAAAGGTATATAAGCCATCATGCTATATATATATATTATTTGACAGATTACCGGCATCAAAATGTTTGGTATATCGAATTCAGTTTCGTCAGTTTTTTCTGTCTTGTGTATTGGGTTTCACCATCCTGCCAACCCCAAGTTGCACAATACGATTATTCTTTTCATTGTTTAATTCATTCATTAAAATAAGAGTAACATGACCAGTACAACTTGACTTGTTCACAAGTACCATGATCAATTATGACTAGTCATACTGTGTATAGCTTGAAACAACCAGTTCTCTAGGAGATATTTTCGGCCAACAGTTGTTTATCGTTATGCTGTGGCTATTGATATAATTCAGCACTAATGGCTGTCATCAGTGATGTAGGCTATGGCATATTTACAAACTTGGAAAGTAGTGCAATCCATGTTGTCACATGGGGTAAATTTGGAGGTATGTGAGTATGCCTTATAACCTTTTCTGTGTGACGCCACAGAATTAATATTATTAACTATGGAGTATTCCAAGTCTAATGACTTTGGGCGGAGCGATCCTGACCAACTGAATTTGAGCACAAATAACCACTTCTAAGTGTAATTTGTCCATTTCGATACATTAAATATTAATGGAAGGAATACATGGTAAGATCACATAACCAGGTATTTAAGAAGAGTGAATTTCAATTGCAGACACTTGGTCTTCCCCATTCCACCGCTCCTTGCCCCATCCTACTAAAGCAGACATTTAGTTAGTTAATACTACAGTGCCCACTACATCTTCTATCAATGATAGAGTCCAGATGGAAATGCTAAGTAGAACTGATAAAGTCTCGAAAGATAGAATTATTCTCTCAGTAGAGTTCTCATCTAAGTTTCCTTCACTGTTTTGTCAGAAATAGCCTTCACCCATTGGAGAAATCCCCATTTGGGCCTAATTGGTTTTGCTTTTTAACACGCTGTATACAAATGCTCTGTCTGTTCACTAATATATATATATTTTAACCTACCAGCTATATTTCCCCATTTTATTCAACTCTTTTATTTGCGGAAGTCAATATCTATTAACAATTAAAAAGAAAGCTTTCATTATCAAAACTAATATTTGACTATCAGGCTTTTCTTGTTACATATATTTAGAATCTACCTTTAACCTGTAGATGCTATTTTCTGTCATTACAATTCCCTTCTACATCAAAGGTTGCCATATAATTACTTTCCATCGACTTTTTTCTTCTTCCCTCCCCTCGAATTTCCCTGACCTTGCTTGCTGATGATGTTGGGTTGGGTTACAGCTAATAGAAAACCCTAAATTACCCACCCGGGTAGCGTATGGTGATCGTGGTTAGGTGGTCTGCTAGTAGTGGTTGGCTGGGCATGGGTGGGCTGTATCCTGTTGATTATCCCGTCTTCCAGTGGTCTCCTATCAATTATAGAGTCATCCTTAGCATGTCTGTTAATGGTGATTGGTTAGGGAGAGGGGCCTCTTGATAATGATAGAATCACGCTTAGGTTGTCTATCAATGGTAATTGGTTCAGTGGAGCGGCCTTCTAATAATGATAGACTCATGCATAGGTTATCTATTAATAGTGGTTGGTGGGGTGGAGTGCTCTCTAATTATAATAGGCTTGCACTTATGTCTATTAATGATGATTGGTTAGGTGAAGCAGCCTTCTAGTAATGATAGACTCACATGTAGGTCGCCTATGAATGGTGATTACTTAGTTGAAGTGGCCTCATAATAATGATAGACTCACACTCAGGTTTTCTCTTAATGATGATTGGTTAGGTGAAGCAACTTTCTAATAATGATAGTCTCACACGTTGGTTGCCTATTAATGGGGATTAATTAGTTGAAGTGGCCTCCTAATAATGATAGACTCACACTCAGGTTGTCTCTTAATGATGATTGGTTAGGTGAAGCAACCTTCTAATAATGATAGACTCACACGTTGGTCACCTATGAATGGTAAAAAACCTGCATGCCTTCATGATGCGACATCTGCGTTCAATCATGAGGCTAACCTGGAAGGACAAAGTGACAAATAAGGAAATACTCGAACGGACGGGGCTGCCCTCTATGGAAGATCTTCTGATCAGAAAGAATCTCCGGTGGACTGGACACCTCATGAGGATGTCATCAGACAGGCTACCAAAGCAGATCCTCTATTCTCAACTGTCTTCTGGCTACAGAAATAGAGGGTGCCCTCGTCTCCGGTTCAAGGATACCATCAAGAGAAACCTGAAGCTGAGAGACATTAAGACCGACTCATGGACACAACTCTCACAGCAGAGAGCTAAATGGAGAGCGGCAGTCAAGTAATGAAAGCAGTCTTTGTCGCATCGCGACCGACAGCATGATGATGATGATGGGTAGGTGGGGTAGCCTCGTGATAATGATAGACTCGCACTCAGGTTGTCTATTATTAATAGTAATGGTGATTGGTCAGAGGAGTGTAATATGCTAGTTGTAATTGAGTTGTGGTTTAATATGTAACCCACTACCATTGATTAGCCGGGAAGTGCGGTCTGGAGGCAGTGATTGATCGGTGGCCACGTGATTGGTCTGAAGTGACGGGCTGGTAGCCACGTGGTCTGATTGTGGGGAATGTCCTTCCACGTCGTCTGTCTGTGCCTCGTATAGTCTAGCATCGCCTCATCGGATGAGCCCGAGTTTATCTCCCAGTGATGACGTCCCTTAAATGACAAGATAATGGCGGGGTGCGGCCCGAGGTGATTCCGGTGATTGTGTTGATGGCGGGTTTGGGGCGGAGTGGTCTGCCGGTGGTCCATATGTGCCTGTGTACCGCCACACTCCTCCCACCTCTCCCCATGCCTCCCCGGTGCTCCACCCCATGCCGCCCCCTCCCCTAGCCTCCACGGCCCCCACACCCACCCCACCCCACCCCCTCACATAGCCTCCCCGGTCCCCCCCGCCCCTCCCCCGGCCTCCCTGGTCCCTCCGGCCCCTCCGGCCCCCGCCCCTCCCACGTGAGAACCCCAGAGCCGCGTATTGTCGCGTATTGTGGCGTATTAATGGGGGCGCGCCTGTGCCCGGGGATTACCTCGAGTGGCTAATGACATTGCCGTGTTGCATTTTGCGTCCAGCCGAGACACTGCCCACTCAGTCCAGATGCTGCCGGCCCGCCCGCCTGTCCCGCCCGCCTGCCCCCACCCGCCCCACCCGCCACGTCACCCCGCGCGCCCCGTGCCCCCGACCGGCCCGGCCCCGGCCGCCTTCCCCGCCCCGCCCCGCCCCGCCCCGCCCCGCCCCGCCCCGCCCCGCCCCGCCGCCCCGCCCCCGCCCCCCCCGCCCCGCCCCGCCCCGCCCGCCCCGCCCCCGCCCGCCGCCCCCGCCCGCCCCGCCCCGCCCCGCCCGCCCCACCCGCTCCCCCAACAGTGGCCGCCCCGAGAGGTCCCATCAAGGTTCACCCTCCGCACCCACCCCACCGTCCGCCAACCGTTACTAACAGCACACTGACAATTAACACTTACACATATACATGTGATACATACTTCGGAACGAGACAAGAGTTCGTTCCCCTGCTCTAAATGTACATATATACATGGACGCTGAGAATATAGATCACGTGATGGCGAGAAGGTCGGTGACGATATAATTCATTGAACTTTGAACCCCAATTAGGGAGCAATTGTGTTTAATGAGTGTAGATATATTGTAATCAATATATAATATATATATCCTTCGAAGCGAGTGAGGTTATGTGGTGTTAGTGTGGTGGATATGCGGTGCCGGCGCCACCAGTCATATTAAAGTAAATCCCACTATTTATACTCGTATAAGTCTTATATATTACATATATACATGCATGTATGTATTCACTAGTCATGATTATACAGAAGTGGGAGAAGTTGAGTTGATGTGTAATATCTGTGAATATACACATACACCATGCCTCATATATATATATATATATATATATATATATATATATATATATCTACTATGTACACACATGGATACATATTCACATATATACACAGCACATTAAATATAACGATATGTATATATTTCTGTTTTTTTTTTTTACATATATATGCGTATATACTGTAAAATCAATGTAGGTGTGATATAATATTATACTCACAAGCTATGCATATGAGACTGTCTCAAAAGGTGCTAAGCAATATGGGACCAAACTTTGTCCATTGTAACGATCAACATTCTATCTGATTATGCATTTGCTCAGGATAAACTTATTTGTTTTTTACATGGTGTCTCATAATCCCAATAGAATACATATTGATTTGAAGCAAATATCCTTGTGTTTTCAGTGTAACTGGTTCTGTGCTCTTTTTTGTCAATAATTATACAATGGAAAAAAAGAAGAAGAGTTATCACCTTTTGAGACAGGCTCATATATGTATATAAAATATAAATAGATCAGCATAAATTTGAAAAGCGTTGTTTAATTTTGGACATTTACATGTTCTTCTGTAGCAGCAGATTAGGTTGTTGGTAAATTGTATCCATGATTAGTTTCCAAGACCTGCGGCTGGAGGAGCTCAGTGCCCGGGGGTGGGGGTGGGAGGCGGGAGGAGTGGGAGTTAGCGCCGGGCAGGGTGGGACGGGGCGGGACGGGGAGGGCGGGAGTTCCCATCCCCCGTCCGACCTGCGGGTACCAGCCGGGTCTGGTGGCGCGGGGCCGGCCTGATGACGCCCGACTCCGTTCACACGGCCCGACAAACACCGGGCCGATGTGACAGGAGACGAGGCCGTCCACAGGTCAACAACTTACTGAAGTCACACCACGCTATATTTGAATCTGACTAGGATGGGTTGTGTTGTGCATGTGGTTCCAGTTAGTACAGTAACACCCCTCTCCAGCGACCCCTGTGAACAATGAACCCCTGCTATTATCCGGACATTTATTTTTCAATGTACAAATTATCTCTTTTTTTTCCCCAAATTCTTTTTATATATATTATCCCTCCAATGACAGGATACCTGCTAATTTAGGACCTGGCGCGGTGGCCGAATCAGTAGAGCGTGGGCCTCGCGTGTGAGAGATCGGGAGTTCGGTTCCCGGTCGAGTCAAACCAATGACTGATACAATTGATACTTGTCACTTCCTAGCCTGGCGCTCAGCATTAATAGTTGGTCCTCTGCCGGGTTTTGTCCGGTCCCGTTGTTACATCTCTATCAAGTCCCGGATGTAATGGGCCGCGTGGATTGTGGGTAATCATCCGAATAAAATAATCCAGCGCGATTTGCTTTTTACTGCCTCTAGTCGATCTCATTTTAAACTAATCTGATATGGCGGGTGGACCATAGCTTATTTCATTCAGAAGAGATGAATAATAAAACGGGACATGCTACTCGGGTGGAGATAGTGTTGGGAAAAGGCCACATTTGTGTAACACACTACTAGTGACATATATATATATACACACTACTACTGACATATATATATATATATGTGTATATATATTATCAGAAGGCTGAAAGATCAGGGTATTTTCACTAACCGATTGATAGTTTTTGTTGTTGTAAATATAGTTTATTCATTGAATAAAGTCTTTTGTCACTGCGGTGGCACTGGTCTTCCAGCCATGTGACAACACAGTCATTTACAATATATGTATATGTAGTTTGATATTGTCATCAGCAGCTAGCTCAAGTCAGCTGAGATAACAATATTAATCATTCGAAGACTTACATATGGTATAGTTTGACAATTCCAATATAAAATAGTAGTTATATGTTGTATACATACATACTTAGATATAGACATGTGTATTGATTAGACCTTTACATTACAGAGTGGTTAGGTGCATAGTTTCCCTTCACAGATTTGTATGCCTACTGCGTTGTGTTACTGTTGTATGCCTACTGTGTTATTATCATGTTGTTCGAGATAGCATTTTGAGATGGCGTGTTAGTAGAATGTTTTTTTTATTCTGTTAGATAGAGTGTGGTTAGCTTGTAGGGTTATTCTTAAAAGGTTAATACCTCGGGTGTGTTTTTGACTACATGAAGTAGTTTGAGTAAGTAGGTTGTTAGTAATAATGGGATAAACTATGCTTGGAGGATAGTACATTTCAGTCATTTAGTAGTCTAGTAAGTCTTTATTAGTGTCTATGTTTATAGCAATACTACCAGACTGATATACATTTTCTGAATTTGCTGGGCAAATAATTTGGTGGATAACTTGGTTTGTTGGCAGCAGGTAAAGGAGCGTGCGGACTGGTGGGAGGGGGGTGGCCATAGGTGCTTATAATAGGTAGAAAATTAAATATGGCGACCTCATCACTAGGCCTGTAGAAGGGCCTGATTGGCTTGGTGAATTCTTACCAGGTTATTGAATTCTAGTTGTGTTTGTGCATGTCTAATTCTGACTGGGAGTTCATTCCATAATTTGCTGCCTTTGTAGATAGGGTCTCTTGTCAGTCTATTTGTGAGTGGTTTAGGAACTTTGAGGAGTGTAGCATCCCCCTGCCTGGTAACTCTGGTAGTATGGTCTATGTAGTTTTCATCCTTGGCTCTGATAAGCATAAGAGATAGCAGATGTGCATCTCTCCTTTGGCTCAGGTATGCGATATTAGATCTAGTGTGCATCTCATTCACTGAGAGAACTTTGCCCCTATATACTGTTCTAAGAGCCCGGTTTTGGTTCTCTGTAATTTATTTTCTTGTTATTTTGTTAAAAGGCCGGTTTGATGGATCTATTTTCCAAAAGAATGGTTGTGTGTTCTAAACCAGTTTGATTTCAATCACCAAAATAGAGTTTGATATGAATAAAGACAAGCCGGTATTTTATACATGTAAAGAATTGGGGGCGACTTTGTGAAGTTGATTTCATTTTTTTTTTAAGCCAGCGTTTGATATGGATAAAGAGAAGGAGATTTTCTATGCATTCGAAACAATAATTGGCACTATTTGACGGTTATTTAATTTCAATTACTCAGACAGTATTTGATATGGATAAAGACAAGCAGGTTTTCTATGCATGTAAAGAAATCAGGGTAACTTAGTGAAGTTGATTTAAAATCACAAAAAAACAGTGTTTGATATGGATAAAGAGAAGGAGATATTCTATGTATGCGAAACAATAATTGCCACTTCTTGACGTTGATTTAGTTTCAATCACGAAGACCAGTGTTTGATATGGATAAAGACAAGCAGGTTTTCTATGCGTGTAAGGCAATCAGGGTAACTTAGTGAAGTTGATTTCAATGACACAAAAACAGAGTTCGATCTGGATAAAGACAAGCAGGTATTATGTACATATAAATAAACAGTGGCCTCTTCTTGACATTGATTTCAATCCTAAAACAACTAGTTTTCCATGCATACAATGCAACGATGGTGGCTTATTTATATGAATTGTACCAATGTGGATAAAGACAAGTAAGTATTCTATTCATACAACAGTACAATGTAATAATGGTGACTGCTTGATATTGATTCCAATAACTAAACACAATGTTTGATATGGATGAAGACAAACAGGTATTCATTCTATATATACATACAAAGCAACAATGGCGACTTCTTGACATTGATTCCAATAACTAAACACAATGTTTGATATGGATGAAAACAAACAGGTATTCATTCTAAATACACATACAAAGCAACAATGGTGACTTCTTGACGGGAAACCAATGTCCTTCACTGATTCTCTAAATGCACAGCGTCTCCGGCCGTTGAGCTGTCGCGCATGCGCCCAAACCGACTCGATCCATGAGGTGGTGGCTTCCCTTCACCCACAACACAAAAGGTCATTACTGCGCGCGTAGTTTCCATTATCACCGCTAGATGGCTCCATCCAAGCTGGATGATAAATTAGTTTTGCCCTTCGCCACCAGATAAGTGCTATGGGCAGGTCATTACCTGCCTGCTTTACTGACTCTGAGCTCAGTGCGAGGCAGTGATATGCACTGTAGTGTGGAGTATCCACATCATAACTGGCCATAGTGGAGCTACTAAAAGAGCGCCATTCCCACGTCTCATTATCTGTCCTACATATCTTATTTAGTTTTCTATAATGAATCGAAAGCAAACGCGTTGTAATAAATATCATCATACCACTATAATACCACATTGATGAACATCCTAATGAAATCACATTAGAATCCTATAAAAATAATATCCCCCAACTTTATTCTAATATGATTTTAATTATCTTAATACATATGGTGTTTATTGACCGCTTTGCAGATGCTATTAAATTGGGTGGTAGACATGAGTAATAATAATGTGAAATGTTTGCACAAGAATTGTTCACACTCTCATCAAATCTTCCCTTCAGTGGAATGAGGATGAGCATGTCCATAGTGCACTTACATTGATTGATCCAGGCAGGACCTGTAATACATTTACAATCAGGGCAAGTAGTATCCAAGAATAGCCCAATAACCCGGGCACCATCTTCAGACAGACGACTGATGGCGTGAGTAGTAAGGAGAAATGTCTCTATTAATCAGATAACTCCATTATTTTATGGGAAAGAAGATGGTTCACATTTGTGTACTGCTTTGTGACTTGAACTTTTCTAATCCTAACAGAAGATGTTTTTTTGTCTACATATGAGTTTGAACTTGTTAAGATTGCTTGTTTGAGCCACACTTTTGTAATACCTCATATATTAGGTTAGCTAACCCCAATACTTTCCATATTGGTAATATTTAGATTACACATTGGTAAAATCGATGTGTTAGCACTAGACAACTCCACAAAGACGCAACATAACCCCACCAAGCGTGGGTAGGTTCTGGTAATATATTGTCCAGGCAGAGTTCCATGGTATGGGAGTGGTGCCCTCTAGACAAAACAACCACCAATCAATAAATCGGCCCCTCTAGACTTCAAAGGTGGATCCAAGGGAGAACATTGTGTGGTGAGAATTCACTGAGGCAGCCAGACAGACCAAGGTCCATGAACATTAACGTGTTCAATCCAACAAGACGGAGATGCTGGTTCTGGGGATGCACTGAACGCTTGGTGGTGCAAGCCCCCCACTGCAACCAGTAAATTACCCATTACAACTAGTCTACATACAGGCACTAGCCAATGTTCCACTAGAAAAAGATGCTTCCTACTGGAGAAAGTTAGTACCCACTGGAGACAATTAGTACTCCCTGGAGAAAGTTAGTATCCACTGTATAAAGTAAGTACCCACTGGAGACAATTAGTACTCCCTGGAGAAAGTTAGTATCCACTGTATAAAGTTAGTACCCACTGGAGAAAATTAGTACTTACTGGAGACTATTAGTACCCACTGGAGACTATTAGTACCCACTGGAGACTATTAGTTCCCACTGGAGAATATTAGTACCCACTATAGACGATTAGTACCCACTGGAGACAATTAGTACTCCCTGGAGAAAGTTAGTATCCACTGTATAAAGTTAGTACCCACTGGAGAAAATTAGTACTCACTGGAGACTATTAGTACCCACTGGAGACTATTAGTACCCACTGGAGACTATTAGTTCCCACTGGAGACTATTAGTACCCACTATAGACTATTAGTACCCACTGGAGACAATTAGTACTCCCTGGAGAAAGTTAGTATCCAATTAGTACTCCCTGGAGAAAGTTAGTATCCACTGTATAAAGTTAGTACCCACTGGAGACAATTAGTACTCACTGGAGACTATTAGTACCCACTGGATACTATTAGTAACCACTGGAAACTATTAGTACCCACTGGAGACTATTAGTACCCACTGGAAACTATTAGTACTCACTGGAGACTATTAATACCCACTGGAGACTATTAGTAACCACTGGATACTATTAGTACCCACTGGAAACTATTAGTACCCACTGGAAACTATTAGTACCCACTGGAGACTATTAGTACCTACTGGAGAAGATTAATACCCATTAGAGAAAATAAGTACCCACTGGAACAAGTTGGTACCCACGGGAACAAGTTGCTATCCACGAGCTAAAGTTAGCATCCATTGGAACAAGCTGGTACCCACAGCAACACGTCTGTAACCACGGGAACAAGCCTGTACACATAGGAACAAGCGGTGCCCAACAGAAGCAGGTAGGCGGCTGTGACCGGCCGGCGCCAGGCCACCGTCTGCCGGCTTAACTTCTTTCGCCCTAACTATGTAATCCGCACGGGGCGTCACGGGGCCGACATTACGGCGGAGAGACAATGCCGGGCGGCGGGGTGGCGCCAGCCGGCGCGCGGCGTGTTGGGGCGCCGGGCCCCGCCGCACGGCGGGGACACCCCTCCCCCCTACCGGCGGTCTTAATTTGAACGTCACAGATTCACAGTCACCAACGCCGACACAGCCACGTCCTCAACACTGTTTTCACATTCAATTCATGGTTTTATATTTCATTACTAGGAAACGCCATGTAAATGGGTTATTTTCATTAGTAGAAACTGTACTGATTTCAGCGACTACACTAAGAGAAGACCAGTATATGCGCTGGTTTTAATTTTGCACTGTTATTCGCGTGAGTTGTTGGCAGCGTGGGGGCTGTGGGGTATGTGGGGGGCGGGTAGCGTGTGTGGGGTGGAGTCGGGGTGTGTGGAGTGTGTGGGTGGAGTTGGGGTAGAGTGGGATTGGTGGGGCGGGCCTCCCAACCATATTACCGGGGCTAATCCCCAGCACCCAGCCCGTCACGGGGTCAGTAGGTGCGGCGGCGTGCCCCGCGTTTAGCCCCGTCCCTAATCCGCTGAGCGGCGATACAAATACCCGGGCCGGGGTGTGGCCAGCGGGAGAGGGGGAGGACTAAACACCCCTCTCTCTCTCCACCCACACCCCTCGCTTCACCCAGCTCCCTCTCTCCACATACACCCCTTTCTCCACCCACACCCCTCTCTCTCCACCCACCCCCTCTTTCTCCACCCACCCTCTCACAATTCACCCATTCCTCCACCCACATCCCCTCTCCACCCACACCTCACCGCGGACCCCCCCCTCTCCACCCCCCCCCTCTCCACCCACACCACCACCACCCACCCCTCTCTCCACCCACCCCCTCTCTCCACCCACACCTCTCTCCACCCACACCTCTCTCCACCCACACCTCTCTCCACCCACTCTTCTCCCCACCCACACCCCTCTCTCCACCCACACCCCTCTCTCCACCCACACCATCACCACCCACCCCCTCTCTCCACCCACCCCTCTCCCCACCTACACCTCTCTCCACCCACACCTCTCTCCACCCACACCTCTCTCCACCCACTCTTCTCCCCATCCACACCCATCTCTCCACCCACACCTCTCTCTATCCACCCACACCCCTCTCTCTACACCCACACCCCTCTCTTTACACCCACGCCCCTCTTCATCCACACCTCTCTCCACCCACACCCCTCTCTCCACTTACACCCCCTCTCCATCCACACCCTCTCTCGTCACCCACACCACCTCTCTCCACCCACAACCCTCTCTCCACCCACAACCCTCTCTCCACCCACCCCTCTCTCGAACCACCCCTCTCTCCAACCACCCCTCTCTCCAACCACCCCTCTCTCCACCCACCCCTCTCTCCAACCACACCTCTCTACACCCACACCTCTCTCCACCCACCCCTCTCTCCACCCACCCCTCTCTCCAACCACCCCTCTCTCCAACCATCCCTCTCTCCAACCACCCCTCTCTCCATCCACAGCTCTCTCCACCCACACACTTCTCCATCCACCCACACACACCTCTCTCTCTCCACCCACACCTATCCATACTCCCTCTCACCATTCCCGTTCCCACTCTCCACTCCTCATGGCTGCTGCCTGCCAACATATCCAAGCAGCCTCCAATAACTGCCTCCCTCCCCACTCCTCTGAATCCTCTCTGGTCATTTGATTTCACGAAGCGCCGATATAGATAGCTCTGTACAGCGAGGAGTTGTCATTCTATTACATGCATGTGTATATATATACATTCACAGTGGAAGTACGCATGCGCTGATTACTTTGTCACGTGGTTCCGGTGCCGGGTCCCGGCTGGTGCCATTGTTTCCGGCTGCATCGTTCTGCCCGCGTTTAACTCATTATCCGCCAGGTGCTAATTCCAAGTTCCAATAGTATTAGTTTTATTCGCGATTATACGCCAGTCATGGCTATTGTTTTTAACTAGTTAATGAACCGTACAATAAGCGCGGCATTTATTTGACATGACTCTCTGTTATTATAATACGATTAAAACTAATCGGGTTTGCGTTGTAAATGATGTTTAGTGGCTGCATCTATTAAAGCCCTGGTGACATGTAGGTGCATAGATTGAATAGAATCTGTAGTAAACTTCTAATGGGATTTGATCACAAAACAAATAATTCATTTGTCTTTAAATTAATTGTTTTTTTCCGGTTTTATTTGACAGGGACTAAGGACTTCAAGAAATTACATATCCACGTTAAAACTGCCACGTATATGTACCGTTCACACTTTCTGGTTTCTTTGGGTTTCGCGTCCTAATAACATATAGGATCATATCAGGACGGATACCAACTTGTGACAATACGCGCTCATGGCGAATTCATGGTGCTTCCGACTATGAGACCATGCTGTCCCACGGGGAAACCATGGCCCGATATCCCGGTCAGTCGCCTTATCCTGATATTGCGCAAACCAATCATTTCCCTCTCCTAGTAATGCTAGGTATCAACAAGTGTCAAGTTTCTCAGTCGCTTATCATGAATGTGGAGATGATAGTTTAATTCAGACCAGAACACAATATAAAAGGATCATATGTCAAACTAAAATATGAACTCCAAGTAGAGTTCCACCAGTCTGTGCAATTTGCCTCTCCACCTTTCACTCGGCATTTCCTGTCTGACTTTGTTTTATCTCCGACTGAACATTTGTGTTTGGATCCTGCCTTTAGAAGGCGGCTCGGGAGGGCAGGTCTCCGGGATCGGGCTAATGTTGGCGGAACCACCGACAGCCATAAATAGACGCGGCGCGCATGCGCAGGCCTATTATTAGCACCGGAACTGGAATTAATAACCATGTCTCGCCTCGCGGGGCAAGGACGCAGACGCGGGCGTGGGGTGCGGGTTCAACCTAGCATGTGTGAGAGGGGTGGGGGAGTGGAGGCAGTAAGAGGGTGGATGTATATGTGAGAGAGGAGGTGAGGTGGGTGAGGGTGGGTGGGAGTGAGTGAGTGTGGTAGGGGTGGGTGACTCAAGGGGTCGAGGTGTGTGTGGGTGGGGAGGGTAGATGAGGGTGGGTGTTGGAGAGGGGTGGGTGAATGAGAGTTGCGTAATGGTGTGCGTGAGGGTGTATGTGGATGAGGGGTTGGTGAGAGGATTGAAGTTTGTCTGAGGGAGGTGTGGGTGAGAAAGGGGTTGTTAAGGATGTGGAGGTGTGTGAGAGAGGGCTGTAGGTAATAGGGGTGTATGTAAGAGTATGTGTGAGGGAGGGGTGTGTGAAGAGCTTGGGGGTTGGTGTGTGAGGGTGGGTTTTACGGTGGGTAAGGGTATGTCTGAGAGCATGGTGTGTGTGAGGGTGTGTATGAGGGTGTGTATGAGGGCGTGTGTGAGGATGTGCGTGAGGTTGTGAGAGCGGGGTATGTGAGAGTGCGTGAGGGTGTCTGAGGGTGTGAGAGCGGGGTATGTGAGAGTGTGTGAGGGTGTGTGTGAGGGTGTGTGATAAGGGTGTGTGTGAGGATGTCTGTGAGGGTGTGAGAGCGGGGTATGTGAGAGTGTGTGAGGGTGTGTGAGGGTGTGTGTGAGGATGTGTGTGAGGGTGTGAGAGCTGGGTATGTGAGAGTGTGTGTAAGGGTGTGTGAGGGTGTCTGAGGGTGTGAGAGCGGGGTATGTGAGTGTGTGTGAGAGTGTGTGTAAGGGTGTGTGCGCGGGTGTTTGTGAGGTTGTGAGAGTGTGTGTGAGGGTGTGAGAGTTGGGTATGTGAGAGTGTGTGAGAGAGTGTGTGAGGGTGTATGTGAGGGTGTGCGTGCGGGTGTGAGAGTGTGTGTGAGGGTGTGAAAGCTGGGTATGTGAGAGTGTGTGAGGGTGTGTGTGAGGGTGTCTGAGGGTGTGAGAGCAGGGTATGTGAGAGTATGTGAGAGTGTGTGTGAGGGTGTATGTGAGGGTGTGCGTTAGAGTGTGAGGGTGTGTGTGAGGGTGTGTGTGAGGGTGTGTGTGTGAGGGTGTGTGTGAGGGTGTTTGTGCGGGTGTGCGTGAGCGTGTGTGTGATGGAGGTGTGTGTGAGGAGATTGGGGATTGGTTGTGAGAGGGGGTCACTAAGAGATAAGTAAGTGAATGGGTGCTGGAACTGCATGAGAGCGACAGGTGTGCCAGAGAGCATGTGGGTGAGAGAGGGGTGGCTGAGGGAGGGGTTCGGGGTTGGTCCGAGAGAGGGATGCATGAAAGAGGTATGAGTGTGGGGTGGAGGTGACAAGGGTGTGAGAGAGACGTAGTTGGGAGTTTGGTATTAGAGGAGTGGATGAGTGGGCTGGGGGATTGGAGTGACAACGTGGGTGAGGAGGTGGTAAGTGGTAAGAATGCAGGGTGGGACGTGGGGGGTTACTGAGTGTAAATACGTACATTGCATGTCATTCTTTTTTTCATTAATCGCTGGTCAGAAATAATTTAAAGCATGGTTAGCGACTTTAGTTACCGTTGCATCCCTGTCGTCAGAGTGAAAGCTGTCATCAATGTCTAACACCATGAAATAATGCGTCGGCTGTACCGTGAAATCGGTATTCTGAATCCCAGACGAATTGTCGTGTAAGATGAAGCGGGCTTGAAGAGGGGTTGCATAGAGTGTCGGTGTGCGTGTAGAGAGGTGGGTGAGTGTGTAACGGAGGCGTGTTTGTGAAGGGGGGTAGTGGGGGTTAGGACGGGGCTGGGTTCACTGGGGGCTGTTAGTAAAGGGGTAAGGATAGGAGGACGTGTGTGCAAGGGAGAAGAGAAGGAGTTTACATAAGGGTGGGTATCGTGTGGGTGTGGGTGTGGGGGTGTGCGGACGGTGTGTGTAGTAGTGTATATATAGGTGGGTGTGATGCGCAGTGTGTGTGTGGAGGAGTTAGCTGTGTGTGTGTGGATATAGTGGTATATTGTGTTTGTGTGTGGAGGGGCTGTGTATGAAGCAGTATAGCTTAATGGGTTGTGGATCTATGTGTGTTGGGTTATGTGTGTATGGATCGGCTTATTTAGAGTGTTAAATGATTATGCATTAGTGACTAGGATGTCCGATTGGGTGGAGCGTCCCCCTCCCGTTTTGATAGGTCGTGGGATTCGAACCCTATCTGAGTCAAACCAATGACTTACAAATTGAGACATGTCGATACATAGCCTGGGGTTCGGCATTACTAGGATTACAGCGGAATGAAGAAGACCAATTGTTTGTAATTGAGTATTCCTCTGCCTAAAAATCTAATGTACACCCACCTCCCCAACAACAAAGATGAAACAAATAATTTTAACAAATTTATTGTGTATGGAGAGGAGTGCATAGTGTGGAAGCGAATTATTACGCGATGTTTTAACCAAAATCATACTTACTGGGTCCCTAAAATCCTGTTACCATGTTCTAGATAAATTACTGATTAAATGGCACTAAGTCAACAGTATGTTGAGTGTACAGTAAAAGGAGCGACGATGGTTTTTAACACGATTGTTTCCAACTTGCATGTCCTCTCAGTCCTCCGATTTATCAAAGGCAGTCTCACTTTCGGATATCGACTTAAGTAGAAAGTTGAAAATTGGGATTCCTACATATTCCGATTCCGCAGTGTCCTGGGCCCGTATGCATGAAGAATTATGTATCTTCTCCAATGTTAAGGACCGCATTCGGGTTAGCTAATGCCAGTGTTGGGAAATGGATCACGGGGTATGTACGGGTCCAAAGCACGGAGGCGTTAGCTAACCTAGCAGTTATTTATAGATTTGGGAAATCCCTCTGATCCTGTTGCTGGCAGCAATTTGTTTTGTTTAGATTCGACAGTATGAATATCGCCGGCGATGTAGCAGCGGCATTAATATCGGTTCGATTTTAGGGTTAATTTAATGAAATTTCACGATTTGAGTATGTAATTCTGTTAAATATGATTGTATTCAATAGATTTGGCCCTAATCGGTCCCTAACACTGCCGGCCACCAGCGAAGCTTGTTATTGCTGAGCCTGTTGCCGGCGAGCACCGCTATTTCACAATATCGCCGCCAGTGCGGCGCATCAGCGGGTTTAGTTTACATTCGTCGATTCAACAATATTAATATCGCCGCCAATGTAGCGGCGGCATTAATATTGGTTCGATTTTAGGGTTAATTTAAAGAAATTTCACATTTTGAGTATGTAACTCTGTTAAATATGATAGCATTGAATAGATTTGCACCTAATCGGTCCCTAACCCCGACGGTAAACTTGATATGGGTTGGGATTAGCGTAGACGCCTTTAAACTTGTGGCGTTTCCCTAAAGCGGCCACATACATACCAACTTTTTCGCCGCTAACCCAGAGATCACCGCTAACCACAGGTTTGGAGCACTAACACCGCCTCATGCATATGGGTCCTGGTGTAGTAACCATAGCGTGTAAAGGTGGAGGTGGTGCGGGTGGAAGGAACGTAGCCAGAATGGTACACTTTAGTATTTATGAGCATATTTTGAGCAATTCTCTAGTTCATGTGAAGCCCAGTAAGGAACTGTATTGGTCCCTATTTATAAGGAAGACCCGTCACGTGATATGAGTGGGTACAGTGATTGGTCCACACCCCCGACTCCTGCACCACTAGGCTCCCGTCTCGGCCCGCCCGCCACACCTCTCCCCGCGCACCCCGCCGCACCCCACCTCTCCCTCCACTACCTTTCTCCCGCCCGCGCCGACCCGGCCTGCCCGAGCCCTCGCCGGCCCACCCCACCCCGGCCGCTCCGGCCCGTCCCAGCCCGCCCCGCGGGGTGGCGCTGCACTGAGCACGGCCGGGCTCGTCTCAATTAACGGGCAGGCCTTTTATGTTCATCTGCTAAGTTGTTTCATGCCTCGCAGCCTCATCGATCCACGCCTGATACCCCAATTTGGGCAGGGGCCAGGGGACACGCCGACAGGAGCGTCACGGCGTGCTGAGACAGGCCGCGGCACCGGCGCCAAGGGGCCACACCGCACCCACTCACACCCGTACCACTACCAGCAGAGCCACGCTGTACATTCACTCTGAAACCAGCAGCTCTATACCCACTCACACCCGTACCAGCAGAGCCATACTGTACATTCACTCTGAAACCAGCAGCTCTATACCCACTCACACCCGTACCAACAAAGCCACACTGTACATTCACTCTGAAACCAGCAGCTCTATACCCACTCACACCCGTACCAGCAGAGCCACACTGTACATTCATTCTGAAACCAGCAGCTCTATACCCACTCACACCTGTACCAGCAGAGCCACACTGTACATTCACTCTGAAACCAGCAGCTCTATACCCACTCACAGCCGTACCAGCAGAGCCATGCTATACATTCACCCTGAAACCAGCATCTCTATACCCACTCACACCCGTACCAGCAGAGCCACAATGTACATTTACTCTGAAACCAGCAGCTCTATACCCACTCACACCCGTACCAGCAGAGCCACGCTGTACATTCACTCTGAAACCAGCAGTTCTATACCCACTCATACTCATACCAGCAGAGCCACAATGTACATTTACTCTGAAACCAGCAGCTCTATACCCACTCACACCCGAACCAGCAGAGCCACGCTGTACATCCACTCTGAAACCAGCATCTCTATACCCACTCACACCCGTACCAGCAGAGCCACACTGTACATTCACTCTGAAACCAGCAGCTCTATACCCACTCACACTCATACCAGCAGAGCCATGCTGTACATTCATTCTGAAACCAGCAGCTCTATACCCACTCACACCCGAACCAGCAGAGCCATGCTGTAGATTCACTGTGAAACCAGCATCTCTATACCCACTCACACCCGTACCAGCAGAGCCACACTGTACATTCACTCTGAAACCAGCAGCTCTATACCCACTCACACACATACCAGCAGAGCCAAGCTGTACATTCACTCTGAAACCAGCAGCTCTATACCCACTCACACCCGAACCAGCAGAGCCATGCTGTAGATTCACTGTGAAACCAGCATCTCTATACCCACTCACACCCATACCACAGAGCCACACTGTACATTCACTCTGAAACCAGCAGCTCTATACCCACTCACACCCATACCAGCAGAGCCACGCTGTACATTCACTCTGAAACCAGCAGCTCTATACCCACTCACATCCATAGCAGTGGAGCCACACTGTACATTCACTCTGAAACCAGCAGCTCTATACCCACTCACACCCATACCAGCAGAGCCATGCTGTACATCCACTCTGAAACCAGCAGCTCTATACCCACTCACACCCGTACCAGCAGAGCCCCACTGTACATTCACTCTGAAACCAGCAGCTCTATACCCACTCATACCGTACCAGCAGAGCCATGCTGTACATTCACTCTGAAACCAACAGCTCTATACCCACTCACACCCATACCAGTGGAGCCACACTGTACATTCACTCTGAAACCAGCAGCTCTATACCCACTCACACCCATACCAGCAGAGCCATGCTGTACATCCACTCTGAAACCAGCAGCTCTATACCCACTCACACCCGTACCAGCAGAGCCACACTGTACATTCACTCTGAAACCAGCAGCTCTATACCCACTCATACCGTACCAGCAGAGCCACACTGTACATTCATTCTGAAACCAGCAGCTCTATACCCACTCACACCCATACCAGCAGAGTCAAGCTGTACATTCACTCTGAAACCAGCAGCTCTATACCCACTCATACCGTACCAGCAGAGCCACGCTATACATTCAATCTGAAACCAGCAGCTCTATACCCACTCACACCCATACCAGCAGAGCCATGCTGTACATTCAATCTGAAACCAGCAGCTCTATACCCACTCACACCCATACCAGCAGAGCCACGCTGTACATTCACTCTGAAACCAGCAGCTCTATACCCACTCACACCCATACCAGCAGAGCCATGCTGTACATTCAATCTGAAACCAGCAGCTCTATACCCACTCACACCCATACCAGCAGAGCCATGCTGTACATTCAGTCTGAAACCAGCAGCTCTATACCCACTCACACCCGTACCAGCAGAGCCATGCTGTACATTCACTCTGAAACCAGCAGCTCTATACCCACTCACACCCATACCAGCAGAGCCACGCTGTACATTCACTCTGAAACCAGCAGCTCTATACCCACTCACACCCGTACCAGCAGAGCCACACTGTACATTCACTCTGAAACCAGCAGCTCTATACCCACTCACACCCATACCAGCAGAGCCACACTGTACATTCACTCTGAAACCAGCAGCTCTATACCCACTCATACTCATACCAGCAGAGCCACAATGTACATTCACTCTGAAACCAGCAGCTCTATACCCACTCACACCTGTACCAGCAGAGCCACGCTGTACATTCACTCTGAAACCAGCAGCTCTATACCCACTCACACACCTACCATCAGAGCCACACTGTACATTCACTCTGAAACCAGCAGCTCTATACCCACTCACACCTGCCAGCAGAGCCACGCTGTACATTCACTCTGAAACCAGCAGCTCTATACCCACTCATACCCATACCAGCAGAGCCACGCTGTACATTTACTCTGAAACCAGCAGCTCTATACCCACTCATACCCATACCAGCAGAGCCACAATGTACATCCACTCTGAAACCAGCAGCTCTATACCCACTCACACCCGTACCAGCAGAGCCATGCTGTACATTCACTCTGAAACCAGCAGCTCTATACCCACTCACACCCGTACCAGCAGAGCCATGCTGTACATACACTCTGAAACCAGCAGCTCTATACCCACTCACACCCGTACCAGCAGAGCCACACTGTACATTCACTCTGAAACCAGCAGCTCTATACCCACTCACACCCGTACGAGCAGAGCCATGCTGTACATTCATTCTGAAACCATCATCTCTATACCCACTCACACCCGTACCAGCAGAGCCACGGTGTACATTCACTCTGAAACCAGCAGCTCTATACCCACTCACACCCGTACGAGCAGAGCCATGCTGTACATTCATTCTGAAACCAGCAGCTCTATACCCACTCACACACCTACCATCAGAGCCACACTGTACATTCACGCTGAAACCAGCAGCTCTATACCCACTCACACCTGCCAGCAGAGCCACGCTGTACATTCACTCTGAAACCAGCAGCTCTATACCCACTCATACCCATACCAGCAGAGCCACGCTGTACATTTACTCTGAAACCAGCAGCTCTATACCCACTCATACCCATACCAGCAGAGCCACAATGTACATCCACTCTGAAACCAGCAGCTCTATACCCACTCACACCCGTACCAGCAGAGCCATGCTGTACATTCACTCTGAAACCAGCAGCTCTATACCCACTCACACCCGTACCAGCGAGCCATGCTGTACATACACTCTGAAACCAGCAGCTCTATACCCACTCACACCCGTACAGCAGAGCCACACTGTACATTCACTCTGAAACCAGCAGCTCTATACCCACTCACACCCGTACGAGCAGAGCCATGCTGTACATTCATTCTGAAACCATCATCTCTATACCCACTCACACCCGTACCAGCAGAGCCACACTGTTCATTCACTCTGAAACCAGCATCTCTATACCCACTCACACACATACCAGCAGAGCCACACTGTACATCCACTCTGAAACCAGCAGCTCTATACCCACTCACACCCGTACCAGAAGAGCCACAATGTACATTTACTCTGAAACCAGCAGCTCTATACCCACCCATACCCGTACCAGCAGAGCCTCACTGTACATTCACTCTGAAACCAGCAGCTCTATACCCACTCATACTCATACCAGCAGAGCCACAATGTACATTCACTCTGAAACCAGCAGCTCTATACCCACTCACACCCGTACCAGCAGAGCCATGCTGTACATTCACTCTGAAACCAGCAGCTCTATACCCACTCACACCCGTACCAGCAGAGCCACGCTGTACATCCACTCTGAAACCAGCAGCTCTATACCCACTCACACCCGTACCAGCAGAGCCATACTGTACATTCACTCTGAACCCAGCAGCTCTATACCCACTCACACCCGTACGAGCAGAGCCATGCTGTACATCCACTCTGAAACCAGCAGCTCTATACCCACTCACACCCGTACCAGCAGAGCCACAATGTACATTTACTCTGAAACCAGCAGCTCTATACCCACTCATACCCATACCAGCAGAGCCATGCTGTACATCCACTCTGAAACCAGCAGCTCTATACCCACTCATACCCATACCAGCAGAGCCACAATGTACATCCACTCTGAAACCAGCATCTCTATACCCACTCATACCCGTACCAGCAGAGCCCCACTGTACATTCACTCTGAAACCAGCAGCTCTATACCCACTCACACCTGCCAGCAGAGCCACGCTGTACATCCACTCTGAAACCAGCAGCTCTATACCCACTCACACCCGTACCAGCAGAGCCATGCTGTACATTCACTCTGAAACCAGCAGCTCTATACCCACTCACCCGTACCAGCAGAGCCATGCTGTACATCCACTCTGAAACCAGCAGCTCTATACCCACTCACACCCGTACCAGCAGAGCCACGCTGTACATTCACTCTGAAACCAGCAGCTCTATACCCACTCATACCCATACCAGCAGAGCCACAATGTACATTCACTCTGAAACCAGCAGCTCTATACCCACTCACACCCATACCAGCAGAGCCACGCTGTACATTCACTCTGAAACCAGCAGCTCTATACCCACTCACACCCCTATGAGCAGAGCCACGCTGTACATCCGCTCTGAAACCAGCAGCTCTATACCCACTCACACCCGTACCAGCAGAGCCACGGTGTACATTCACTCTGAAACCAGCAGCTCTATACCCACTCACACCCGTACCAGCAGAGCCACACTGTACATTCACTCTGAAACCAGCAGCTCTATACCCACTCACACCCATACCAGCAGAGCCATGCTGTACATTCACTCTGAAACCAGCAGCTCTATACCCACTCACACCCGTACCAGCAGAGCCACACTGTACATTCACTCTGAAACCAGCAGCTCTATACCCACTCACACCCATACCAGCAGAGCCATGCTGTACATCCACTCTGAAACCAGCAGCTCTATACCCACTCACACCCGTACCAGCAGAGCCACACTGTACATTCACCCTGAAACCAGCTTACATCCGTAGATCCACACTCACTCACACCGCTACCAGCAGATCCACACTCACTCTGAAACCAGTCGATCTGTACCCACTCACATCGGTACCAGCAGAGCCCCACTCACTCTGAAACTAGCAGATCTATACCCACTCACAATGCTACCAGCAGATCGATGCCCACTCACACTGGAACCACCAGATCCACAATCAATAACACTGGTACCAGCAGATATACACTCACTAACACCGGTACCAGCAGATCTACACTCACTAACACCGGTACCAATAGATGTATAATCACTAACACTGGTATCAGCAGACCTACACTGCACATTCACTTTGAAACCAGCAGATCTATATCCACTCACCCCGGTACCAGCATCTCTACACTGATAGTGAAACCAACAGATATATACCAACTCACACCACTATCAGCAGATCCACACCAGAATGAGCAGCTCCACACTGTACACACTCGCTCCGAACCCAGCAGATCCACACCCACTCACACCGATACCAGCACATGTGCACCTAATTACACGAACACCATGCAAACATAATATATAACTGCAATATTATTATTAACCATAGCCACATTTATTCCAATTATTTCTGTAGTGCACAACTATTCCCATGTTGGCAACACTTCTTCATTCAGGTTCCTCCCGTATCATCCAGACAGGTAGTGTTCGATCTGGTACTGAGTCTAGACCGCATTATCGACATCGATATCGGAGGGAGAGATTACATACCCATTTTCACAGGAATGACGCGTGCTCTGCACCCCCTTCACAGCCTTATCGGAGAACACATTCTCTTAGGTGACGTATTGAGTTATCCACGTTGGTGGGATGCACCGAGTGCCACCACACACAGCGCCACCACGTGACGGCGCCCGTGTGAGAGTGAGCGCACACTAAAGGCATTCGCGACGAGGGCGATGCATCGGTCCACCGACATTTTCGTAGTTTGCGATATGTTAGGAATGTGAGGGATTAACATATTTGGTCACTGTTGTTTATTGGGTTTTTACATCCTGGCAACATCTAAGGTCATATAAGGTTCCGACTTGTGACAGTGCACACTACCTATGATGACTTTAAAGTTGGTTGGTTGTTGCAGTTTTACAGCTTGGCAACATCTAAGGTCATATCAGGACCGGTACCGACTTGTGACAGTGCACATTCATGACCACTTTATAGTGCTGCCGTACTGGGAAATGAGGACAATGGAACCATGACCCGATCTCCCACTCAGTCACATTATCCTGATACTGAGTTAACCAATCCTTGGCCCATCCTATTATGTTGAGCGCCCAGCTAGATAACAACAAGTATCAATTTTGTAAGTCTGATTCGGCCAGGATTTAGACAAACTCTCGACCTTCCGCATGGGAAACATGCACCCTTACCAGTTCGTCTATCGCAGCTGTTATAACATATTTGGAAATATTAAATGCTAAGTTGTATTGTATTGGCATAGTACCAGACGGGTTGGCCGAATGAGTTGACCGTCCTTCTCCCGTTTTGGTAGATCATGGGATTCGAACCCAAGGGGCCGAACCCTGGTCGAGTGAAACCGATTACTTAAATATTGATACTTGTCGCTTCTTATCCAGGCGCTTGGCATTATTAGTATAAGGCAAGGACTGGTTGGCTCAGTGTCAGGATAATGTGACTGAATGGCATATCAGGTCATGGTGCTGATGACCTGATCTCCCAGTGGGGCAGCACTATGAAGTCACCATGAGTGTGCACTATCACAAGTCCATACGCACTCGGCATCCTGATATGCCCTTAGATGTTGCCCAGGATGTAAAACTCTAACAACCAACCAATGTATTGGCATAGTTGGGGAAATCTGTGATTAAAGGGATTTGTGTCTACTGCCACCTACCGGTGATGCGAGTCATTAGATCCAGTTAGGTGTGCACCTAGCGTCTTAAATTAGTACCATTAGGTATGAGCTATTAAGTTACCAATGCTGAGTGTATCGATTGGCTGTGAGGTACCCGTCGTTAACCCTGCACACACCTGGCGACAAGCGGGTTCCATGCTTCAGCTGGGATTCCAACAGCCTAGCAAGAGGCAGGTATGACATCCGTTTGTGCTGGGTGCCTGGCCATGCCGGCATCCCAGGTAACAAGTGAGCTGATTGGGTGGCAGAGAAGGCTCTGAGCTGTAACATTTCACCGTGCTCTGATCACAGGGCCACTCATATTTATGTACGTTAAAGCGATATGGCAGCATGAGCTTGAGGATTAGATGAAACACTGAATTACATGAAATCATCCAATTTCTGAGGAAAATGTTACATACTTATTTGAATGGTCTTAGCTACTGCTGCATTGGCCACTCTTGGTTAACATACCGTATATGTCCCAATAAAAGGACGCTACCCAATAGAAGCACACACCCCAGAAGAACGCTACCCAATAGAAGCACACACCCCATTTCAAGATTGAAAGCACACACAAATTTACGATCATATTTGGATTGAATGCACATACAATAAGACAATACCACTTTATTTCAGAGGCACAACAAAAACAAATAAAAATTTACGATCATATTCAGACTGAATGCACATAAAATAAGACAATCCCACTTTATTTCAGAGGCACAACAAAAACAAATCCATGACATTCTTTAACTTTGAATAGACATGCATCCTTGTGTCTGCACTCGCGCAGTGCGCATTTATTGGGAAATATGCGGTATGTATTTTCTTTGCTGAAGGAAAATGCCCTCTTCCTTGCGTATTGTATTTTTGGGTGTCATTACCCACTGACATTGAAACATTTTGGACCAAAACTGTGTAGATTTGATGGCTTCGCACCATGTTTACGATGCAAACCACATGTGAGCTCTTCTAAATGTAAAACAAGATCATATTTAGCATTCCTGGGTATAGCTAGACTATCACCTCTTGTAACTTAACCAAATATTGTACCATTACGCTTTAACTTAGATTTTACAGTCCTTTACCACACACTTTACACTTGATTGTGAGTTGTCACTTCTTGTGTAGAAAGTGACCATTAAGTAACATTATGACTCAATACAATTCAAACACTTCTCGCTGTGAATAAGGCCTCTCTTGCAGACATGGTATGAAATCACCATAAATCAATCAATCAATCAATCAATCAAGTGATCCAGCTACGGCTTTATGAAGTGCAAGATTCATAATCCTAGATACCATGAATATCCGCATTGAACATGTCCACATCATTCGCAATCAGAAACTAATGTTATCTTCTTTTAAATCAAGATGTTTGGTTGTGTTTTCTCTACATTGAGGAGGGTGAGTGCAGTGGTGAAGGGGGTGCAGGTAGGGGTGGAGATGGAAGTTGGGAGGTGGGTGGAGAGTTGTGGCGCTTTGGGCGTGAGATGGGTGGGAGTAGGGGGTGATACTGGCTATTGAATGATACCACGTGCCACTAAGACGTCACAGTGACGTCACCCACTACCACGTGACATGTTAATAAAACAAGATGGCGCATCCGTATGATGGCAGGGACGGTGGAATCTGAGCCGACACCTTGAAGTGCATGCACTGGCTGGTGTTTTTCTTTTCACTCACAATCCTCTGGGCATCCATCTTTGGGCCACAAACACGCCCACCTAATTAATTAATTAATTCAACTATTTTACTCAGCGGATATTCTCCTCGCAAAAGTGCTATATTTGGGTGATTTTTCTCTTTTTCTTCTTTTGTGTGTGCCGTGGCGATAGTTAAATTTAATAAGTCGGAACTGAAGGGAGGATAAATAATATATACATATATTTATTGTTTTACTAAATGTAGTCTATTCATCGAATAAAGTCTTTTGTCAGCACCAGAGCGCTGGTCTTCCAGCCGTACAGTAAAATTGCTTGATACACAAATGACATAATTATCAATTATCAAGCACTGGTCTTTCAGCCTAGCAGTAAACTTTCTTGATACACAGATGAAGCTATCAGTTGTAATCACACACTGCATGCAATTCCCGTTGGATAAAAAAAGTATTATACATGTTATATTATTATGCCTCTAGAAAGAAAATGGTTAGACTTTATCAGGCTTGTGAGTGTTGGGTCTTTCAGTCGACTTCCGGTTACTCAGTTGGAAGGCGCGGGTGTGTGTGTGTGTGGGTGTGTAGGGGGTGTGAGGGGGTGGGGTGGGGGTGGGTATGGGTATGGGTGTGTAGCTGTGTGTGTGGGAGGGTGTGGGTGGGTGAGGGTGAAAGGGGTGGTTAGGTTGCCAGTTATGCCCGCCATACACATCGCGGTAATTGTTTGTGAATCCCATAGATCGGCCATTTTAGCACCATATTGCAATTTTAACGTCCTATTTATAGGGTATACACAGATTATTCATTACCCATCTCGCTATACACACAGAATATAGAAGAAAACAGATAATTGTATTCTAAAGGAGTTCATACAAATAGCAATAATAAGAGGGGATTAAATGACATGACTTTATTTCTCCCCATATAATTAGGTAAGTTGTTCTGTGAAAAGGCTGGAATGTCTGGACGTTGGTGCCAACACTTGACGAATTAAATTTAAATAATAATTGGAAGAAAGAAACATAAGAATAAACTTCTGCTCCAAGATAAACACTGAGAGGAAATTAAGTTATTATCTGACATATGGACAGCAATAAGCTTTTTTTCTTAGGTCTCCTCCTCAAAATCATAGTTAAATACTCCACCTGTTCTACATCCACCGACCAGACAGCGCCGATAATCTGCACCGGATTATCTTTGTTAAGCTACGATTCCATATATGTTGTATGCGGTATGTGAATGCGAATTCGTCAAAAAATGGAAAAGCATATAAACGCATGGTGGTGCTTCCATATGTCCGGTTGTAAATGCGAATGTGAATGCATGGATGGCAAAGTGGATCGCTCAATGGACCGATCGGTGCAAATGCGAATGCGAATGGCATACCACATAGCACGTATATAGAATCTTAGCTTAAATCCATTCAAAACTCTCGTCTCGCCTGCAATAAAGTCCTGCGACTTACCCTGACTGAATACATTTCTTTCTGGCGAGCAAATCGGTCCAGTTTGCGCCAGGCATTATACGTGAGGGGGAGGGGCGCCACTTTAAATTCCGATAATCACAAACCTTTAGACCCTTTACATTTTGGCACCTCATTTCACAATAACGATATTCGTCCCACAGCGCCTCGGGAGTGCGTGTATGGACGCCACACTGCGGATAATTGCTGCAACTGTTACTTGTGAACAGTAATGAACAACTGTAAAAAAATATATATATAAAATGACAGCATAGAGTAAGAGGCATGTATGTGTAATGGGTGCTGGACGCCGCAGTGTCATGCTTACATTTGTTCAGGCGGGATGGGCTGACCACAGTGTTGTCAGTATGGACGGCTTCTAGTAGGTTCTCCCCCCATATCTTCACCCCATCAAAGCAAACCGCTGCCACATTGTCACACTGCCACTGCTACACTGCCACACTGCCACATTGTCAGACAGCAACTGCCATACTGCAACACTGTCACATTGTCACACTGCCACTGCTACATTGCCACACTGCCACATTGTCACACTGCCACTGCTACATTGCCACATTGTCACACTGCCACTGTCACACTGCTACATTGCCACACTGCCACATTGTCACACTGCCACTCTCACACTGCTACATTGTCACACTGACACTGCTACACTGCCAGATTGTCACACTGCCACTGACACACTGCTACATTGTCACACTGCCACTTGCCACTGCCACATTGTCACACTGCCACTGCCACATGGCTAGATTGTCACACTGCCACACTGCTACACTGCCACATTGCAACACTGCCACTGCTACGTTGCCACACTTTCACATTGTCACACTGCCACTGTCACACTGCTACATTGTCACACTGCCACACCTCCACGCTGCCACACTGTCACGCTGCCATTGCCACTGCCACACTGCTACATTGTCACACTGTCACTGCCACATTTTTACACTGCCACACTGCGCCATCACATTGTCACACTGCCACCACCATATTGGCACATTGCCACTGCCACAGCGCTACTGCCACACTGATACCACCCCACTGCCACTGCAACACTGTCATACTCCCACTGCCACACTGCCAATACCACACTGCCATTACCACACTGCCATTACCACACTGCCAATACCACAGTGCCAATACCACACTGCCATTACCACTCTGCCACCACGACTGCAACACTGCTACTGCAACATTGCTACTACCACTCTGCCACTGTCACACTGCCATTCTGCTACACTGCTACGCTGCCATTGTCACAATGCCACACTGTTTCTGTAATATTGGTACTGCCAGTCTGAAAGCGCCATACTGCCACACTGTCACATTATCACACTGCCACTGCCACACTGTCACACTATCACACTGCCACACTGCCCCTACAAACAAAAGAAGACGTCCATTTGAGCTGTTTTTTGTACTTGCCGCTGCTCGGCTCTCTGTCTGAGGGGTAAATATTAACACGGTGTTTTCCATTAGCGGAGATAAAGACAACGTTGTTGCTGAATTACCGGTCATTTGGTCAGACCTTGTGTGGCTCCCTTTTGTCGCTATGCCCCCTTCAACCCTCCGCCCCTACCCAGCCCCGCTCCGCCCGACCCAGCCCCTCAACATCCTGCCCCCCCCCCCCCCCCCCCCCACCTGGCCGCCCTCAATGCCTCCCCTCACCGTGCACAGGTCTTCAGAGACCCTGCGTCTCGGTCGGACCCAGCCTCTGCCGTTTTCATAATTAGGCCCTTTTGTGGCATGGGGGAAATTGCCTAATATCGGGGTCAATACTCTATCAATGGGATCGATCCGTTGGGCGGTCGAGGAACCGACCGGCTGCCATTTTCATTTTACTAATCATTCACCCCCACTCTACACAGCGAAAAAAGGCAAACGCATTAAACATGCGGCAAAACAGGGTAACCAAGTTTGTTATTGTTTGTTATTAATTAATATGAGTTCATTTTTATGAGAACTTTTAACTGAACATCTCGTTTTGACATAAAAGAAGAACAGTAATCGGAGTGGCCATCGACTGCAATTGTTACTGTTCCTGCTGCACTTGAATATGGAGATGGCGGAAGGTTGGGAGTGAGAGGGCCTGGGTTTGGGTGAGGGGGTGGGGGTGTGGGTGTTGGTGGGGGTGGGGGGAGGTCGGTGGAGTGTTAGTCAGACGCCCCCCGTGAGAAGCCGCTGTGGGGTTTACAGATAGCGGGTCGATATGTAAATGTGGATTCTGGGCGGCCGGTATTATTCACGCGGCCGACACGTGTTTAAAGTGTTCCGCCCCGTGCCCGGCCCCGACCCGCATGGCCGCCACATTTACACCCAACTCACCACCTTTTTGGACTCGCCAGCCAGCTCAGGCCGGCATGTGAATCCCGCGCCTGGTTTAGGGTTCAGTTTAGATCAAAGGAAGGGGGGAGGGAGGGAGCTGGAGATTTGGGTAGGAATTCATAGGCTGGATATATATGTGTAGAGGAATGAAGAGGCAGGGGACTGAAAAGCGGGTTAAGGGTTTATGTTCTATGAGTTTGTTGTTGTTGGTGAGCAATTCAATGTAATGTAGTTCCTTAGAAGAATTCGTTTATTTTCAGTATTGAAGCACCGGTCTATTTGTAGGCAAATGTACACAAATGTGTGTATTCTATCATAATGGATTAATGCATACTTGTAAGGAAATGTACACACATTTGGGAATTCTATCATAATGGATTAATATGTCCTAAGTTGTAAGTAAATGTGCACAAATTTGTGTATTCTAGCATACTGGATTAATGTAATGAACTTATAATAACGAAAGTCTTGTTTTTAGATGGGAAGGGTTGAGAGTCAGTAGGATATCGCATGGGACTGGACTCGCTGTTTGATTGGTTATTGTAGTCACGTGGTCATCTTACCTTCGTCATCTATGTGTACTGTTAGTGCGAATATATTGTTTGTCGGTGTTCTATTTTACCGTCAACATTTAAGTTACATAACACAATGCGTTTGAGTTTCTGCCATCAATCTGAGATATTAGGTTGGTTGTCACAATCCCTTTTACTTTAATTTGAAGCAACTTTGAATGTAAAGGTCGACCTTTGGTGATATTCGAAGTGGAAACATGCCGAAGTAATTTTAGAGTGCACACCGAAATGCTAGACAGAGGCTCTGTTTACCCACTTGCGAGTGTAGCAGCATACCGCAAGAGCGCAAACTGTAATTAATGTTTAATCACCCACAAGTATCTAATTTGGAGGTGAGTGTTTTGGCTCCCAACATTTGATGCTTTCATCGGATTGTGAATTTTTAGCAGTTGTGTGTCTTTTGTTTTTGTACTCTCCTCTGCAATTAAAAAAAATTGTTATTGAGGGCAAAAGAAAGCTAATACATGGAATTGTAGAGCATCAAGGTCACTTATTGATGACAGGCAGATCGTGTTGTTATTGGAGGGATATTTTGGAAGTATTCAGGGGAAAATTGGAATGCTCTTGTGCTACAACTTCACAACTGGCATATACTTTCCATATACCTATAACATTACATACAATGTTTCCAATAGCCACACCAAGTAAGCGCCAGTCTATGAACTAATTTTCAATCATAGTATTTAGTGTACAATGCTACAACAGTTCAAATGAATTTATCCAATAAGTCCTGATTTGTAACAGCTTAGAATGATTTCCGGTAAAGTTTTTTTTCCCAATCAGGTGGCCGGCATTATTACTTGGACTAGAATCGGTGCAAGGGAAATGTTAGCTACTCCTGCTCGTAAAGTGGTATTATATCAATACGGCGCAATATTACACATTTATCATTTCATTCGAGCCTACACATGATGAATAGCATATCAATAGTTATGGTCGTCTATGGGATATCTATGTGTATTATAAACAAAAGTGGAGTGGTGGGGGGGATTTATTAATTCTATAATTCCATAACTCCAGAAAACCACACCAGGTCGCTATGTTCCACATATCTATTTACATCAGGCGAGACTCAGACTAAAAGCTGATTATGGACGGCTAAATAAAGGGACACTTCTCATGTCTTTCTTATCTGTGAATGATCAAATTAAAAACTAGGTAAGTGGGGGTCACTACCCACCATTACACACCCTGTGCCTACTCCTTGTGCTTAGTGTAGTAGTACCCGTATTCAGTGAACCCTTGCCATACGGTGTCAATTTTGCAACGTGCGAAATCCTTAATTTATTGCCTTTTTATGAGTTTTCTATGTTTGTGTCTCAAATGATTTTTCCTTCCGACATCAGGGCATTTTCTGCCGAGGTAATCGCAGTGTTGTCCGTTGAATATAAGTAGCATTTTAATTAGCGAGGCTTAGGCCCCATGTGTGTACTGGAAACCACACACTGTGTACGGTATGTGTGGACGCACATCCACTGTGGTGTGGGTGGTGCGGGGACAGTAAATATAGAAGACACACTTCCGGTCTCTATCTGCACGAGGCGCCACCTACATCCGCCTCACATCACGTGGACGGGAAGGAGCTGGGCGGGGCGGGGCTTGGTTGGGTGGGGCGGGGCAGGCCGTGGCTGGGAGGGGGGGGCGGGGCGGATGGGCGCACACACTGGACGGGCACAGTATCTAGCAGGTCATAATGGGAAGTAGATCCGGGTAAAAAAGAGTGGCTGTCGCATATCTAATACAATCTAAACACGCCACGTCACCGGGCGGGCGGGCGGGTGGGGGGGGGGGGAGGTCCGGGAGGAGCCCGGGGTGGGGTACCGGGCGGGTGGCCGGGAGGAGCCCGGGATGGAACTTCGGGCGGGAGGGGCGGGAGTCCGGGAGGAGCCTTGCGGTGGGACACCGCGCGGGAGGGGCGGGAAGTCCGGGAGAAACCTGGGGGTTGGACACCGGGCGGGAGGGGCGGGTACTCCGGGAGGAGCTTGGGGTCGGGCTGGGGGGTCGGGCACCGGCGGGAGAGGCGGGGAGTCCGGGAGGAGTTTGGGCTGGGGCTAGTGGTGGGGCACCGGGTGGGAGCGGCGGGGGCTCCCGGAGGAGCTCGGGAGGCGGGCTGTGGGGCTGGTATGGCGCTGTGGGGCTGGCAGGGAGCTGATGTTGGGAGCATAGGGTTAGTGGGGTGGAGACGGTCGAGGATGGGCGGTGACGGGCGGGGGACGGGCGGGGGATGGGTGGGGGCTGGCAGAAACGGGCGGGGACGGGCAGGGACGGACGGGGACTGGCGGGGGATGCGCGGTAGCATTAAACATTCATTGTGCGTGGATGACTGCTCCGGGCGCGCTGAGTGACAGTGCGGGGCGGCATCTGAGCGCGCCCCGCGCCTTCCCGCCGATATGATGTTGTCGGCGCCCCCCACCCCCACACCCCGTCCCGCCCCGCCCCGCGCCACCCTGCCCCGAAACGCCCCGAAACGCGGGCTGGCCGCGGGGTATTGGCGAAGGGGACCACCCCCCGGGACCGCGGCGCCTGCCGAGGTGATATTGGCGCCACCCTGTGGTCAGGTGGTCAGATGGGCGCGCCAGGAGGCAGCCGTGAAGCGCGCCCACCATAATGCCCACTTACAGCTGTGTACTTGGTCTGCGCCGCCGCGCCCCGCCCCGCCCCGCCCGACCACACCCCGCCCCACCCCGCCCCACCCCGCCCCGTCTAGACCCACTCTACCCCGTCCGCCAGGCCCCGCCCTGTCCCACCTCGCCCGACCACACTCCGCCCCGTCCCAACCCGCCCAACCCGCCCTATACCACCCCGCTCCGCCCTACCCCGCGACACGTGGCTTCACTCCACCCAACACTATCTCACTTTTTCCCACCATGCCCCAACTTGTCCAGACTCGACTCTTCTGCCTATCTCAGTGAATTTCCCCCCCCGCTCCGCACCGCTCCGCCCCGCTCCGCCCCGCTCCGCCCCGCTCCGCCCCGCTCCGCCCCGCTCCGCCCCGCTCCGCCCCGCTCCGCCCCGCTCCGCCTCGCTCCGCCCCGCTCCGCCACGCTCCGCCCCGCTCCGCCCCCATCCACCAATATCCTCACACCACATTCCGCTATACCGGATGCGGCGGCCGAATCATTGTGCTAGCTTACTCCTCATTGCCTGGGCTTACCCTCATTGTCCTGCTTTACCCTCATTGTCCCGGCTTACCTTCACTAGCCAGCCTTACCCTCATGTGTCTGCCTTACCCCTGTTATCCTGGCATATAATCATTGTCCTGCCGTACCCTCGTTATCCTGGCTTGCCCAGATTGTCTCGCCTTACCGTCCTTGTCCTGCATTATTTTATTGTGATGCCTTACCCTCATTGTCAAGGTTGACCTTCAGTATCTTGAATTTCTCTCCCTGATCCATCTGACCCATATTGTCTTGGCTTACCCCTCATTCTCCTGCCTTACCCTCATTACTCAGCTTACCTTCATTAACACAGTTTACCTTCAGTAACCCACTTACCTTCATTAACCAAACTTACCCTCATTGACGCATCTTACCCTCAGTGGCCCAGCTTACCCTCATTGTCCTGTCTTACCCTTTATTCTACTTACCCTCCTCGACTCAATTTACTCCTCATTGTCCGGGCTTACTTCTCATTGTCTGGGTTTACTTCTCATCGTCCTGGCTTACTTCTCATCGACCGGGCTTACTTCTCATCATCCCGGCCTACCTCTCATTTCCTCGGCCCTGATCCATGTCCCTCCCTGTCTGCTTTACACTAACAACCCTGCCCATACGACCACTGCAAAACTATAACCCCAACCCGCCATCCAACCCCTGCCCGCCCGACGTCCCGCAACCCAAAGCGATAATGTCTTACCTCCACCCATTTCTCTCAAATTCCCCCTCCATAAGGATCACAGTCCAATCTCGCCTAATTCGTCCTCCTCCTCCCCCTCCTCCCAAAAGCACCGCCCTCCTCCCTCCTCCCCCGCCCCCCTCCCACACACAACCCCTACCACACTGCCCCCTTACCTTGCCCTACCCATTCCCATGACCGTCTGCAGACAGGCGATGGACGATTACACCACACTATTGGCCCTTCTAAGGGCCATCTGACCTTTAAGGGCCTTCCTAGTATAGAGCTGGAGGCCCTTGCTCGTCAGGCCCAGCCATCACAGACTGCCCCATTCATCTTTCAGTGGCCTTTGTGCGTGTGTGGCCGGGTTGTGTTCCCGCAGTTACATATGGGTATATTGTTACACAGACCACCAGCGGCTGGTCCTCAGATAGCAGATCTGCTGTGAAGTGCATGGTCAATATAATTACAAAACACAATAACACTCACGCTGTGCTATGCCCTCCTCCCCCTGTCCCCTCCCCCCGACTTTCTCCCTTAACAAGGCTCCGCGACAGAAAGCCCATCTTCCACTGGGGAATCTGAAACGGTGCCTGTGCAGGGGCCTAAAGTGGCATTTTCAGGAGGTACGCAGACTTTTTTCTTGATGGAATAAAATGCTATTAGAATAGAATGCGATGGAATAAAGCGCTATGAAACATCATGCGCATTACCTGGTTGGCAGAAATAACTAGGAACCATAGCTGATATAGCTGGGTTCTGTGCTGTTTACTTGGGTACATATGTACTTATTTACGATATAGCTTTGAGAGCATTCGGCAGGAACACCCTGAGACTAAAAAAAACATAAAAACAACACATCGAACTGAATAAGATTCACTGCATTCAGGTCATTTTCCAGTCTCTACAAAAATGTGGGGGTTTCTTCTGAATATGCCTGTAGTCAAATCAGCTAGATGTTATTAAACATTATTTACATTTCTGTATTTGGTCTCTGTATTATCATAGCTCACTTGGAGCTAGTGTTCCGTGGGATATATTTATGGAGTTATTGACGTGACTGACATAGCTGGTCAGCATGTCTATATTTAGTTAAATAGATTCATTTAAAAGTCATACTATCATTTATCTTTATATTAGCATTATGTCTTCATAAATATCCAGTTCTGTCGACACATAACACAACCAAATCCTGATATGACGTTGGATGTTGCCAGGACGTAAACCAACGACTACTATGCTCATAAACCTCTCGCAACTTTAGCCACGTGGTATGAATTAAAGTTTGCTGTCATTTGACACAAATTTAACCACTTCAAAGTTGCATCTGAGATCCCTTGTGCTGTCATTTGAAACAACTCTGACCATTTCAGATTGCCGTATGAATTTCAATGTAGCAGATAAATGTAATTAACAAAACCGACTGAAATAATAAGTACCTACTAAGATTTTGCTATTAATATTACCTGTGGTGCTGATATAGCATTTGACCATCAGCAACTAATCAATCAACAATCAATGCAATATAGAACAGGTTTACTACAATGCTACTGTTTGACTCAGTAAGGGATAGAACAACTACTATTGGCACATCCAGTGGACTATCTACCACCAAGGTATCCTTCATCCGGTCTGATACCGCATGATATGCTTATACTAAATATTACCACACACACATATATATCTATGATGTTTTAAATGCAATTAATGTGTAATAGTAAGAGATAGTTTGCCTGGGAAATAGAATCCCAGCCTTTACATTCCCAGCCTTTATCTAATATATAATATGTATTATGTAATATATAATATGTAATATATAATATGTAATATATAATATATGTATTATGTGCATACTGTGTATATATAATATGTAATATATATTATATATAATATGTAATATATTATATTTATTATATATATTATATACAATACATATACTGCATATCCACAACAGGGACAAATGTTCAAACCATAAAGTCGAACAAAGACAATCAAGTGCAGACATTTGGGACTATTTACATTACATCTAAACCCCCCTCTCGTCATAACTCCCCTGTCGCTTCTCTGCCACATCGCCTTGTCGTCGGCGCAGTCTTCATCGCGCGCTGGCGTGGCACCGTGCGCCGCGCTCACTCACTTAAGTGAGGACCGGGCGCGCGCCGGGAGACGGTGGGGTAGCGTGATCAATATTCATGAAGCGGCGGGCTGTGAGCGGCTGCCCGCTCTTATTTGGGCGCGCCCCTGCATGCCCGCCGCCCCGCAAGACTTGCTGACCCACCCGGCATCCTGCAAACTTCGCTGACTCGATTACGCTTTCTTTCTTCATCACGGCGCAGATGAGCGCCCTTGATCCGGTGTCAAAATGATCACAATAAGCCGAGATCAGGGATGGCACCTCGCCGCCACGTGATCTCCATTGTTGGCTGAGAGAAATTGCATTAAATCTGATAAGATTACGTCTGGTAGTGGTGGTGGTGGTGGTGGTGGCGGCAGCGGCGGTGAAGGTGGGGGAGGGGATGGGTGGCGGGATGTTGGGGAAGGGGACGGGGGTGGGTGGTGCGTAAGGGAGGCGGTAAGGGTTGGGCCTGCCCGTACGGTATAAAGGCTCTGGGCGGGAATGGGTAGTTTCTTTTGACCTTTTTCATAAGGGAGTTGGAGGGAGAGGGCTGGGCAACTTGTTGTGCGGACTGATACCTAGGTATGACATTAGTGATGAGCCAATAATAAGTAGGACATGGACCGGAGTTTGTTCAGCTTTAGAATTATAGCAGGAGCAGCTCGTGGTGGAATAAGTGTTGAATAAGCACACGTGGCCCAGATTGGAGGGTAGCTCAAGAAACTCTACTATTGGGATGCGTGGTTCAGTCAGTATTGTGAGCAGCTGAGGATGTGTGAGCAGATAAAAGCAACGGCAGATAAGGCATGTGGGGGGAAGAGGAGCAGTTCGCTAGTGGCCTGAAGTAGCAGCTCGGTGGAAGAAGGGCATTTCCGGTGGGATGTGTATCCTGGAATAGGTGAGTGGGTAGGGTGGGGGGGGGGGGGAAGTGCCCCCAGAGAGGCGCGGAATGAGACGAGTTGCCGAGGGATAGCTGGCGAGCCGGGCCGGCTGGCGAGCCGCCCGGGCCGTGGGCGTAGCGGCCGGAGGCGGGACGGGGCCCGCCCCCAGTAGAGAGCCGCTCCCCGGGGACCACTCGACAAGTGGCTACGGGCCTCTGTCCACATGGCGCGACGGACCGGTGTCTGAACGTAACCTTGGTGGCGCCCATTAGGCACCGTCCGTATACACGGCATAAGCAAACAGCCATGCAGTAGTAAGCAGGGCCCGGCACATGAAAGCCACTCCGCGCACCTTAGTACCTTATACTGCCTGTCCGCCGCTCTTTAGACAGCATGGGTCGGGATGCGGGTGGGTGGTGGGGAGTGGGAGTATGTGTGGGTGGGAGCTGGGGTTTGGGTGAAGGAATACTGACATGGCAGGGTAGGAGTGCACATGTATGCGTACAGGTCAAGACATGTGGCCGTACAGGTGAAGTATGTGTGTGTACAGGTCAAGTAGGTGGGTGTACAGGTCGGGTATTTGGATGTACAGGTCGGGTATTTGGGTGTACAGGTCAGGTATTTGGGTGTACAGGTCAGGTATGTGGGTGTACAAGTCAAGAATGTGGAAGTTCAAGTCAAGTATGTGGGTGTTAAGGTCAAGTATGTGGGTGTTAAGGTCAAGTATGTGGGTGTACAAGTCAAGTATGTGGATGTTCAGGTCAAGTATGTGGGTGTTAAGGTCAAGTATGTGGGTGTTAAGGCCAAGTATGTGGGCGTATAGGTCAAGTATGCGGACATACATGTCTAGTATTAATGAATACATGTCAAGTATGCAAGCATACAAGTCTAGTCAGCATGCCCACAGGTTAAGTCAGCAGGTATACGGTTAGCGTTCTATATCCATAAGTTATATGAAAGTCATAACAGCGAAATACGAACCGACTGGTACATATCTAATGTATAACACTTTATACAAGTATGAATTGTAAGGAAACATGTACTGTTTTATTATGATCTTTCCGTAGACACATTGGAGGAGTTCCCACCCTCCACCATTTGTCTGGGTAATCTATTCGGGTGGCCCCCCCCCTGGCGCCGCATACACTGGAGGAATTTTTCTTATATGGAAAGAGAGATGGATAATGCACATGCATGCATAACTTCCTGTGTACGAAGTTGGAGGTTCGATCATCAACTGAGTCAATCCAATGACTTATACAAAATCGCTACTTGATTGCAATCTGAGCATTATTAGTATTACGACGGAGCAAGAAGCATTGGAATGAAGAAAAATCATTCCTTTGTAACTGAAATGTGATTGTGATAGTCCACGGTCTTTCACTCTGCCACGCACTCATGGAAGAACATCAAGATTGAGTGCAACTGGTTTATTACAAAACCTATCCACTCTCCGTGACATCAACAGTCAACTGACCTTCCCCCTGACTTGCTAGGTCACCTCTATAGGTGGGTGGGGGTGTGCTAGCCACACACAGTAGAGGGCAGCCCAGTCGGGGCCCTACCTGGTGGTTAGCGTGCCACCACCTAGCGCAGTTCAGTGTAACTGCATATAGGTGTGCGACGTAGTGTCTGCCGCCACCGTGTGGTAGTGGAGCTCATGTACAGACTACTACATGATTATACTTATATACAAACACACACATTTATTCCCCCATTTATAAAGCGCAACAAATGTTGAGAAGGATGGAGGAGCGAGAACCTGAACATTGAGGATGGATGACTGGAAAAAGAGGGAGCAAAGTGTGCGGGGATGGAAGATCTTCGCGATTTCGCGGAATCCGCACTTTTTTTATATTTACCGATTTATTGAAACAAAATGCCAAGGAATCAGGATGTATGACAACAATTTGGTAGTTCGAATCCCATTCCTATATGACCTTAGATGTTGGTAGAAGATAAACCCAAACTAGAGCGAGTTAGCTATGGGCAATAATATAGGCACAACATGGATAGTTGAAACCTGACTTCCGACATTTTCCAACGATTCCCTGACAGTACTAATCCTATGAGAGAAAATCTGCGTGTTCGTGAAAATTCACCGTCGGTGAAATAATCTCCGTTTGATTTCCGCGATTTTTGCCAGAGACCACTTTCATCCCTGAACTGCATGGAGGAGTTAAATTGAGAAAAGGAGGGACTCAAGGGTAACAATGAATGGTAATGACCGATGTTTATGGTCGGCAGGCTGAACTTCATTAGAGTGTGCGCTATGAATAAACAATGACCTTCACCCGATGGACGAGCCTATAGGCCTAGGGACATCTTAATGGCCGCCGGTCCTGAGATGACCTTAGATGTTGCCAGGACGTAAAACTCCAAGGCACACACTCTTAAAGGCCGCCTATGGTCTATAAAAGAGATGAGAGCGTGACATACACGTGTCGCCCTCCCGTAAGGTGGGATTGATACAAGGTCCCCGGGGAGGAAGCAGGAGGAGGGTGTGGGGTGTCGGGGTGTGACGGAGTGGGGGGTGGGGGGTGAGATGGCAGTATTGATCTTACTTTACGAGCTGTTCCTCCTCCAGGAGGCATCCTCGCCGCCGTGCGAAAATCTTGATGAAGTTCTCATGTGGAAATCTTGATGAATCTGCCGCGTGACAATCTTGATGAATTTGCCCTTAGGAGAATCATGAAGCATTTGCTGGTGGGTGGGTCGGCAGTGGATGGTTGTATGTGTGTGTGGTTGAGTGTACCAGCGTGGGGATTGGAGAAGGGAAGGAGGACAAGGAGTGGGGGGGGGGGGAACAGGGGACAGGGTGAAGGAGTGGAGGTGGGAAGGGGACAGGGACAGGGGACAGGGAGGTGTGTGTGGAAGGGTCGGCGGTGATAAAGGAGTGGTAGGCGTGTGAGTGTTCGTGTATGGGGGGGGGGGGGCGGGGGGGGGGCGGGGGCAACCGTGAGGTGGAGTGTAAGTAGCCTGGTCCCGAGGTGGTGGCGGCCTCCGGCTGGCGCGCAGAGCCGTTCTAAGTAAGGGTGATTGCCCCAGATAATCGGCGGATAAAGCTCTTATCGCCACGTGGAGGAGGAGGGAAGGGCAGGCGAGGCAGTGGTGGCGGGAGCAGGAGGGCCTGAGGCCGGGGGCGGGTTGGGTGGAACAAAGAGCGGGGGACGTGGGGAGGGACAGGGCAGGGTTAGGTGGGGAGGGGTGGGCCGGGGATGGGTGAAGCCAGGAGTGGGGACATGGGGCAGGGCGGTGTGTGGGGCTGGGTGGGACCGGGATCGGAGACGTGGGGAGGGGCGAGGCGGAACTGGCCGGAGCGGGCCTGGGCTGGGGTGGAAAGCGGTTGAGGTGGGGTGGGGCGGGGCGGAGTTGGGGCGGGACGGGGTGTACTGGAGGCGGGGTAGGGTGGGGCGGGGCAGGGAAGGGCAAGGCGGGGCTGGGGTGAGGTCGGGCATGGCGGGGCTGGACGGGGCGTGGCGTGGCGCGACTGGGGTGGGGCTAGGGTGGGGTGGGGTTGGGCGCGGCTGGACGGGGTGGGGCGGAGTGGGGCGGGTCGGGGCTCGGGCCGGCACCGTCAATGGCAAACCTCAACTGGGGACCAATAAACCAGGCGCTTTCAGCGCACGGAGGTATCTGTCACAACAAATCAGAAACACCACACCTGAGGAGGGCACTGAATAATGGCCCTCTGTACTAATGCCGGCTAAGCACTGCAGCCCCACTATGCTGACCATCCCTTTATATCACCGCCGATCGAAAATTAACCAGCATCTACACGGCATTTCGGCATATTGCTCAAAGGATACATAAGATTTTATACCGCTGAATTGTCATTTTCTAGCGAGGGGGAGACTCACACCGTATAGTTATCCATATATCAGTTGGTTATTTACATTCGATTGCGAGTTGGTCATTATGTGGGTTTATGTGCGGGTCGCATAAGGAGTATTTTCTGAGATGCCTTCTAGGAGCACCTCACCTCAAACCCCGCACTCCTACCCCCCGTGCCACCTCATCCCCGCACCCACACCCCCACACCCCAACACCCCCCTCCCCTCTGATTGGTAGTACGTCTTTGCGCTGACGGGCTCCGTATTGCCAAGGCTCTGAAGGGAGATGCCACAAATTACATCGGCCGCTGGGAAATCTAGATGGGCCTCTGAAGGAGCTGCGGAGGGTGGTGGGTGGTGGTGGGTGGTGGTGGTGGATGGTGGGGAGGTGGGGGGTGGCGTAGTTAGATGACGCTGATGAAATAAGCGGCCGCTTTGAGTCGGCTTCCGGGCAGAGCCTAACCAGACCGACGGGCCGCAATAAGTACACAGCGACGGTCGGATACGCCAGGGGGCGCCCCGAGGTACACACGGCCACCGCCAGGGGATGCCACCGGGACCCCGTGATAACTTGCCGACCGGCAACAAGGTCTCAGGTGCACGGCACAGGTAATAAGGGCCGCTTTAATTCGATATGCGGCGCGCGACTCGGCAGGGCCTTTAAACTGGGCGGCATGTCCCCACAAAGAGGCCGTCATCGCACCCCGCGCCGCGCCACACCTGCCGGCCACCAGTGCCGCCTGGCGGCTGACACCCGGCGACCGGCGCCGCGTCACAATACGCCACCCACTGCGCACAGCGGGGTAGCACTCTTCAGGGTCGCGCGCAGAACCAGTGTGGCAAGCAATGTGGCAAGCAGTATGCCAAGCAATGTGGCAAGCAATGTGGTAGCCATTGCGCCAAGCAATGCACCAATCAGTGTGCCAGGCAATGTGCCAAGCAATGTGCCAACCATTGCCCTAAGCAAGGCAACAAGCAATGTTCCAACCATTGCGCCAAGCAATGCCCCAATCAATGTGCTAACCATTGCACCAACCAAATGCGCCAATCAATGTGCTAACCATTGTGCCAACCAATGCATCTACCAGTGCACCAACCAATATGCCAACCAATATACCTACCAATGTGCAACCAATGTGCTAACCCCTGTGCTAACCAGTTCATCTACCAGTGCATCTATCAGTACATCAACCAATATGCCAACTAATGGCCCTGTCACGTTATGACGCTTCTCGTCAGTGTGCCGCCAAAGCGCAATATAAGTTGTACGTGTCGAGACACGTCCAACTTTTCGGCGGTATGGGAAAAACTTTGACGTCATCACAATGTGTTAGTAGTGCATGGCCAACGTGTGTTGAATCGTGGCGAAACAATAAAAAAAGGTTCTTGCAACGTGTGCCAACGAGCCTCCGGCGCGCGCGGCGTGTGCATAGCGCTCGCTTATACCCCTGTCACACTACGATGTAATGAGCAAACGTTAGCCTGACGTGATCACATTTCGTCATTACGTTGACGTACGTTGGGTTATGTTATGATGACGTCAGAATGATGTTACACTGATGTCGAGCTACGTCATGTTACATCATGTTATGTCGGTGCGCGTCAAAGTTTTGAACCTGTTAAAAACTTTCGAGGTAACTTGAACGTAAGGGTTTACGTTTGGCGTACATTCTGTACACGTTCGGCGAATGTCAATGACGTTAAACGGACGTTAGTCAAATGCTGCTCACTACATTCAACTGCGTTCCACTACGTTGACCCACATTAAACCCGGTGGAAACGTCCACACGGCGTAATGGGAACGTCAGAAGAACATCAGGAGAACGTCAGGAGAACGTCAGGAGAACGTCAGGAGAACGTCAGGAGAACATACGTTCAACGTATGTTCAACGTTTAGCTACCGTGTCATGACATATGTAACGTCACCTAATGTAGTTCTGGCGATTGAATAACATTCATAACGTTCCGTGAGCATAATGACGTTGTCCTCTCTCATTGAATGATGGTATCACCGACGTTACGCTCTCGTCAACTACGCTGCATCCACGTTCAACTTCTGCCCAAATTTGCATACTACGCCGAGAAGTTCAACGTTCTTCAGATTCTCCCTACGCTGATGTCGTTATGTCATAGTGTGACAGGGCCTTTAACGTTATTCCAGGGGTCGGCTCGCGACCGGCGGACGTGTTACATGACGTACGAGAGTGCATGACCTACTTCCCTTCCGTGTCTATCGGCGCATCTCGGCGTTGCGCCAGCGTGTTATCAGCGTCCTCTCAGCGTACTCTGAGCGCGCCGGACTTTGGGGTAACGTGTGACTAATTATAGCCTTGTCACACTACAACGTATCTCGCCGGCGTGCCGCCAACACGTAAATTCACTTTTAATCGTCGAGAGATGTCAAACTTTTCGGCATTTTGTTACCATGCGGCCGACGTTGTGAGAATAAAAACAAAAAAGTTTGGCGCGCCATCCTGATATGACCTTAGATGTTGGTAGGATGTAAAGCAACAACAGACAAAAAAAGCAACAGTTTGGCGCAATGTGTGGGAACGAGCCTCCCGTGCACGTGGTGGCATCAGTGGAAAACAAGTATACGTTCCTCCAATGCGCTTCTAACGTATCTCGATGACCCCCTAATGTCGCCATAACGTTGGCACCCACGCGTTGGCGCACGTGGAAAGTTTTGTGCAAGCACAAAACTTCGCCGATCGCCTGATGCATGACGCTGACCGTCGCCGTAGATCAACGAATACCAATGCATGCCTAATGCGCGTGTAATGCTTCCTAACATCTGCTGATGATTCGGCAAAAAGATTCGATGCGAGTTGGCGAGAAACGTCGTAATGTGACAGCACCATAAATGTAATGTTCCAACCAATGTGTCAACTGGTGTGCTAACTAATTTTTTATGTCTGCTCTTCAGTATATTTATTGTCATTAATTACTGTGTATGAACTGTGCTAGTCCAATATTAATGCTATTCTAAAGTCCCATGTTGTGAATGAATGCTCCCAACCATGTGCTTGATATTGTGAACCTCCAACGTTCCACATGCCTCAACAAGGAGGATTTCTATCATGTGGCATAGCCAATCCTCATCTTAAGACAACAGATGCACTAAGGATATTTTATTAGCGCTATTAGGTTCCATAGAAATGTAGGCTTAAAATCCCAACATCACATAACCCGTGGCATAAGCATCAGTTTGAGCATAGGTATGGGTATAAATATGAAATACCGATCAGAAATGCGTATCTACTTACTATAGGGCGAATAACCGCCTATGTACCGCTCACTTCAAGTTAGCATATTTTGAATATATCCACAGAAATAAATGCAAACCACCTCAGACGAAATATATATATATATATATATATATATACATATATATATATATATATATATATATGGATCTATATACTTCTAATTATTTTCCTCCTGGGTGCTGTTCGCACCATAACGGTCATGTGATTAACTCGGACTTTTAATGTTCTCAAAATAAGAAGTGTCTTCTTCTTTCTCATTGTTTTGTTTTCTTGCTGGCTGATTTATGGATATCAAATGGGCATATTGACACGCAGGGCCGAGTCACTGCTGGCAATGGGCCTCATTTCGGACCATTAAGACCGCTCTGATAGAGGGGAATGTGGCGAATTTGAAGGCAGTAGTTCTAGGGGAAAAAAGAAAGAGGTGGTCATTACTCCTCAGATCTGACAGGAAAAACGCCATGTCAAGTTGTATTTAAAAAGAAATAACAAGAAGACAGATTTGGTGACAGTACCACCTGTCCTAACGCGAGTCTTTGAGATGTTGAATTGAATTGTGTTTTTCAGGCAGAGTTATTTCAGACATGTAATGAATTATGCATATATCAGTTACAGATATATTTTGATATCTTGTTGGTAAGAATATTAGATTTAATATTGGTTATCTATAACATGTGCCTGCTAACGCATGGGAATATTAGCTAATCGATTGCAATGGCTGATTTCTATTGGCTCGAAATATTATCTTTATAAGTTGTTCAATTATTGTCATGAGAGTAGCTGACAAAAAACCTCTAGCCGTATCATTTCTATAAAATGATTCTTGAACTTTATTTATCCATGTGTCATATGATTAATTATGATGTCTTACTAAAGCTTGTTTAACTTGAAACAAAGTACGGGGACTTGAGTGTTTGTTTTTCTAAAACATCTTCCATGGACTGGCATTGAATGAGCAGACTTATGTGACATCATGACATAACCAGATTCCGATACCATAGGCACATCTCTGAGGTTTTTAACCGTGCAGAGAATGCATAATTATCACCCACGCACAGATAGTGCAACACATAGCCGCTTAAAGCTGCATAGTCCGATGAAAGCATCACATTATCAAAGCCAAAACACTCACCTAGACTTGATCCTGCATATCTAATACCCCTGTCACACTACGACGTAACGAGCCAACGTGAGCCTAACGTGATGATTTTTCGTCATTACGTTGCCGTACGTTGGGTCACGTTATGATGACGTCATAATGACGTTAGAGTGACGTCGAGCTACGTCATGTTACGTCGTGTTACGTCGGCGCGCGTCGAGGTTTTGAACCTGTTCAAAACTTTCGACGTATCTCAACGTGAAGCCGTTACGTTGGGATGACGTGACAATGACGTTAGGTTGACGTTCCGCGATCGTTATAGCAGCGTAAATGACGTTAGAGTCACGTTATGTCACGTCAGACCGACGGCCCGGGTGGGAGCAACGTGTGGGCAGCGTTTTGCACGTTACGGTCACGTTACGGTCACGTTACGGTGGCGTTACGGTCATGGTTACGGTCACGTTACGGTCACGTTACGGTCACGTTACGGTCACGTTACGGTCACGTTACGGTCACGTTACGGTGGCGTTACGGTCACGTTACGGTCACGTTGCGTTCACGTCACACCGTTACGGCGACGTTACGCTCACGCTACACTAACGCCCGGTCACGTCGCCAATTACCCCTCCCCTCTAACGTTGTCACGTTACAGCTAACGTCACGACGTAACCCGACGTTACTTTCACGTTACGCTCACGTCAACTACGCGGCATTCACATCCACAATTTGCATATTACGCCGATAACTTCGACGTGATATCATTATTTTCACGTTGTGGTTACGCTGACGTAGTCACGTCGTAGTGTGACAGGGCCATAAGTTAGATACTGATACATTTATTGAGCTGCATAGAAGGGCATACTAAGTCAATTTTGTTGAACCTATTACTACTGAAACTGATTCTAGCAAAAACTTAGTGATGCCATGGTCTACTGTTGTTTGCCTGGACACAAAAGTTAAAGTGCTATTTCAATAAGTTTCCATTTATTTCGAAACAATGATACAACACATATCCCATTGCATAACCCATTGGCATTGTATGCAGACCAATAGCTGTACGTTTCTTGTTGTGCTACTATTATTGCCTACCATGCCACCGTTCACTCGAGAGAGTTGGACTTGATTTGTACACCGCGTTTGTGCGCAACAACGGTCGATTTCCACAAGCAACCCGCCTGCCCTCTGACGGCAATGTTGTGCATAGCAGCATGCTCTTGTCAAAAGGTCTAATAGGGGATTTCCACCACCAATCCGCCGTCTTATAGCAATGCTGGGTAGCAGCTTACTGTGCATGCTCTGTGGAAAAGGTCTATTGGTAGTAGATATAAGAAGATAGGCGAGTAATTTTTGTAAAGTACTTTATTCCAATGCAGCATTGCGATAGTTACTAGGCGTGTCCAGTTCCCATGCATCCAATAATATTACACACAGACACACAAAGTTCTCTCCCCCCATCTAAAAGTGTCTAACCCCATCACGCACTGCGAAACCTCTCTGGGCATGACCGGGGACAGTGGTCGAAACGGTAGAGTGCAGGCTTCCAATGCGGAAAGTAGGGAGTTCGAAACCTGGCCGAGTCAAACCAATGACTTACAAAATTGCCTAGTGCTTGGCATAACCAGCATAGGGCAAGGACTGGTTAGCTCAGTATCAGGATAATGTGATTGAGTGGGGAACATGTCATGGTGTTCGCAGCCTGGAGGACTATAAAGTCGCCATGAGTGTGCACTGTCGCAAGTCGATACCTATCCTAATATGACCGTAGATGTTGCCAGGATGTTAAACCCCAACAAACAAACAAGCTATGTGCGTGACGACAAATTGAACATATTTGACCTGGATATATTAGGTATAAGTCTGAGGGTTCTAAACAGAAGCAACTCTATATTTAGAAGGGTCTGTTGAATTATTTGCGTCATGTGCCCTGTTTCAGGTTGTCAGCGTGTGTCAGGGTGGGACGGTGATTGTGTGGATGATCGAGACGGGTCAAAAGGTCAAGCAGTTCATGAACACCCACGGCAACGCCGAAGTCACTGCATTGGCACAGGACGCGTCGGAAACGAGGCTCTTCACCGGAAGTACGGACGGCACCATTAAGGTACATTTCCGCCCATCTAATGCACTACATATAACAATGAAATCCTAGTCGCAAAGATCCAAGTCTGAATAGATTCAAATGTGATTAGTAACATTACGCCGTGTTTTATGAGTATGCAGAGTGACTGAATTAGCAGCAACTCATCAATTAAAGCCGCATAATGGGATGAAAACATCACATTTTCGAAATCAAGAGAGTTGTTTAGATTTGAATCTACATCTCCAGCTTAGCTATGGGGTACTTATTGAACATGTATTCTTACTAAGTCAATGTAATAGAACCTGTTGAAGTATATGATATCCAGCTTTTCAACGTGCATACCAGACATTAATTTAGCATGTTTTAAATTCAGATACCTCCAAAGTTAACCATGTAGAACAAAAGTGACTTCAAATTAAAGTAGATTATAATGATCAATTTAATATATAGTTAACAACAAAAAATAATGGCAGAAACTAAAAACCATTGGTTTATGTAACTTTTAGGTTCTTTGTCTCCGAAGGTTTTAAATCAAAGAAAATAACTGGAAGTGTATGCTTTATTTATAGACGACGGCGAAAGGAAGCAGCAGCAGCCATTGCCCCATGTGTCGATGCGCATGCGCGTTATAAATCCAACTCTCTTAATGCTCTGCCTCTGCACTCTATCGTTCTATGCGTCTCCATAAAGGCGGTCATTAATTGTGACGCGCGCATGCGCTAACTCGTGAGTGAGGTGTCCAACTGTCAGTGTAGGTTTACATTGCCAACCCGCTCTTCCCGTTCTCGTTCCCTCCGCTGCCGCTAGGTGTGGGACTTCAACGGCCACTGCTACCACACGCTGAGGTGCAGCGCGGGGCAGCCGGCCGACGTCGGGCAGATCCTGCCACTTAAGCGTAGCATCGTGGGAGTCGGCTGGGCCAAGTGAGTGTCACTCTCAATGCTGTCACACAATGCTCACGGCACCCTTTCCTGCCACATCCCCACACAGGTTTAGTCTCCAGCTGGACCACAACCACACAGCACAGCCTTGTTACTAATACTTGTCCTTTTAACTAGTTGGTTCTGACGCGCTCTGAAAGGAAGTTGGCTTATATATGTATTAAATATTCACCCTCGTGTGTGTATATATATATATATATATATATATATATATATATATATATACACACATTCATTTATCTTTATATATATTTATATATGTTTAGCTATATATATTTATATATATTTATATGTATTTATATATATTTTATATATATTTACATATATATATTTACATATATATATATTTATTTTAATGTATTTATATATGCATATGTATATACACATCCATTTATATCAATGTATGTACATATATACATTTATATACATTATATATATTTATATATATGTGTATATGTACATCTATATACATTTATATATATTTATATATATATATATTTATATGTATATTTATATATATATTTATATATATTTATGTATATTTATATATATGTTTATTTATTTATATTTATATGTTTAAAATATATAATTATATCTTATATAGTTATTACTTTCAAATGTATACTTGTTGCGATCTAGCTTGGCACTCGACATTACTAGCAGTGGGTTGAGGAAAACCAATTTTCTGCCATCGAAATGTCCCCAATGTCCCAAATAAAAAAACTGAAAGCAAATGGTGACCATGCCGATTACTGCCTCCCCCCCCCCCCCACACCTACAACAGAAGTAGATTCCTGACTTCTTCCTTCCCACTCCATATAACATATATACATCCATATAAACATTACAATTGAGCAGCACCTCAAAACATCACTTACAATTAAGCACAACCTCAAACCTAATCTAACACACAAACCACCAACCAGTTAACAGCAAAGATTAATCCACATCACCCCGCGTTTAGACCCACATCACCAATACATGTAAACAATTATTGCATCCTTCCCGCCTCAGCACACACTACATACCCCATAGCACCGCGCTCTCCAACCCCCCGCCACCACCAAGCCCTCACACACAACTCCACTCCCGAACAAGCGCGCCCCCTATCAATGCCCAGCCGTCATCCGGCTGCTCTGGGGCAGTAATTGTGCGTGACGCCCCCTAGCGGGCATTCTGACAACCATTTCGCCGCCGGTGTTGTAGCTAAGACACCCCAATGAGCACTTTAAGAAACTACGCGTGTCTGGAGACTGTCCACCGGAGAGCATTTCCATGTCCCCCGGCTAGCCGATCCACGCCGCATTTGAATAAACATGGCCGTGGGTTATGACCCTCGCTGGGACCCGCGTCATTACCACCTCGCCGATCTTTTTTACATTTTTGTATCAAAGCTAATTGATAAAATCACAACATATTGTAATTTTGTGAATTAAGCACCAACTTATGGGCCTGTCACATTACGACCTTTCTCGCCAGCGCGCCACCAATGCGCAAAATCATTTTTAATCGTCGAGACACGTCAACATTTTTGGTGTCAGCGCAACGTATTGCTAGCGTGCTGCCGACGTTGTGAGAAAAAAAACTAAAAACTTTGGCATACCATCCTGATATTACCTTAGATGTTGCTAGGACGTAAAACAACAAAGCAACAGTTTGGAGCAACATGTGGGAACGACCTTCATGCGCGTGGCGTATGCCTAGTGTTCGCATAACGTTATTCCAGCGCGTTTAATGTATCTCGACGCGCCCCCAATGTCACCATAATGTTAGCACCAGCGCAGTCTCGCACGTCAAGCACAAAACTTCGCCGATACCCTGACATGTGCCGCCGACTGTCGCCGTCCATCAACGATTACCAACTCGCACCTAATGCGCGCGTAACGGTTCCTGACGTATCCCGACGTTCCGCCAAAAAATCACATATGTCGAGGTGCGTTGGCGAGAAGCATCGTAATGTGACAGCACCATTAGAAATGAAGCCTTCTTAATTGATTTGACATGTGCATTGGCGACTCCCACGTTCCTAACCGCGGATTATTTATGAAGTTTTAGCGGTATGTTAATAAAAGGGACATATGCGCACGATTCCGATTGTCTGGGTTAGATCCCTCTGGGAGGGTGGTACTAAGAATCTAACACATGTTTGTTTAGTATAAGAGAAATATGCCCAACCTTATAAAGCCGACACGTGTTTGTTAGTAACTGCGAAGCCTTCTCCAGGGTTATTGGACGAAGAATTTACAAATTTATGCTTCTCGACCGGATGTGGTGGCCGAGTCGGTTAGAGCGCCAGCCCCGGTTAGAGGCTGAATCCAGGCCGAGTCAAACCAAGGACATATATAATTGATACTTGTTTCTACCTAGCCTGGGACTTGGCATTGCTAGGATAGAGCAAGGACTGGTTAGCTCAGTGTCAGGATAATGTAACTGAGTGTGATATCGGGTCATTGTGCCAGCAGCCTGGTATTCCAGTGGGGCAGCACTGTAAAGTTGCCATGAGTGCGCACTGTCACTAGTCGGTGCCCATCCTGATATGACCTTAGATATTGCTAACACGTAAAACCCCAACAAACAAACAAATGCGCCGTATTTGTCTGGCGGATGGTTATAATCTAAATACAGTTAATGGGATTCATACAGCCCCTACCGTCTTTTTGAATGCAATAAGTTAATTAATTTGGAAGGGAGAGGAAGGGGAAGGCTGCCATGTCGCAGGTATTAGTAACGTTGGACATGTCCAACACGCCCTCAATCATCTCAGTTTAGGTTTAATTATCTGCATTTGGTCCATATGGAAGTTAAGTGAAATCGTTACTATTTACTTAAGTTTTCAGGGAGTAATTCTAGAGGCGCACTCCAGACCTCATAAGAAAAGAGAACGACCCTTACTAATAAATCAATGCCTTCTCGTCAAAGTCTGGCGCAGTTGTCATGCCTCGTCTGTCATCAGTGTGGGGAGTTCGGGTAGAGCCATGTTCCCAGAAAGAAACAATGTTGGTTGTTCACGGGATGGATGTCCGTGTGGATTCCCATGAAGGTTGCACGAGTTCTTCACTCATTTTGATTTGATATGTGTATGGTTTGTAGGTTTTTAAAGTTTAGATGGCTTGTAATTAACACTATTATTTATAGAGAACATATTTGACAAAATTAGCTCTGCAATGTCAGTATTTAATATCTCTATACAATAGAGACATTATATATCTATATATGTATCTATATATGCATATCTATATATATATATCTATATAATTATATTCTAAATAGCTGTATATATCTACCTAATACCATGTATAATTAATTATATATATGGTGATATACTTTTGATGTATATTGGTGCCGATCATCAGAAACCAATCATTCAATCTATATTATACATTATTCATCCTCTCAGTTATTTATCTAACTATATATTAAATATCTTACCGAGGGAAATAACCACATCGTTCACGACCGTGCTATTGGAGCAGTAATATGACAAAATCCGCTGCTCCAGTAAAACCAGAACTTCAGTCCTTATTTCTAGATCGATTTATGGCAGATATAGCGAATCAAATATACGTATTAGAAGGTAATCGGAAATAATTTGAATAAAGTTTGAAATCATCAGTTATATACTTTTGTGTACTTCAATTATGGGACAAGATTGGTGAAATTAATGTAAAAATATGAACAAATTCCAGTTACTACTTGTTAGTTTTAGACACCTTATGTACAACTCAAACTGTTGCTCTATTTTAGTGAGAAATGTGCAGCGTGTTTTGGGCGCGTTTAATACGGGGATATTCTTCATGAGGATTGCACTTACAAATGTATCAAATCGGGAAAACTGGTCAACAAATCGTTAGGAAGATAAATACCCCAATGTCATTTATGTTGTGTAGCAGTAGCTAAGGTAATGACCGTATCGAGTTATGTATTGTGTGTCATCCAGAATGGATTGCCTCCACTGGAAAGACGGAAAACCCAGCAGCTGACGTTAATCTATCACCTAGAGGTTCCTTTGACAGAAGGAAAGCAAGACGGGCAATGAATGACAGCAGGTTGAGACGACGACATTCGCGAGTTCTCATATTCTCTGCTGGATTGACCTGACATGTGTCTCCTGGTCACCAACATGATAATTAGTTAACTTAAATGCATATTACCTACACATCGGAAATAAGCAAGCTGCATAATCCAATGAAAGTATAGCATTTTTGGAACTAAACAAAAGTCGAATTGATCGAAGTGTGGGTTTGAATCCCACTGTAAGATAAATAGTTCACCTTTACAAAATTACCCCTCACTGCATTGGTCCCATGACCAGGATACTGTAAACCTATGTATCACCCATGCCTGTGTAGTGGAAGTGTGTTACCTGGATATTTCTAATTGTAAATGTGGGAGTTATAATCCCAGTAGGATGAGTGTAGTGAGGTCCACTGAGCTCCCCAGGTGAAATGCCACATAATCAGTTAGGCGTAGGTAGGTTGATTGCACCAGGAAACCTAGATACTCTAATGGTTAGGATACTGCCCTTGGAATGGCAAGAAGTTTGAGTCCCACTCTAGGTGCAATATCTTCCCAATTGTAAAAATACATTCCCTCCGAACACTTATGTAAAATCCACGGCTCGAATCTGTGGTTGTGTAGGCAGGCTATAGTGAGATCAATACAGGCAAAAAGAGAAAGGAAGAGTATAAAGAGTGAAAGAAGAGAGACTGTCAAGCCCTCAGGTTTATTATTTATATGGTACATGGATCCAGTATAGTGTATCACCTCACCCCATTCTCCCAATGAGAATCAAGCATTTCTAGCTCCACCAATGAGAAACAAGCATTTCCGGTCCCCATGGTTACAGTGATCTGGCCACCACCTGCCTTGAGCTGAGTGTGTGGTGATCCATGACTAGCAGAGGGGGGAGGGGGTAGTGGGTAGGGCTCTGAGTGCCCCTTACACACTATGTTACTAGCACCACAATGTCTATTTACCAATCAATCAAGTACCACCAGCAACTACATAAACACATCTATGCACCTGGCCCTATATACCTGTTTCATAAATAGAACATTTGCATTCCCCCACCAATGCATCATTATCGGAATATATTGCACTATAATGCATTACGGGAATATAAAACAAGGACAAAATCCCATCTTAGTTTTTCCAATATTAATATAATCTACATATATCAGTGGCATGCTATGCACAACGGGATGTAGTTCCCATTTCTACCATGGAGGCGCCACTATTAATCGTCAGAGCGAATCAGATTTAAGTGGGTGACATGTATACTATACACCCACACATATATATAGATATATATATAGATAATATATCATGGGGGTAATGAAAATGGGAAATATTGCGCCTAGAGCGGGACTCGAACCCACATCTCTTTGCATTCCGGGCCAGTGTGCTAACCATTACACCACCTAGGCTCCCTGAGATCAACACACTCCCCATGCCTACCTGTCTATGTGGTTACTTGCCTGAGAGGTCAGTGCAGCCTACTACACTCGTCCCCCTGGAATTGTAAGTCTTTTAAATGGTCATTTATTGCTTACAATTACATACATACAGGCAAAGCACTTACACATACATACACAGGGTAGGTTCAACAACCATACAGCGTCTAGCTTGTACAGGATCCTGGTCACGGCACCAGTGTCATGGGGGTAATGAAAATGGGAAATATTGCGCCTAGAGCGGGACTCGAACCCACATCTCTTTGCATTCCGGGCCAGTGTGCTAACCATTACACCACCTAGGCTCCCTGAGATCAACACACTCCCCATGCCTACTTGTCTATGTGGTTACTTGCCTGAGAAGTCAGTGCAGCCTACTACATATATATATATATATATGTTTGTGTATATATTAGATTTCTTTAAACAGCTGTATATAAGTGTTACACAACAATAATGATATATGAGTACCATGGCTATTTATATCCGATAATGAATTATATAGCATATAAACACTATTAACCTCAGTTAGACTGTCATCATATATCAGTGTTAAAGCATCATCAGTCAATCGATCTAACGTCAAATCATATGACAAGTATGCAGTCTCTGAGGCAGGTCCTAAAGGAGCTAGAAAAAGAGCATATCTGAAAAATCTGGAAAATGTGTCCTCAAGAGCTACTACCTCTTTAAGGTAGCTTATTCTGGTAGACAACATTTTTTTATATCTTTCAATTTTTCTTAATTACGTTGTACATACACATAACCTACTATGGTTTTATTGAACAGCACCTTAGAATGGCTGCTGCTAGTGAGGGCAGGTTTGGCCAGGCTGATCTGATCGATTTATATCACCCCACCTACCTACTCAGACTAGTATGTTTCCAAAGCCAATATAAAAGCCTGTATTTCGATTATAGATGTCAGACCCTTTGTGATAGCTGGATTCTAGCTGCAAAGGCAAACTAAAAGAGAAATATATATAAACATGGTACATCTGCGAAATCTAGCACTTTTAAGGGAGTTCTTTTAGCACAAATGAAAATACAAGTCCCCAACTTCGGAAACAACGATACAAAGAATACATATATATAGATACTGATGGTACAAATATTATATACTTTGCAAATATCTGTTTTTTACAGCAGTTACAGTGAAAAACTCACTTCCCACATAGGCAGACAGAATTGAGGTGTCTGTATGGGAGTAAACCCAACCATACATTACCACCGCTCGGCAGAGCGCGCGTCAGGAACAAAAACAGGGGCCTGCATCAACAGATAGTGCGTATCACTGCCTAATCACCCAGCGCTATCGGACGTGTGGTTGCTCTTCCAATACCATGCCTCGTGATCATAGGGCCGACCAAAACGCTCTTTCAGAGCCGTCGTATTGACGACCCGCGTCAATAGGAAGCTCTCCCTGGTACACTCTACTATCTCTAGTAGCAGTGCAGGGAAGCTCTGAGCAGCTCTGAGCAGCTCTGAGCAGTTCAGAGCAGGTCGAAGCCAGAGAAACAGGAGCTGCCCAGAGAACCTCGGGAAGCTCTGAACAGTTGTGAGCAGCTTAGAGTAGTATCGAGCAAGAGAGACCATGAACTGCCTAAAGAACCACGAGCAGTTCTGAGCAGTCCAGAACAGTTCTGAGCAGTTCTGAGAAGCTCAAAGCTGTTTGAATAATCTTGAACAACTCGGAGAATTTCTAAACAGTTCTGAATAGGTCAGTTTCAGAGGAATCGGAGCTGGCCGAGGAACCAGAAGCAGATATGAGCAGTTCCGAGCAGTTCCAAACTGCCCCAAGAACTTCGAACAGCTCGCCACAGTTCTGAGTAGTCCTGGGCAGCTTCAGCACCTACACAGTCAGGCCGTTCCGCATAGAAGGTATCTCCCTAGGCAACCACGCGCCGTTCTGAGTAGCTCTGATCAGTTCCGAACATACCCGTAGATCTGCTTTGCCATCCGTTCATTTACTACAGGGTAGGACCATATCTTCGTTGTACCCCATATGTATATATATATACATATAAACATATATACACATATGTTTAGTAATTCATATTTACATAAAAGGGCTGCTATAGTACAAACAAGACACAAGTCAATAATAGTGGGATGAGTGTATGTATTCTCTGGCTAGGGGATTGTGGTCCCTGCCTAAAAAAGGAAATCCTGCAGTGTGAGTTGTGGTTTGATGCACCCTGTAGTACCAATGGGAACCGGTGGCAGTGCCACCTTGCGAGCAGCAGAGGCAGTATATACAAATCGATAAAATAATATAGATAATAATTCCCTTCCTTTACACTTGCATATTTTGTTATATATCACATAACGCTACTGAGAGTAGTGATGGACATTTCCATAACACAGTCTAAATAATTAATAGACCACATGATATATTGGCCCTTGTAGAGTGCAGTACCGTGCGTTAAACTTTCAACATAGGACGTTTCGTTATAACTAGTCTAGGTTTAAATCAAATGTGTGCAACGAGAACTGATTGATTGATTGATTGATTGATTGATTGGTGGTTGCTTTACGCCGTGTTGGCAGCATAGGCCATATTCACGGCGAGAAATGTTTGTTTTTTGTTCAAACCATCGCTTTTACATGTAAAAGCAGACAATCAATTATGTGCCAATAGACACTCATTAAATTAGAAAGCTCACAATCATATATTTGTGGTCAAGGGAAGCAAATTCCCATAGAAAAAGAAAAGTTTTATTAATAATTGATAGAATCTATTTAGTAAACTATATGAGGTGGTACAGTCCAGCTGCCCTCAAAAAGGCTAAAATGTTTTCCTGTTTTACCTTAGTAAAAAGGTCATGCATACTGTCTTCAGTGTAGAACTGTTGGCGCAGGGCCAAAAAATCAACGCAACTTAGTAAAATGTGTTTGAGTGTCAGCGGGGCCTGACACCCAATACATTCAGGGGGAGGTTCCCCCTTGAGCAGAAAAGCATGTGTAAGCCACGAGTGGCCAATACGGCAGCGGCTAAGGACCACTTGGTCCCGCCGACCTCCCGCATGAGTCTGTGGTGGCTTTCCCACAGATGGTTCAATTTCTTTAAGTTTATTAATGGTTTCATCCCAATCATGTTGCCATTTGGATTTTATGTGGGTGGCTATTAGTGGTTTCAGATCAGAGTGAGGGATCAGACATGGTTCAATATCACAGTTCAGGGCCTTCTTCGCACCCAGGCAACGAGAACTAGAGCATTTCCAAATGTGTCGATTAATTCGCTTCATCAGACTCAAAATTCCCGATGATATATTTGCTGTCAGCCAAAAGAATCGGGGTATTTCCATGAGCTCAATCATTGTATGGTTCATTCATTCTAATTCAGTAATTCAGCGTCACTTATCCAATCAGTGTCAGTGTGTGTCTGTGGAGGGGAGGTGGAAGGTGGCGAGGTGGGTGTGGATAGTGGTATATCTAAGTGTAAAATATTCCGATAATGATGCATTGGTGCCGGGAATGCAAATGTTCTATTTATGAAACAGGTATATAGGGCCAGGTGCATAGATGTGTTTATGTAGTTGCTGGTGGTACTTGATTGATTGGTAAATAGACATTGTGGTGCTAGTAAGATAGTGTGTAAGGGGCACTCAGAGCTCTACCCACTACCCCCTCCCCCCTCTGCTAGTCATGGATCACCACACACTCAGCTCAAGGCAGGTGGTGGCCTGGGGAGCGATCACACACACTTAATATATATAGATATACATATATATATATATACACACAGATATAGGAGCTAGAGCCTTGTTTTGAACCAGTCGTAATGAAGCTTTAGCTGTTCCGTCGTCCTCCCCGAATTCCGACCCATGGACTGCTATATAATGGGGTTAGCAACTGTTAATTTGTGAATTATGCTGATGGGGTGGTAGTTGATGTCTTTGTCACTCGTGGGAATGCTTAGTGGGGGCTAATCGGACGCTGTGCTCCGTGTTGATGATTACACCATCTCCACAAAACGTACTGATTACTTTATCCACAGCGCAATTTGCAGCGCAGCCATTTTGAGGGGGGACGTTGATGTAATTACTCGATCAAAAAGCATTTCATTATGGCGGGCCCCTGATGAATTATGTAGCGGTCCTATATTAGAGCCCTCGCCGGGTGTTCATTAGGGCCCCTTCTGCTACTAGGCGGCTTGTCGGGGATGCGAGGGGCAGGGGCAGGGGAATGGGGAATGGGGAGGGGGACAGGGGAGTGGGGTACCTACGGTATAGTGAGTGGGGTGAGGGTGGGGGTTGAAGGTGCTGTGTGGGTTCACTGCTGCATTATGGGAGGTGGGGTGGGGGTGGGAGAGGGGGGTGGGAGTGTGTGGGTGTTTACCTACAGGTTAGTGGGTTGGAGGGGGTTGTAGGTCGTGTGTGGGTTCACTGCTGCGTTAGTCGAGGTGGGATGAGGGCAGGGGAGGGTGGGAGTGTGTGGATGTTTACCTATATGTTAGTGGGTGCGTGAGGGCTTTTGAGGTGATGTGTGGGTTCACTGCTGGAGTAGGGGAGGTGGGATGCCGGAGGGGGAGGGGGGGTATGGGGGTGTTTACCTACAGGTTAGTTGGTGGGTGGGGTTTGGAGGAGGTGTGTGGGTTCACTGCTGGAGATGCGGAGGTGGGATGGGGTGCGGCAGGGGGGGTATGTAGGTGTTTACCTACAGGTTAGTGGGTGGGTGGCGGTTTGGAGGTGGTGTGTGGATTCACTGCTGCGCTAGAGGAGGTGGGATGGGGGTGGGGGAGGTTGGTGCGAGTGTGTGGGTGTTTACCTATAGGTTAGTGGGTGCGTGGGGGGTTGGGGTGGGGTATGCGTTTACAGGTGGGGTATTTACGGTGTGGCTGGAGCTGGTGCTTTTGTTGTTGATAATTCCCGTCTGCCTAGAGTTGTTTACTGATGGACTAGCTCCTGTCTGGCTGTGGTGGTGGTGGTGGTCTTTGCTAGTGTACTACTTCTGGTGAGGTTGGAAGTGACGTTGTTTACTAGTTGGCTAGTTCCAGTGAGGCTAGAAGTGCTGTCACTTACTTGTAGACTAGTTCTGGTGAGGCTGCAGGTGTGGTATTGTTTACTAGTATGCTAGTTCTGGTGAGGCTGCAGCTGATGTAGTTTAATGGTGTAATAATTCTGCTGAGGCTGGAAGTAATGGTTTTATTTCGCTAGTAGCCCCGTTCCAAAGAGGATAGCAGAGTTCTTGTTTACCTAATGGCTAATATCTGATGAGACTGGCGATGAAACTGTTGTTCACTAGTCTGGTAGTTCTGGTGAGGTTCGAGGCTATGCATATGCAGGGTGTCTTAAAAGTCGCTATCTATTTTGAAAAATAATTGGGTTTACGAAAAGCTAGTTTATGACATGAAAAATATATTTATTTCAAAGTATATGCTGCAGAGAATTAGTGCTCCAGATGATGACCATCAGTGTCTCTACAGAGCAGTAAAGCATCACAGCCCTGAAATTTTGTTAACAACTCACCAATAGCTTTGTCTATTGCCCCTTTCTTCTTGTCAAGCGTTGAAAACAAGCACCCTCACTGGAGCTTATACGTTATGGGCAGAGCAAATACCTCGTCAATAAAATTTAAAGAAAATGTAAGTATCTCTAATTGTCTCGCATTTCAAGCCTTTTATCTTGCATCCTACTACAAACACTCGTTCTTCTACATTCATCATCAGCGATATAGGCCTGAAATGAACAACTTTATAATTACACAAAATTCGACATAAACCAATTAACGTTTTGTAAATACACAAATTTGCTCGGAAGATACTTATCATTACGACAGCCTAGCATTTGATAATTCAACAAAAACAATGTAGCCTAAATAGATAGTGACCTTTGAGACACCTATTTATAACTGCACAAGTATCAGCGCAGAAGGAGCTGGTCTCAGGATTTAGCATTGAGCTGATATGGATGCAGTTGGAGCTGGTGGTGGCATTTGAACAGCGGGCTAATGGGGTGGGGAACTTGGAGGTGGTGTTGATGTTTATTTAATGAGTACGGGAAGGTATGGACATGACCTACTTACTGACGTGGCAATTGTGACCTTCTCGTGTTGTGGGTGAGGGGATTGAAGATGTGTGTTAAGATGTGATTTAGAAGTCATGGAGATGGTTGGAGTTGATGCACGTCTCATTCATGTTGGTGAAGCTTATGTTTACTTATCGTCTTCTATTTATATATTTAGGCATAGAAGCCCATTAACAGATTCAGCTTGTCTATATATGACCTCTCATAATTATAGTGTTCATGCGGAAAGGACTGACTATACCGATACTGGATCCAAAATTGATCAAGTCTGTTTTTCAATGCCTGTAGTGATGGAGCTTCGACTATTTCGTGTGGTCCTGGGATTTTTATGTCTAAGTTTGTGTCCTCTGTGTTGATGAATAGTGGCAGGATGAATAGTTTCGACGATCGTAGAAGAGCATTCTGAAGTCTTTGTAGACTAAATTGGAATGCAGTTTGCTATTGTGTCATTTGAAGTGAATTACTCTCTGGTGGGGGTTTGAATGGCATGGTATGTGCGTCCACTTCCTGTGTTGTGAGTCCCGGAAGCAATCCCCGGCTAAGTCCAAACTAAAGACTTAAAAAAACAAATATGTCTTTCCTCGGTTAGGGATAGGACGCGATGGCTGAATCGCTAAGAACGTTGACTTCCCATGTGGAAGGTTGGGAGTTTGAATGCTCGCTGAGTCAAACCAATGACACACACAAATTATACTTGTCGCTACCTAGCCTGGTGCTTGGTAATACCAGGATATGAGGAGGACTGTTTAGTTCAGTATCGGGATAATGTGACTAACCGGCATATTGGGTCATGGTGGCAGTGGCCCAGATTCTCACTAGGGCAGCACTGTAAAGTCGCCATGAGGGTGAACCTTCACAAGTCTGTTCCCATCTTCATATAACCTCTGATGTTATTAAGATGTAAAACCTCAACAAGCAAACAGCCTCGAGCTGGTTGGCTCAGCGGATGACGGTTGGCTCAGCGGATGACGGTTCCAGCATAATGATATCCCAGTTATGACATTACAATGAAATCAGCATGTCAGTAAAATCGCAAATCAAAAGTCAGCGTCTACCCTGATGTACCAATAGAACGTTGCTAGGACGTAAAACTACAGTGGATTATGGTTAAGATGTGATTGGTGTAAGTTGGAATGGAGTGAGTGTGTGTGTGTGAAGTATATGATAGAGTCTGTGTTTGGTCTGAAATGCGACATCTGATTAGCTGATGCTCATGACACTAGATCCATGGTGTGTATGCCATCAGTTCAAGGCACGTAGTAATAGGCAAAGTCAGGTTCATCAGATACAGCATTGATCCACCATAGGAACCTGTCGGTGGGCGAAGAATCTAAGCAGCTTCACATAATCGTCACTTCACAGGATAAATAAAGCCGGGCCTGACAATGTTTGTTCGTCATTGAATACGGACATCGTCGTTACACCAGCCTCAAGTGAGGAGCCGTCTGGGGACCAGTTTAATTAGCGCTATGAGATGAAGTGAGGGCGCGCCCGGTGACGGAGTGGAGAGCGGGTAAATGAGTGAGGAGTGTGGGGAGAGGAGTAGGAATGACGGGGGGAGCAGCTCGGGTGGACTGAGGATTGAAGGATGCTAGCGATAATGGAGTGAGTAAGCGGGGGTTGGTTTGAGGAGTGGTGCCGGTAGACTGAGGTAGGGGGCGCCAGTAGTCGTGAATAATGCTGAGAGGGTTAGGATGGCCGAAGGGGCTCATCCCCCACGTAGTCGGGCGCTGATTAACCGTGACATGGGCGCTGACGTCCCAACCACTCAGCCCCCGCCCACACACACAGACACACACACAGCACGCCCAGAGCCTACCCACAGACCAGCCACATCGTACACACAGACCAGCCACACCGTATCCACAGACCAGCCACATCGTACCCACAAAACAGCCACATCGTACCCACAGACCAGCCACATCGGACCCACAAAGCAGCCACATCGTACCCACAGACCAGCCACATCGTACCCACAGACCAGCCACATCGTACCCACAGACCAGTCACATCATGCTCACAGACCAGTCACATCATGCTCACAGACCAGCCACATCGCACCCACAGACCAGCCACCTCGTACCCACAGACCAGCCACATCGTACCCACAGACCAGCCACATCGTACCCACAAAGCAGCGACATCGTACCCACAGACCAGCCACACCCTACCCACAGACCAGTCACATCATGCTCACAGACCAGACACATCGTACCCACAGACCAGTCACATCGTACCCACAGACCAGCCACATGGCACCCACAGACCAGCCACATCGTACCCACAGACCAGTCACATCATGCTCAAAGATCAGCCACACCGTACCCACAGACCTGTCACATCATGCTCACAGACCAGCCACATCGTACCCACAGACCAGCCACATTGTACCCACAGACCAGCCACATCGTACCCACAGACCAGCCACATCGTGTCCACAGACCAGCCACACCGTACCCACAGACCAGCCACACCGTACCCACTGACCAGCCACATCGTGCCCACAGACCAGCCACATCGTGCCCATAGCCAACCACACTCTGCACAAACTCTACCCATACAGAGTTCACGCACAGCCTATCCCCAACCCACACACAACAGAGCCACACCCCACACCCCACACCCCACACCCCACACCCCACACCCCACACCCCACACCCGACCCAACCACACCATACTCACTGCCCAGAGCCAGACCACACCCCACCCACACCCATTAATACCCCACCAACACCACACCAACACCCAACCCACAAACAACACCAACACCCCACCCACCCCCAACCAACACTCCCCCAACACCCAACCCACATGCTGCCACACTACCCCCACCCCACCCACACACTCAACCAACACTCAGCCCTACTCCCCCAACACCCCAGCCCACAGTCCTCCACTCCCCGAAAACCCAGCCCACCCTTCCTCAACACTCCACCTCCACCTAGCTACACAACCCCACTCAGCCAACTCTCTACCCACCCCCACTCCACCAACCCCACGTCCAGACCCAGCCTACACTCCCTCAACACTCCGCCTCCATCTAACTACACCACCCCCACTCCACCAACCCCACGTCCACACCCAGCCCCCACTCCCTCAACAATCCGCCTCCACCTAACTACACCACCCCCACTCCACCAACCCCATGTCCACACCCAGCCCCCACTCCCTCAACACTCCGCCTCCACCTAACTACACCACCCCCACTGCACCAACCCCACGTCCACACCCAGCCCCCACTCTCTCAACACTCCACCTCCACCTAACTACACCACCCCCACTCCACCAACCCCACGTCCACACCCAGCCCCCACTCCCTCAACATTCCGCCTCCAACTAATTACACCACCCCCACTCCACCAACCCCACGCCCACACCCAGCCCCCACTCCCTCAAGACTCCGCCTCCACCTAATTACACCACCCCCACTCCACCAACCCCACGTCCACACCCAGCCCCCACTCCCTCAACACTCCACCTCCACCTAACTACACCACCCCCACTCCACCAACCGCACGCCCACACCCAGCCCCCACTCCCTCAACACTCCGCCTCCACCTAACTACACCACCCCCACTGCACCAACCCCACGTCCACACCCAGCCCCCCTCTCTCAACACTCCACCTCCACCTAGCTACACCACCCCCACTCAGCCAACCCTCTACCCACCCCACTCCACCAACCACACGTCCACACCCAGCCCACACTCTCTCAACACTCCGCCTCCACCTAACTACACCACCCCCACTCAGCCACCCCTCTACCCACCTCCACTCCATCAACCCCACATCCACACCCAGCCCCCACTCCCCCACTACCCAACTCCGCTAACACCCCACCCCTACCCCGCCCCACCGCACGTGTCTACACTGGTCCCCGACGTCTGCCTGCCTACCGCTGCGCCTGTCGGCCTAATTCAGACGGGCAATGGCTGTTCCAATACACTTCTGATCTGTTTCTTTCCATTCGGTAGCTCTCTAATTATTTGCATCAACATCTCTGTTCTTTTCCTTTTCACATGAGGTGTAGAGAAGGGAGGAACATGGTGGGGAGGTGTCCTTTCTCCTACTGGATAGAGCATTATACTAACAGTAACACATTGCCATCAATCTGTTCGGTAAATCTGAAATCCTATGTTATTCGATATTAAATAACCGGCATGACTACAACATGATTATGACCAGAGGGGATGGCAGAAGCGCCCTTCTCCCTTTTTGGTTGATCGTGGGGTTCGAACCCTGGTCTAGTCAAACCAATGACTTAATAATTGATACTTGTCGGTTCCTAGCCAGGCGCTCAGCATTATTAGAACAGGAAAAGGACTGGTTGGCTAAGTGTCAGGATAATATCACTGAGTGGGATATCAGGTCATGGTGCCGGTGGCCTGGTCTCCCAGTGGGGCAGCACTATAAGGTTGTCATGAGTGCAAACAGCCACAAGTAGGTACCCATCCTGATATGACCTGAGATGTTGCTAGGACGTAAACCTCCAACAACCAACCAATAACTTGATTACGTTTCGTGCATGAATCTCACTTATATATAGTCAAATAGACATAATTGGGACACACTGTCGGTCCTTTCCTGCCAGTGTACATGTGGCGCCAGTGTCGGGAGGCTTTTTGTTGTATTAATTTTTGTTTGAGGGGGGCGGGCTTTCTTACTAGGGGGCGCCACGACCGGTCTCATGCATCGGCTCCTAGGAGGCAATACATATGCTTGATAGAACAATAATAGATCATTTCCTTCCACGTCTTTATATACATCCGGTGCGACTGACACTGGTCTACATCCGGTGGAGGCGAGGAGGGAAGGTGGAGCCACCGGTACAGTGTTGGTCTTACGGAGTATAACAAATAATATTAATAATAATAATTAACCCTTACGTATCTTTATACTTGCATAATTCGCTATACATCACATTTATGTACAGTACTTTGAGGTCAACGGTCAATATGGCCATTTTCTATTCAAAGTGGCCAGAGGACTTCCTAACTTCGCTCTAGCAGGTCACACATAATGTACTACTGCTCACTGTATAACATGACAGATCGGTAAGCACCCTGAGGGACGCGGAACTTCACCCATACTGACTATAAGCGGCACCATCTACATATGTGTGCGAGAGAAACTATTGAGCAATACAAGTTAGTACAAGTAACTGGTCTACAATTAGTTAGAACCTGTTGCTTTATAGCCTACATAATATGTGTATGATTTATGCATGTATTTAGCTATATACTGTCCAAACCAGTTCATTGCATTCATATCCTTCCATTGCTTTCTCTGTTGGCGCTACTGGCGCCACCTGCATTGCATTTTATATACTACTCACTGCGCCATACTGTCTAGGCAAGTTAGATTTTTGAATGAATTCTTATCAATAAGTTCATTGTCTATACTGATCTTATGGTGTATACATACAACAATGTGTATATATAACGCAAGCTCCATATTAGGCAATAACTGCTTAATAATGCATATATATAGTGCTATGTAGTTATTGTCCAATATAGAGTTTGAGGCTAAATGAACTGAGGCGTCATACCACACATAATTGCAAAGTAGCATTTTTATTAATGTACTTTAGCTCGACGTAAAGGCCCTCTCACACTACGACGTACAGTGTCAGCGCATGCTCAACATTAGAAAATTTGTCAGTACATCGGGATTCATCAAACTTTTTAGCAGCGGGGGATAAAAATAGGCATATACACAATGTACTCACAACATAACACAACGCACATAATGTATGCAGAACGTATCTCTGAAATATTGCTAGCATATGAGAGCATTCAAGTGCCTCGCAAAACATTTGCAAAATGCTCGTATACACTCATGGAATGCTGACCAATGTTACATATGTTACTCCATCGCTAGAAGTACAGCATATATATAAAATACGCTGGAGATATGGCAGGTATACGTTCAAAGTATGTTAGGAGTACGTAATGCATCCATTGGCAGTACGCGGACTGTACACGGATGGTACGTGGACTGCACATTTCCACCAGCTGAACATACAGCTAACGTGCAGCAATCTATACCAATGTATCCCTTACATTCTCCCAACATACGCCAATGTATCCCAAATGTACAGCAGCGTACATTCAACGTACGAACCACACGTCGACACAAGTTGGAAATTTTGAGCGTGCACAAACATTTTTCGGAGCCTCGATGCACACCAACGTAAGATGACATATAATGATGTATCTGGAAAGTACCCGGCATATCCACCAACATATACATAAGATATGACGATGTACACTGATGTGTTGGTCGAAAATCACATATGTCAGCATACGCTAAAGCTATACGTCATAGTGTGGCAGGCCCTTTACACCTTATATCATATAATAACTAGTTAAAATCCAACCAACAGTGGTATTTCAATGTGATTTCACACCACCACCACCACAGCCATATCACCCCATCCCACATCATCACCACGATATCGCTCTGCCACACAAACACCACCCCCGACTCCACCCACCTCCCGCCCGCCCGCAGTCCCAGCCCTACGCTCCCTGGCGGCCAAGCTTGGCGGCCCTTCCCGGCCCTTCAGCGGCGCTGACTGGCATGAAAGATTCACCGTGCAAATAGTGATTTATGTGCGCGCTGTGCGGCGTGACCGGCGCGCTGTTTTGACTCGGCGCGTGGCGGCGGGCGGCGGGTGGTGGGCGGCGGGCGGCGGGCGGCGGGCGGTGGGCGGCGGGCGGCGGGCGGCGGGCGGCGGGCGGCGGGCGGCGGGACATCCTGCGGCAAAGGCAAACTTTGCCTACTACTAGGTACACCGCCCAACTCCTCCATGATTAAGCCTCTGCCACTGCCCTTCTCCCCCCCCCCCCCCCCCCCCCCCCGCTCGCCCCCTCCTCTTGCCGCTATCCCTCCTCTATACAGGCACATTCCCGGCCCGTCACCCCGGCTCCTCTCTCACCTCCTGGCCGATTCATCACGAGATCTCGCGAGGTAAATGTCTGTTATTTGTCCGGTATGGAGACAGTTGTGACGGCGGTGGGGGGTGGCTGGGGGTGGGCAATGGTAAGACTTCAACAAATTTGCACTATTCCGAACCCTCTCCATCGCCCACACCACGCGCAGAAGGATTCAACATCCGGGAATTTATCCAACTTGAGTTGATGCGCCCCCTATGTATGCGCGGTGGAACTGGAAACAAAGCCGACCACAGATTCGGCTGTTGGAAGTGGTAGAGGTTTACAGTGTGAAGATGGCGTGTCAATCGAATGGAACAGATGAGGTCCTACCTACCTGAGAAATTGATTAACTTACGTTTATCTAATGGCGTCAATTGAACGCACTATATGAGGGTCTACGTATAATGAACCTAATAAATTATGTGTCTTATATTTATCTAATGGGGTATCAATGGAACGGAATAGATGAGGACCTACATCTAGTAAGCATTAGAAATATACTGTCTTATCTTTATTAAATGGTGTGTTAATGGAACGCAATATATTAATCTATCCGTGGTACCAAAGGTTATTGTGTTTGTCGGAACAAAATTCAGATACAAATGTTTGTTGTTGTTTTATGAATAAGTATGGCATGTAATCTTTCAGAAAATAATCTCCACCACTCGGCTTCTCGGGGGGCGGGGGGTGCTGATTGATATTTTGTCAAAAATCCCTAGACTAACCAGTAAGGGTACATGCCTACTGTGGTTGGATACATATTTATATTTATATTTACACAATATATAGCTATATATATGTGTATATGTCTCTATATATAAACATATATACATATATATGTACATATATATATATATATATATATATGTGATGTATAAGCATTATGCGAGTATAAAGCTGCGTAAGGGATTATATATATATGTTATTACTCTGTACTACTTGATAACACACTATGTTATCGACCAATCGTCTCTCTGTATCTATTTACCTCCTACCACAATGCACTTCGAGCCGCGCTTCCGCCGCCTCCACTGTCACTTGCGACCTGAATTTTCCTATATATATATATATGGCGCATATTGACTCGGTTCGCCCCCTTGTGGTCCTTACATTTGGAAACCTTGTGAAAACCTAGTCTACTTCCGGTTTAACAAACTAAGCATATAGGGCTTCTCTCTTTAGGCAAACATATAGGGCTTCTCTCTTTAGGCAAACATAACCTACTGCAGGTTTAACAATCTAAGTCTATATTACTTCTCTGTGTGGGTAAACACAATGAAAACACAGCCTACTGCTGGTTTAACAAACTAAGTCTATATTACTTCTCTGTGTGGGTAAACACAATGAAAACATAGCATGCTGCTGGTTTAACAAACTAAGTCTTTATTACTTCTCTGTGTGGGTAAACACAATGAAAACATAGCCTACTGCCAGTTTAACAAACAAAACCCATCTCGCTTCTCCTCAGATACGTGACTGTCTTCAGGACGCAGACGATGCGTGACTTCCATGTGGACGCTTCTGATTGGAAGGGAGGCCAGGTAATGTACATCGCGCCCTCTGTGACGTCATCTCCGTAAAGCTTGCCTGCAGACCTTAGACTAACACATAAATACATACATAGTTGGTTATTAGATTAAAAAACTCTGATTTTCATAACTTGTTCTCATTGTCTATGCACCTTACACATACCACAATTGTTATAGTTCAACAGATTAACAATAAACCCACTCTTGTAGCTGCTAGTGCTAATGGCAATTATATATATACTGCATAATGTATTATGCAAATATAAATAACGAACATTATCCCTCTTTATTGTAATTTTATGTATGCTTCATGGTAGCGACATGTGGCGGTTTTCCTAACTAATCACTTTCCTGGTGGTTCTTCATACGACACCTCAGGCGATGTAATTTCTACATTTTAGAAGTATCTACTATTATAGTGTTATTATATCTGCACTCAATCAGTTCGCAAGTAAATAATTCCATAATCTTTGCAACCAATCGTGAATATGGCATTTGCTGCACCATCAATCCATCAAGTAATCAAGTAATCAATCAACCAATCAATCAATCCCCACCCATAATCATATATGAAACGTTATATAGGCCGACAATGTTTCATAGGCCTACACTGATAAATAGGCTGATACTATTTCATTAGCCTAAGCTATTACATATGCCGACAATGTTACATAGGCCTACACTGATACATTGGCTGATACTATTTCATAGGCCTAAGCTCTTACATAGGCTGACATTGTTACATAGGCATACACTGATAAATAGGCTGATACTATTTCATAAGCCTAAGCTATTACAGAGGCAGACAATGTTTCATAGGCCTACACTGATAAATAGGCTGATACTATTTCATAAGCCTAAGCTCTTACATAGGCTGACATTGCTACGTAGGCCTACACTGATATATTGGCTGATACTATTCCATAAGCCTAACCTATCACATAGGCTGACATTGTTACATAGGCCTACACTGATAAATTGGCATCCACTGTTACATACGCCTACACTGATGACTAAGCCGATACTATGTCATAGGCCTAAACTGATCAACCTCGTCCTGATATGACCTTAGATGTTACCAGGACGTAGAACTCCAACGACCAACCAACGAACACTGATAAATAGGGCAACACTGTGTTTCACAAGAGATGGTTGCTTAATCGTAGCTGCAGCTATACTTAGACCGGTTTTACTCAAACTGGTTACTTTCTGTTCAAACACTGTGTGTGTTTTCGGAGCCATGTGGTGTCAGGGGTTAAATTCGGAGGATGTGATGCGGGGGTTAAATGCGGAGGATGTGACGTGAAAGTGGCCGAAATGCGTGCGTTTGTGTATGGTGGAGGTGTAGGGGTGGGTAAGAGCAGACGTGTATGCGTGTGGGGCAGTGGGCTGTGTGTGTGAGTGGTGTGGATGTGTGGGGTAGGAGGAATATATATATACATGTATATATATGACAGAGGATTGGGTTTGAGTGTGGAGATATGAATACATATATATATAGAGATATATACATATCTGTATATATCTATTTTACCTCGGTATACAGCCTCAGGCTAGCCTCAGGCTAGGGAGAAGGAAGCACGTGAGGTACCAGCAATTAGCATATACAACTCACGACTGGATTACGTGCCGTTGGGTTGCTCCGGCAAATTTAGTCTACATACAAGCTAATACGCAGTAAGTATCATAAAAACTGTGGTTAGCTTAATTATGATGCATTAGAGCATCATTATGGAAAGTTTAGACTTTCTTTGGTCCATTTTGGACGAGTTATTTGGTTATAAAAAACCAAGGATAGAATTCCTTCTCGAAGGATTGAAACCGGTCATTAGCGGTTCTGTCAACACCCGAGTCACCGTGTGATTATGGGTAGAGATGTGGGCTCTGCCTCGTCTCCTGTGGAAATTCTCTCGTACTCTAATAGAGAGTAATGTTGGAGATGCTCCTGGGTTTCTTTTATAGACTCCCCACAAACTTTTCAGGCGTTTCTCCGAGTTTCGTAGCATTTTCTCCAACTTGTTGACGTAGTCACAGGTGGGAGAAGTGTGCGTGACAGAGGGATGGGCGGGCCGATACACTGGTCCCGACCCTGCGTAAGGGTTGGGCTTGACCCACAACCCACGCACAAATTTAGCTTATTACGCCTGTGTTATAACGGTATAAACACGTTCTCTAACACCAATAGATGTCCAAATGAGTTTGAAACAACCATATTGTGACATATATATATACCGGGACTGATCAAAAATCTTTGTTTCAGCTCCCGATGGCCACGAAGCGGAGTAAGCGCGGTGCAGCAGCAGCCGAGGGGCGTGTTCCGAGTGGAGGAGACGAGGAGTACGACTCCTCACCCGTGTTGTCGGCAGGGCCTTCGACACAGCCCGGGGCGCATATTCTCTCCGAGGAGGACATAGTGCCTGACGGCGCTGCGGCTCAAAATTGGGAGACGCGGTTTGCGGCGATGGAGAGTCATATAATGGCTCTCAAACCACCGGTGTCTCGTAAATGGCGAATGCCGAGTGTTCAAGAGGAGTCTTCTTTGGAGGATTTCTCGGAGACAGACTCAGAGATGGAGCTTAGGGCTCCTCCTCCTTCTCCTAAACGGAGGAAGAAGAAGAAACATATCGTTTCTTCTGGTGATGATTTCACCAAGGAGAGGGAGAAGACTGGACTTCGCAAAAAGCGCAAGACCAAGTCCAAGAAGAAGAAGAAGAAGAGGAAAGATTCTTCTTCCGACTCGTCCACAGATTCCACTTCTACGGAATCGGACTCAGACACGCGATATGAAGGTGTCTATGCTGCCATTGGAGGCAAAGTGGCTAAGAAAGTGGAGAAGCCAAGGGCTAAGCATGTGAAAACCACTACGCTTATGCGTGAGAACATTAATGGCCATTTCCGCACGTTTAAACCGGCGGAGATTATTTCTAAGTTATCAGATGAGTTAACAGGCATTAAAGGTGTTCCCAACTCCATCATTAAAGAGATGGATCGAGATGTCAATATGACAGAGGACCGTAAGAGATTTGAGGGTGTGTTGCACACAGTGCATAAGGCGGTGCTTGGTACCCTAACAGCTATTGCTCCTGTAGCAAACAGAATGCAACGAGAAAATAAGTTCTCGTCTTTGGCTAAGACGATGGACAAAGGCATTGCATTGTTGGCGGCGGCAGGTAATTACCTGTCGTATCGAAGATATGAAAATGTCTTCAAGTCGGTTTGCACAGATGCTGGCAAAGAAGTGGCTCGCTCAAAGAAGGTTACCGATAATGATGGGAAAGAGTTTACGCTCTTTCTTGCTCCAGAGCCGATTAAAGGGAAACCTTTAGATAACACGAAAATGTTTGGTGGTCAACTACAATACCTCTATAAAGAGGTAGAAACTGCAGCCAAGAGTGGCAAAAACATGGATGGTAAGAAGAAACAGGAAACTCCTCGTTTCAAAAGGTCACGAGGGGATTTTCGTCCACGGCGGTTCACCAGGGGAACCAGACCGGGCTCAAACTTCGGTCAAGCTTTTCGGGGCCGGGGCGCTCGCTCAGGCTGGACCGACAACACCGCACGGCCACTGGGCCGAGGCGTCAACTCGCCGAGACCCTTCCCCAGGGGCGGGTCCAAGTAGAGGTTGAAACACAAACTGTAAGCAACTTTGTGGCTGGTAATATTAATAATCATATTTCTGAGTGGCACAAAATTACTAGTGACCAAGAAATTTTACAAATAGTTAGGGGTGTTCACATTCCCTTCACACAAATTCCGGTACAAGGCAGGATACCTTTTCCTTATAACATTGAACCGGTTGAACGAGAGGCACTAACTAACCAGGTACAACAATTCTTTGAGAAAGGAATTATACAGAAAGTGACATACTGTTCAGGAGAGTTTATTTCAAACATCTTCTCGAGACCAAAGCCTAATGGCGAGGTTCGAATGATCCTAGATTTAACAATCCTTAATAAAATGGTTGAATATCGACATTTTAAAATGTTCTCGCTAGATACGGCACGAGATCTGATTACGCCAGATGCGTGGATGGCTAGTGTTGATTTACAAGATGCATATTATACGCTTCCCATAAGGGAAAAAGACCGGAAATTTCTTCGGTTCCTTTGGGATAACCAACTCTATGAGTTTACCTGCATGCCGAATGGTTTAGCTTGTGCCCCTCGTTTATTCACTAAACTGCTTAAACCTGTTTTCTCAGTAATGGCGCGGAAGGGTCATATAATGTTTCCATACATAGATGATTCCTTTATTATAGCATCAACACAAATTGATTGTATGAATGCAGTTTTGGATTTATGTGCATTACTTACTAAATTGGGGTTTTATGTACATCCACAAAAGTCAGTGTTTAAACCAACAAAACAACTCAAATGTTTAGGGTTTATTCTGGATACACAACAGGAGGTAGATGGCTTGATGATGAAAAATCAGACCATATTAATGCGTTAGAATTGCGTGCTATTTATCTGGGCTTATGTAGTTTAGTAAAGATACATAATTCACAAGTTAGAATACTAACTGATAATACTACTGCCATGGCATATATTCGTAACATGGGTGGAACCAAATCAAAGCCTTGCAATCAGTTGTCTAAACTGATTTGGAACTGGGCACAGGCTCAACAAGTCTGGCTGACTGTAGCGCATATTCCAGGGTCACAAAATACACTTGCAGACCATAAAAGTAGAAGTTTCCATGACCATTTAGAATGGTCTCTCTCTACACCTTTGTTTAACTTCATTTGTGAAAAATGGGGTACACCTAAAGTTGACTTGTTTGCATCACGAAATAATAACAAATTACCTTGTTATGTTTCTTGGCATCCTGAACCGGAGGCTTGGAAAGTAGATGCATTTGACTATTATCTGGGAAAATAATTATTTTTATATTTTCCCACCGTTTAGCATTATCAGCCGAGTTGTCAGGAAAATCGGTTTGGAAAGGACACATGCTATACTGGTGGTGCCCGATTGGGACACGCAACCTTGGCTGCCAGCAGTTTCACAACTGGCAAAAGAACATATACGATTCCCAAGAAAACTCGGGAATCTGACACACCACGGACCGCTAGTGGTTCACGGCGACGTGTCAACGACGCCCCTATTGGCATTCCTTTTCTAAGGAACCAGCTGCAGCAATTTGGATTGGACAAAATTACTGAGAATAGGATAGTAGCTGATGCCTGGAGGCCAGGAACTGTCAAAATGTACACATCCTATTTAAAGAAATGGGGTGTACATTGTTTGTTAATGAAAGTTAAGCCAACAAATCCAACAATTTCACAAGTAGCTCGTTTTCTTCGTTCTCTAGAGGATGAGGGACTATCCTTTGGGTCGATCAATGCGGCAAGATGTGCGTTATCAATCATATTACCGAGAATTGATGGCGAAACAGTTGGAAAACATTATGTTCTTTGTTATCTACTTCGTTCAATTTATCAAAGGAATCCTCCAAAACCAAAGTATAGTCGGTTTTGGGATGTGTCTATAGTATTTAAGTTGTTTCAGGCTTGGCCTCACAACTCGTGGTTAGATATAAAACAATTAGGTTTTAAGGTCGCGGTCCTGTTATTATTAGTAACCGGACACAGAGGACAGACGATTGTTGCTTTGTCTTTAACTGGATTAGAAATAGACAAGAAACAAGCTACGTTTGATTTAGCACAATTGCTTAAATCGAACACGTTAGGTGACCCTTTATCTACGGTTCACTTAGACTGTTTTCCGAGTGATCGGAAATTATGTGTTGTGTCAGCCATACGGGCTTATATATCTAAGACAAAGGATTTACGTGCATCACAACAACTATTAGTGAGCTTTATAAAGCCACATAAGGCAATTTCACGAGACACCCTTGCCAGATGGACAATTACGGTGTTGAAATTGGCTGGAGTGGATACGAGCAAATACTCATCCCACTCAACTAGAGGTGCCATGGTCTCCAAGGCACGGTTGCTAGGTATTTCTGTGAAAAGAATACTAGCGCATGCAGGCTGGAAGACGGCTAAGTCGTTTGCAAAACATTACAACAAGCGACTAGAAAAGCCTACCGGCATTGCAAAGCGCCTGCTCGCCAACTAACAAGAATAGGTGAGAACAAAAACGTTGAATATTATATAAGAATGGATGATATTAAGGATAAAAATGAATTATGTAAAGGTCTCCCTAGCCTGAGGCTAGCCTGAGGCTGTATACCGAGGTAAAATAGTATAGTTATACGAATCTTACCTGGGTATAGATGATGGATAACTGTTGTTTTCCTGAGGTAGAAGCCTCGGGTAGACGTGGGCTAAGGCCCACCCACCACGCCCTGCCACGTCTATCCCGTTGGTGTACCGTTACGGGAAAATCATAGTATCCATTGTATTGAAAGATCATTTTTATCCTGAATAAGTAGGTTAAAATTGCTGGTACCTCACGTGCTTCCTTCTCCCTAGCCCACGTCTACCCGAGGCTTCTACCTCGGGAAAACAACAGTTATCCATCATCTATACCCAGGTAAGATTCGTATAACTATACTATATATATATAGATTTGTGGCAGGGATAAGGGTTTGGGTGTGTGGGGTATGGGGAAGTGTTTGAGTCCTGATATTGGTGAGGAGTGGGTAAGATGATTATATGGGTGGCACGGGGAGGGGCTATGGTGTGTTCATGGGTGGGTGTTGTAGGGGCTGCGATGGAGGCGTGTGTTCATGGGGAGGGGTGTGGATTAAAGTGTGGGTATGCATGTCGGAGGTTGGGGTTGGTGTGTGGATATGTGTGTGAGATCCCAGTGT